>ML681990.1:49801101-50240527 GCA_007922195.1 Podocnemis expansa | reverse complement strand
TGCAAAGCCTTTGCCTAGTCCGAACTAAGAAATTTCTTTGTTCAGACTAGGCGAAGCTTAGTTCGAACTTTTATTCAAACTAAGCACATGCAATATGTGAAATAATGGCTTGTTCAAACTTAAGAAGCATGTGCTTAAAAAGGTCAAACTAAGCTGTTAGTTTGAACTAGCCATGAGTTCTAGTTCGAACTAAAACTTTCGTTCAAACTAAGATGCGCAGCTAGTTTGAACTAAAAAGCTGCAGTTAGTTCGAGCTAGCCCGAGATTAGTTTGGACTAACCTCAGACATTTTTAGTTTGGACTAGCAAGTTCAAACTAAATTTTTAGATGTAGACATAAGACTCTTGGCTATCTCTTTACTGGGTTGACGTCTGATTTGTCTCATTCCCTATGTCTAATTCAAATAATTTGATACCAGCTTCCCATACTGATGCACACTGAGCCATACAAAGGGCATTTTAAAACTAATAAAAGTAATAGCAGTCTCCTCTACTTCCTGAGTATCCACATGAGATAAAACAGAGTTTTGTCATTAAGAAAGCAAACAACTCTGATGTACCGAGTAAAAGAGGATTCAATAATTTTGTTGCTCAGTAGTAAAAATTTCTCATAAAACAGAGTATTGTGGAGACACCATAGTTAAATACCATCATTCTGACATCATCAGCCATTAGGAACTGATTCTGATTATTTTAGATTACCCAAAAACCATGACATAGAGAATGTTACAGAATGCACACGACTTAAACTATTAAGGATAGCTATTGATGAAGAAAATACCCATGTGACAGAACGTTTTCCTGTTGGCTTGATTATGCACCCCTTACTCACCTGAATGTGAAGCGTTAATTTACAAAACTATGCTTTGCAGGACTGGTCTTTCATGCATATGGGAAAGGAAAAATACCTAGTAAATGGTAGGGTGTTACAAATTCTAATCAAATATACAGTTCACAATATAGTGGCATTTTCCTATTCTTTTCAGTACTGTGCCTTACTTACAGCACACCATCCAACTCTGCACTGAATATGGAAATATGAATTGCCTCATGGGCTTTTCTGTGGAACTCATGATTGTTGTATCTAAACACATCATAAACAATTAACTTAGGGAGGGCACTATTAATATACCATTTTACAGATATCAGCAGTGTCTCGTCACTGTTAAGCAGGCAGATGGCTCACAGCAGAGGTCTATCCTAGAAACAAAAAGCCTGATCCAAAGTCCACTGAAGTCAGTGGGAATCTTTCTCCTGATGCCAAGGCATGGTGGATCAGGCATTTAAAGCACATTGAAGTCATCCCCCAGCCTGGGGGCTGAGAGTTTTGAGGTTGCTTCTGACGTCTGTGTTTTGTGCTGCCACTTCATCTAGGGTCAGATACATACAGTATATTTGATTACACTGTAGGACTGATGTGCATTATACGGTTCGGGAACAGCTTGAGACAAAGGTACAAAAATATAATTTAAGTCCTTCAAGAATAACAAGAGTATTTTCTGTGCTAGCTACAGTGCAGTCCACCAGTAACAGGTAACGTTAATGACATTAGACAGGTCATCATAGTTAGCTATCACACATGATTTCTACTGGCAAGGTTGCATGATGTTGATCACTGTTTTCACATTCCACCCATTCCTTATATTAATAGGATGTGACACAGAAGTCCTCTGCTTTGTACTGGCAGCAACTGATTGACTGATTGCATATTTTTCCACCCTCAAGCCCTTACCAGAAATGTGATGTGCACAACATTCCACTAAGAAGGTCACTATTCACAGTCCTATGACATTGCTAACATGTTGTGATTTGTATCTTCAAATCAATCACCATGTATTCTAAAGGTGAACCACTGGGGAATAGTGACCATAATGCAATTAAATTTAACATCCTGGTATACGTTGGAAAATACCAGAGACGTCCACCACAATAACATTTAACTTCAAGGCTGGGAATTCTACAAAAATAAGGAAGCTAGTTAAACAGAAATTAAAAGGAAAAGTCAGAAGAATAAAATGCCTACTATTTGCATGAAAACTTTTTAAAAAAATGCTGCAATAGAAGCTCTCAGTAAATGTATACCAGAAATTAAAGTAAATAAAATAAAAGGACTTAAAAAAAGTGCCACCATGGCTATATGGTGTAAATGAAGTAGTTAGAGACAGGAAGGCAAGCTGTAAAAACTGGAAGTCAAATCCTAGTGACAAAACTAGAAAGGAGCATGAACTTTGCCAAGTCAAGTATAAAAGTATTATTAGGAAGGCCGAAAAGAATTTAAAGAGTAACTAGACAAAAGACACAAACTAACAGCAAGTTTTTTTTCAGCTACATCAGGAGCAGGAAGCCGGCTGAATAATTGGTGGGGCCACTGGCCTAACAAGATGCTAAATGGAAGACAAGGCTATTGTCTATATATTAGTCTATATATTATGGAACACAAGGGTATTGCAGACAAGCAAAATGCATTCTTTACACTGATCTTTACTACAGGGAATGTGAGAGAGATTTCCACATGAGCCATCTTTGGGGGGCAACAATTCTGAGGTGTGAGGTGTTAGTAGAGAGGAGGTTTTGTAACGAACTGTTAAACAATAATAAGTCACCAGGAACAGATGATACTCACCTAAGAGTTCTGAAAAACTCCCTTATGAAAATGCAGAACTACTAACTGTGATAGGTAACCTGTTGCTTAAATAAGGCTTCCAGACCAGATGATTGAAGGATAGGATAATGTGACACTAATTTTTACAAAAAGGCCCCAGAATCTACAGGTAAGGCTAACTTCAGTACCAGGCAAACTGACTGAAAGCTATAGTAAAGAAGAGAATTATTGATACATAGATGAACACAATTTGTTGAGGAAGAGTCAACATGACTTTTGTAAAGGGAAATCATGCTTCATCAAACTATTAGAATTCTTTAAGGGGCTCTGTAAGCTATTGCGGCCACTGGCCGGTTGGGAGGGCACCTCCTGCTGGTGGTTCACAGGGAAGTTAGCTGGTGGGCGCCCTCCCAGTCATGTGAACGCAAGTCTGGAGCCCCGGCCCCCAGGCAGGGTGGGCAAGCTCAAAGTCTGGAGCCCCGGCCCCCAGGCGGGGCGGGCAAGCACAAAGTCTGGAGCCCCAGCCCCCAGGCGGGGCGGGCAAGCACAAAGTCTGGCTTCTTCTGGTCAGGACACACGGGTGAGGGGTTGGGGAGGGAGACGCAGGCCCACCCGCTCCACTGTGTCTCAGCCCAGGGCCCTACCAGTGACTGTGAGGAGAGTCACTGGGCCAGCGGGGTACCCGACCGCAACATGCAGGCACAGGGCCTCCTGAACTCACAGCCCTCCCTGGGCCACTTCCTCCCACCCTGAGGTCCGGGTACCTACTTCCAGAGATGGTAGGCGTCCTCAGTATTCCTTCCCGACCCCCAAATATGGCCATCAGTTAAACCCTGAACATGAAGACAAGTCCACAACAGCCAGTCAAGAAGAACTTCTCTGTAATAACTCAGAACCCACTCCATCTAATGCCCCTTCCCAGGTCACTATCATACCCATCACCAGTAGTAAAAGACAGACAATGGCCAAGCTACACTGTTCATCATATTATTCCCTCCGTAAACTTATCAAGCTTGGTTTTTGAAGGCACCTAAGGTTTTTGCCTCCACCACTTCCCTTGGTAGACTATTCCAGAACCTTACTCCTCTGATTGTTAGGAATTGGTGTCTAATTTCAAGCCTAAATTTTCTGAAGGACAATTTGTATCCATTTGTTTTTGTGTCCACATTGGCGCTGTAGTCAAATAATTCCTCTCCCTCCCTTGTATTGATCCCTCTAATGTATTTCTAAAGAGCAATCATATCTCTTCTCAGCCTTCTTTCAGGAAGACTAAACAAACCAAGCTCTTCAAGTTGTCTCTCATAGGAAAGATTTTCCATTCCACGAATCATCCTTGTAGCCCTTCTTTGCACCTGTTCCAGTTTGACTTCATCTTTCTTAAACATGGGTGGCCAGAACTGTACACAATACTCCAAGTGAGGTCACACCAGTGCCTTGCATAATGGTACTAACACCTCCTTATCTCTACTGGAAAAACCCCTTTTGATGCACCCCAGCACCGCATTAGCTTTTTTCACTGCCACATCTCATTGGCTACTCATTGTCATTCTGTGATCAACCAGCACATCCAAGTCCTTCTCCTCCCCTGTCACTTCCAGCTGATGCATTCCCAACTTATAAGAAAAATTCCTGTTATTTGTCCCTAGGTGCATGACCTTGCACTTCCCATTGTTGAATTTTCATCCTATTTCTAATGCTCCGCTTTACAAGATCATCCAAATCATTCTGTATGCTATCCTGATCCTCCTCCGTATTGGCAATACCTCCCAGCTTGGTGTCATCTGCAAACATAATTAGCACATTCCCACTTTTTATGCCAAGATCACTAATGAAAAGGTTGAATAAGATGGGTCCCAGGACCGATCCTTGGGGAACTCCACTAGTAACCTCCTTCCAGCTAGACAGTGCGCCTTTCACTATGACCCTCTGTAGTCTCCCCTCTAACCAGTTCTTTATCCACCTTGCTATTTTCTTATTAATCCCCATCTTCCCCAATTTAACTAATAATTCCCTGTGTGGAACTCTATCAAATGCCTTGCTGAAATCTAAGTAAATTAGGTCCACCGCATTCTCTTTATCCAAAAAATCTGTTATCTTCTCAAAAAAGGAGATCAGGTTGGTCAGGCATGATTTATCTTTTGTAAAGCTGTGTTGTATTCATAGAATCATAGAATCCTAGGGTTGGAAGGGACCTCATAGGTCATCTAGTCCAACCCCCTGCCAGAGGCAGGACCACTCCCACTAAACCATCCCAGTCATGGTTTTGTCCAGCCGGGCCTTAAACACCTCCAAAGATCGAGACTCCACCACCTCCCTTGGCAGCTCATTCCAATGTTTCACCACTCGCCTAGTAAAAAAGTTTTTTCTAATATCCAGCCTCGACCTCCCTAACTGCAACTTGAGACCATTGCTCCTCGTTCTGTCCCCTGTTATTACCGAGAACAGTCGAGCTCCATCTTCCTTGGAGCATCCCTTCAAGTAGTTGAAGGTTGCTATCAAATCCCCCCTCAATCTTCTCTTCTGCAGACTAAATAAGCCTAATGCTTTCAGTCTTTCCTCACAGGGCTTGTGCTCCAGCCCTTTAATCATTTTGGTTGCCCTCCTCTGAACTCTCTCGAGCATGTCCCTGTCCTTTTTGTAGTGGGGAGCCCAAAACTGAACACAGTATTCTAGATGTGGCCTCACCACTGCAGAATAGAGGGGAATGATCACATCCCTTGATCTGCTGGTAATACTTCTTTTGATGCAGCCCAGTATGCCATTGGCCTTTTTGGCAGCAAGAGCACACTGCTGACTCATATCTAGCTTCCCATCCACCATGACCCCCAGGTCCTTTTCTACACTGCTGCTACTTAACTGAATGTTTCCCAGCCTGTAACAGTGCATAGGGTTTTTCCGGCCCACATGCAGGATTTTACACTTGTCCTTATTGAACTTCATAAGATTTTTATTGGCCCATTGTTCCAATTTATCTAGGTCTCCCTGAATCCTGTCCTTGCCCTCCAACGTATCTACTGTTCCCCCCAGCTTGGTGTCATCCACAAACTTATCCCAGTTACCATTTTCCTCAATATCCTTAAGTACTTGCTCCTTCAAAATTTTCTCCAAGACCTTGCATACTGCTGAAGTCAAACTGACAGGCCTGTAGTTACCTAGATCACTTTTACTTCCTTTCTTGAAAATAGGGACCACATTAGCGAGTCTCCAGTCATAAGGTACAACCCCTGTGTTCACCGATACTTTAAAAATCCCTGCTAAAGGGCTGGCAATTTCATGTGCAAATTCCTTCAATATTCTTGGATGAAGCTTAACTGGACCCCCTGATTTAGATGAAAAGAATAGGTAATCTTCAAGTGAGCCATCCCATTGGCCATGCTCAGCCTCTGGCAAAGAGAAATCCGTGCCAATCCATGCTAATAGCCATTGATGGACCTATCCTCCATGAACTTAGTTGGTTATAGTTTTGAACCTTGTTATAGTCTTGGCTTTACAACATCTTTTGCAAGGAGTTCCAAAGGTTGACTATGTATTGTGTGAAGAAATAATTCCTTTTGTTTGTTTTAAACCTGCTGCCTATTCCTTTCTTTGGTGATCCCTAATTTGTGTGTTGTGAGGTGTAAGTAACACTTCCTTATTTATTGTCTCCTCACCAATGGTGGTTTCATAGATTTCTGTCACGTTCCCCTTAGTCATCTCATTTCCAAACTGAAACATCCTAGTTTTATTAATCTGTCCTCATATGGAAGCTTTTCCATACCCATAATAATTTCAATTGCCCTTTCTGTTCCTTGTCCAATTCCAATATATCTTTTTTTAGATGGGAGTAACCAGATCTACAAAGCGTATTCAAGATGAGGGCATACCATTGATTTATGAAGAGAATACAAAATGTTTATCTTGTCATCTATCCCCTCCCTTACAATTCCCAGCATTCCATTAGCTATTGTAACTGCTGCTGCACAAGGAGAGGATGTTTTCAGAGAACTATCTACAATGTTTCTAAGATCTCTTTATTGATTGGCATCAGCTAATGTAAACGCCATCATTTTGTAAGTATAGTTGGGATTATATTTTCCAATGCACACTATTTTGCAATTATAAATACTGGATATCATCTGCCAATCAACCACCTTTGTGAGAGCCCTTTGTAACGTCTTGCTGCCTGCTTTGCACGTAATGATCTTGAGTAGTTTTGTAGGAAGTCTTATTTACGCCTTCATATAACACAAGAACTGGGCAGGGCGGGGGGGGGGGCCAGGAGGGAAAATCACCCAAAGAAATTAAAAGGAAGCAGGTTTAAAATAAACCAAACAAAAGAACTTCTTCACATAGTGCAGTTAGGCTTTGGAAGTCATTGCCAGCAGATGTTGGGAATGCCAAAATTATAACTTGGTTAAGAAAAAAATTAGCTGAATTTGCAGTGTTTAGATTCCTTCACTGCCATTAGACAAGATGGTCAGGGTTTCAGGCCCATGCTCCTAGTGTCCATAAGCATCTGATTGCCAGATGCTAGCACTAGATGACAAGGAATGGATAATAACAGTTGCCCTTATTGTTCACTCTCTCTGAAGCAACAGGGATTGACCATTGTTGGAAGAAAGGCTACCAGGCTATAGGACCATTAGTCTGACTTAGTCTGGCTGTTCTTATGTTCTTAGCTACATGTACAAAATCAGTTTACGACTTGGGCTCTAGACAGGTAGTGTATGACTGAGAAGCATGTTTGAAGTTATTGGTGTCTATAGTATCTTCATAAAACTCAAATCTCTAAAATTGGACTTGGTCTACACTGAGGGCACAGGTCAACATAACATCACTTATGCCGACCCTCTACAGCCTGCATCTACATTGACGCAGCTCTAATGGAGAATTAAGTGATGCCGTAGATCAGCATCGTACTTCACTCCCACGGGAGGCATAGCATTTTGGTCGATTTTGATAGTTTGAGTTAACATCAGTGTAGACAGAGAGCAGTTTAATGCAATGTTACTGGCCTCAGGAATCTATCCCAGAATTCCCTGTTCTTGCAACTTTGGCATTCCTGGTCTGCTGCACCTTGGCCACATCATCAACAAATAGCTCCTCCCCTTCATGCAGCCCTGGAATGGTTTGAACTCTATTTCCTGCTTGGGCAGCATGGAGAGCTTCTCACCTGAGGAGGTAAAGGTGTTTGAGCTTTGCTTGCTTGTTTGTTTTTGAGATGAAGGGAGACGGGAAGGGTACATTGTGTCACAGGAGGACAGCTGACTTCCCACAAGCCTCAGCGCTACAGTGCAATACTTTTAAATGCAACCTAACAACAAGCAATGGGGATGCAAGAACCCAGCAAAAGGCAAGTGCGTCACCATGCTCCTCTGATTTTATTGATTCAGCAGCTCAACATTAACGTTAAATCTTGCTCCAGTGTAGATATGCCCTTGGTAACAGTTGCTAGTCCTTTAACTTCTGTTTCAATGGCTTTCTTTTTGTCTCAGTAATCTTATGATATTATCAGATATAAGCCCAGGGGCGCTGCTAGAGTTAAAAATTAGGGGAGGCCCAGGCCCCCACCAGCAGGTGGGGCCCCTATCCGTTGCCTACCCCCCCCCAATGGTTCCCCAAGCCCTTTCCTAACCTCCTGGTCCTGCCGCTGGCCCCCGCTGGCCCAGGCCAACCCCTCCTCCTCCCCTGCGCCCTTTCCCTGCCGGGCCAGCGTGCCTGCCACTGGACTCTCCCCCCGCAGCTCACTTACCTGGCACTGGAGGAGAGTGTGACGCTGGCAGAGGCTAAAGCTCCTGGCATGACCCTGCTCTGAGCATACTCAAACCAGGGTCAGGCCAAGGTGGGAGTTTGAAAAACATCCAGGCCCAGCCTGGGGCAGTTCCCTGCTGGCTGCAGCTGCTGGCGGCGTGCAGTGTTCCTGCACAGAGAAGTGACAGTACACCCCCCCTACGCAGTTTAGCAGTGTGCTACTCAGGCGCTGTCTCTGAGTTTCAGGGGGCTGAGACCCCCCGAGTGCCCAGCTAGCGATGCCTCTGCATGAACCTGTGAAAACCATATTGCTAAATATCTCATGGGCTATTGAACCACACTGTTTATCATTTGGATCTTCAACTAGCAGATATACCCGATTCAGGTGAACAGTTGCTGTGCTGTTTGTAAAGTGGACAATCTGGCAATTAAAGAAATAATAAATCCTAAAGGAAAAGACAGTGACGAAGAAGAGCCTGTGGACAAAATGCCTGTCTCAAAAGAACAAAACCATGAAGCAAGGAAAACAGGTAAAAAGGTTTTTTTTGTTTTTTTTTTTTGGAATTTCAGAATGGCTGTAACACACACAGCTTTGAAAATGCAATAAATCTGCTGTTGTGAAGATTATGTACTGTGGCCCCCTTTTTCCTTTTTGTAAAATATGTGGGAGATTCCTCCTTTTCCTCACAGAGAGCGCATGTCTAGCTAGATGCCAAATGAACTGTCCTGAGCTTCAGCCTCAGTAGGCAATGCCACCTGCTTGTTAATTGTTATCTTGTCCCTCCATCCCATGTTTGGGCAACATAAGCACCCTTCTCTCCTGTTGCCAGGATCTCACTGGTTGAGCAGATCTATAACATTGATCAAGAAACCAAAATATTCCTCCTGGAAGCCAAGTTTTATGCTAAGTGTGATTATCTTCCTGCCTGAATGCATACAAAGGTATGCTCCCTTTTCAGTGTATCGACCTCTTTAGCAGTGTTGTCTGCCTAGGGGGCTTGCTCTTACTTTGGCGAAGTACTGCCCCTTGACAGCATTTTGTTGAATCTTTCCTTTTCTTCCCCTATCTTGCCATTTCTGTGACTAGGACTTCATTGTATGTCTGTCTTTATTAATGTACAAAGTGCCTGTGCTTTGTAAAGTGCTGATAGCAGTTGCTAGCATAGATGATTGCTCAGCTGAGAAGGTCATCTGACAAGTGTCAATCACAGCAGCAAGCAATCATTGGCAGCAGTAATTTGACGAATTCAATCAGCTGTGATTTTTGCACTTTAAGTGGGAACAAGGCTAACTTCTGACCTCAGTGCCAAGTGGCAATCTCACACCAACTGCAAGGATCAAACAGCATGACAGACATTTTTCACAGAGAGAGGAATAAAAATCACAATTGGCTTGCCATAGACAGAGCGATATTCATACTTCTTTCAACAGTGTACTGCTACTTACTTACTAAAACAAAATGAGGCCCTCTGCTATGTAGGCGAGTTTTTTTCAGTATATAAATACACGTGGTATTGCAGCCTAAATGGAATCTGCAAATATTGTGTATGTGTATCATATATACAATTAATGTACTAATTATAAATCACATTATTTATATTGCAGTAGGCCCACCATTTATTTGACATGGCAATTATTACATTCAGAGGGCTAGCAAAAAATGTCTCTTATTTAAGAGTCTCTTGATCAGAACCATAATGCTGTAAGGCAGATTTTCCTGCAGAAACAGAGCCTTCTTCACAGGGATTTCACTTTTTAATCACAATTCTCTCTATATAACCAAACAATTTGGTTTCACTGAAATCCAAAGAGAATTTTCAAGGAAGATTGGAATGTGTCAGGGCTGGGATGAAGCTGATCAAGCCTACTAGTTAGACCAAGCACCAGGAATCGGAGCCTAGGATCAATGGCAGAATCAGAAGGCCACTGCATGATTCAGAGCTTGAGCCCAGGATCAGAAGCCAGATTCCAGAGCCAAAGGTCACAATGGAGCTCAAAAGTCAGGAACAGGAGTCAAGGGCAGACCCACGTTACCTGGAGCTAGGCAAGACAGGAACAGGATTAGGTCTGAGGCAGGAGCAAAACTGGCACAGGGTTTGGAACAATCAGACCATAGGAGCTATTGCTGCTATGACAAATGGCTTGAGTAACCAGTGAATGATTCTGGCTTTGTGGTGTAGCAGACTCACTTCCAGTGGCTATGACCACCATGCACTGCACATTGTCTTGCTCATGACTTAAAGTCTTGCACCTTTCCCAGTATTCTTAAAGAAAAGCAAAAAAAATTCTTTTTACATGGCCCCATGTTCCTTGTGTTCTTGACAGATGTTGCAGGGAAAATTTTGTTCCTTTAAGGCCTTTTGAGTTTTCTGTATAAACACCTCCCTTCTCAGGTATCCTTTTATAATTACATAGGATATGATCTTTTGTTACATGTTATGCATTATCCACCCTTGTGCGTGTTAATTAGAAATAAATTACTATTTAATCCACAATGCTCTGTTAGAATTCTAAATATAGCCACTTCACTTTTCCTCTCAGGGCCTTGATTTACACGAACACTGTCAACTGGTGGCCGTGCTTTGTTTCATTTGTCCACAGTTTTTGCCCTTCCTCCCTGAGCTCATTTTTTATTGGAGGTTTATCTGGCTGTCTTAAGGGGATTCCTACATCAGCTTGTTCATGATTAATAGTACTTTTGACTCTTTGTCGGCCAGTTCATTTCCTGCTATCACTATATGCACCAGGATCCAAGCTGTCACTATGTTTATATTTGCTCTCAGTAATATTTCATAAAGATTTTCATTTCTGCTATCATATTTACCACTGTAAATTGTCTGCAGCCTTGCTAAGGAGTCAGCCTGCGAAGCCGCAGCAGCTGGCCACACATCTAAAGTCCAATTTAGTGCTAGCATAATCCCTGTTACCACAGCCATAAAGATGAATACAAAACTAGTTATGACCTTCTGGCGTTCTTGAATCTGAGGGAAGGCCTGTAGAAAACTGCTCCCATTCTTCCTGATCCTTCCTCACTGGAACCATTTGAGTATATTTGGCAGTAGTGCTCCCACTTATCAGAAAGATATTCATTTGCTACGTATTACACATTTATCAAGCTTTTTAAAATTTCATTATACAATGTTATGTTTGTCTTGGGGGGGGAGTGAAAGAGTATTTTCCAGTGAGAGAGTATTTGCTCATAGCTATAGAGTTTGGTTTCTTTCAATCCTTTCATTTCATTAAGATCCTTTATCCACCTTCGTACTCTACGCACATGGAGAATTTTTTTTGTCTTACCTGGTGTCCTCCCAAATTCATTATCTTTAGCTTCGTATGGTCATCTTCACTATTACCTAGTACAGTACTTTGACCCAAAAGGTTAGGTAAAGAAGCCTCATTTTAAAAGTGATAAACATTTCACTAGCTGCTCTCTGTAGTACACACAAATGTGTTGTAATGAAGGCATCATACCCTATATGTAATGCCTATGCTTTGGTATAGTCTAACATTCTCAGATTTGTGTTCGCTGCCCATCCAAACACCTAGGATTCATGCTCAATAGGTAGCCCAGTTAGCACGCTGTACAGCATTACCACCATTTTCTGATCCACTCCCCAGGATGTTCCAGAGATACTTTTAAGTAAGTTAATTCAGCCTTTGCACTTACCATTAATACTGTCACTACGGTCCTTTACCATGAGCTTGTTCATAAATATTACTATTAAGAATTTGTCATTTTTCATCAGTCTGCTGATCACTCAATACAACTTTACATCTAAATGATCAATTTTACAACCTAGTTAAGTGGCCAATACAGTGGTTAGGTGGCTGTTCTTTGGCACAAAAAAGAGTGTGAGTGAGAAATTTACATCTCGGGAAAGAAATAGCTGGAGGTTCCCATGTGCACAGAATTTCTGTCTGCTGAACCCCAGCTGGAGATGAATTTTAAAAAGGAAAAAGTATAAGAATAGGGAACAGAATCCCTGAGTCAGTCATCCATTTCTCCAGATGCGCGGCAACCATAGCACCATGGGAACAAAGACACAGCTCTGGACTGACGGACGGGACAATGAGGTGAAGGAAGAGCTATTGACTGAATATGTACAGAAGTTCAAAAAAGAGTTAAAAGATATGATGTGTATGGTTCCAACTATCCTTGAAGACAAGTCACTCCAAACTAAAGGCATAGTATGAGATAAATATTTGTAAAGACACTTTGGGTATGTCCACACACACTGTTTACATCGAAATAACACTGGTTATTTTGATTTAAAAAATGGTAGGTCCACACAACATTCCCTTATTTCGAAATGAGAAGCTCCCTTGTTTTGATACAAGGAAAGTCATATTGATATAATAAAACGTAGTATTATATCGATACGACAGTTAAATCGAAATTGTTATTTTGAAATAACAGTGCGGATATGTTATTTTGATTTAACTGTTAAATCAATTTAACACTTTTTGCCTTTCTCCTTCCCAGGTGCTTTCCTTTTTCTCTATATTAGGTGGGGGCATGGCCCTTCTAGGGGGCCATGTTGCCACACCTCCCATGGTACCTCCCTCCTCAATCGAAATAGCAAGTCCTCTCCATGGACATGCTATTTTGATTTGAGTTTCTAGTGGGGACCTGTTAAATCAATTTAACTTAAATCAATTTAATGATTTTTCTATCGATTTTTATTAAATCAGTATAAGTTAAATTGATTTAAATGTGTAAGTGTAGACATAGCCTTTGGCAAGAGGAGATTTGGTGTTAGTATTAAGCCACATGAAAAGGTACAAAAATCTTAGGAAGTACCCTTTGAGGTGACAGAAGTGGTAAATGAAGATACATATTATGTTAAAAATCCTCAAGCTCATGCTGTTTTACAGCTTGTACAGGTAAGCAGTCTTAAAACTTCTCACAGTAGCGATGCCAGGTAAACATAATCTGCTATGTAGAAGGGGAACCTGAGGCACACCACCTCACTGAGTTAATGGCTGAATGCCAAAATGTCTAAATTTAGAGAAGCACTAATATCTGTAGTGAGTTAACACCAATTGAAAGGGTAAGGGTGTTGTCAGTTCTGCAAAAATGCAAAGACATATTTTCTAACACACCAGGGAAGACACCTGCTACCTCATCATATCATTACAAAAGGACCATAGCTACCTCCCAGCAGACCATACAGGGCCCGTGGTAAGAGCCAAGAACAAATTATGCAGAAATATACAGTACAGTATATTAGACCTGGGAGTAATTTGCATGCTGGATGCTGTGTAAGAGCAGATAGGAGTAGCTGCTCCCACAGCAAAGCAGTGTAAAAGGCACTTCATGTTGGTGAATTGAGGGAACACAGCTGTTTATTAGTCCAGATTGTACCCTGAGTAATAGCACAATTACTTGTTTGGACTTCATTTTTGCTATACATGAGTATAATCAAGGCATAATCACTTGCAGGCTAATATAGAATCTCTCATGCTCCATGCAGTATGTTTTGAGTTAGGAAATTGTCATCTTTAATTTTTAGAAATTCCAAGACCATTTTAGTATGGGCATGAAAACTTTCTCATGTCACTCAGATCAAAGTTCCTAGGGTAATACAACTTTTCCCCCTACACACTGCAGATAGATGCTGATGGAGTCAGCAATCCTATTTTCTAGTCTGTGCTCATCTCATAATGAAAGAGGTGCCGTGGATTTTACTTTCATAATTGACATAGCAAACCCAGAGGTGCCAGGGCTATGAACTACCAAACCTTGAGGTGCTGGGACTCAGCCCTGGCAAGCCCCAACACAAAGTAAGCTCTGTTCATAGTGTTATTTGGTGTCTATAGCAGACACCAAGTAGTACACAATCTTTTACTTTCTAATTTCTAAAATTCAAGAAAGTGATTTAAAACACATTGTTTGGGAGCCAGGCCATACACATTATTGCCATGCTGAGCTGGAGAACCTCAAGGTACAAACTTAGGGGTGGGCATAATATGGGCTGCAGCCCACAGGAGCCTTTCATCAGGCCCTGCAGCTGGGCCTGGTCAAAGCACAGCAGTCACCCTCCGCTCCCAGTGCCACGCCACTCCCACCACAGGACTCAGCAGCACCCTTACAAGAACATGGTGGCCACCTGGCCCCACCTCTTTACCCTGCCCCTCTGCCACCCTGTAGGCCTAGCAGTCACGCACACCTTCCAGCCTGCTCCTCCCTACCATGTGGCCCTTAGGCCAAAAAATTTGCCCACCCCTCTACTAACTAATGGTTTAAGTGAAAACACTTGAAAAATAGTGCATCCTGGAGCGCATAAACTGCAAGTGGTATCCAGGAGCTGTGGAGGTATAAATCATAGCTCAGATCAGTGGGCTAGCCAAAACATCTGACAGAAGTGGTTTACTCCTAACAGGCTGATGAAATCTACAGAAATTGTACTACTAGGTAGAAGAAAGCAAGCTAGGGAATGTCTGTAAAATGGTGCTCAGGAAAGTGGTGTAAACTTCTCTGGCCTCTGTAGCAGGTCATAAAATTATAGTGAACTTTTTGGGGCACTGCTATGCCAGTCTTGGTGCTTTGTGTTTCATTCTGCAGCTGCTGCATATGATTTTGTTCTGGACCGTCGACCTTTTAATATTTCTGATGCTCATTGTCTATAGAAGCTTGTGTGCAATGTGCTATGGCTCTGTTTATGCTTTTAGCTGTCTGTTTCTACCTATAATCTGATGGTTCATGGTCCCTTCTCCTGTAAAGTTGCCCATTATTCTTGGCCACTTTTCTGTCTTTTTCCTGCTACCACCACAGTTCACATGGCCTTGGATGGAATTTTCACCAGGGGCCACAGTTGCACATAGTTTATGATGCACCTGTCTTTGGTGGTTTTACTCTTTTTTTTTTTGAGTTGTGGTGGCTGAATGTGTTGATGGCTTCTGAGACATGAATCTACTTTACAGCTTTTTACCACTATAAGATGGTTTGGTCATACAGTAGACCCTCAGGATTATGAACACCATAGTTACTAACTGACAGATCAACCACCCACCTCCTCTGGACCCAGAGGTATGCAATCAGGCAGCAGAGACCAAAAAAGCAAATACTGTGCAGTATAATACGGTGTCAAATAAACTATTAAAAATAAAGGAAAAGTGTTGTCTTTTTTAAATGCAAGGAAACTGTGTCTGTGCACGTTTCATTTAAATTAAGATGGTTAAAAGCAGCATTTTTCTTCTGAATAGTAAAGTTTTGCAGCTGTATTAAGTCAACGTTCAGTTGTAAACTTTTGAAAGAGCAACCATAGCATTTTTTTCAAAGTTAGGAACATTTCAGAGTTACAAACGACCACCATTCCTGAGGTGTTCATAACTCTGATGTTCTACCATAAAATCTTGCACATCAAATCTAGCTACCTTTGGGAGTCTAGGGTTATGTCTGTGCTGATAGTGGCAAAATCACTGCCATCAGTGCACTCTTCCAGGTGCTACTGAGCGGTTTTGACTGCTCAATCTCGCTGATGTTCACAATAATAACTCCAGCCGCAGAAGTGGCGTAGCACTAAGGCATCTGGATGCCATTGCCATTCACCTTAAAGCAGTGGGTAGGGGGAAGTAAGTGAGCATTAGTAAGGCAATGGGAGATAAGCAAGGTAATTTTCATACTTCCCATATCTCTCATCAACTGTGGCCAAAAAGTGCAGCAAGTGTAGACAAGGGCTAAGTTATAGCAGTCTAACTGGTTTAAGATACCTTTTATATCATCACAGAACTTGACTCAGAAAAACTAAAACTTACCCAAGGTCCTGGGCCACTGGCACAGTCAGAAGTAACCTCAAAAGTCTGGAGAGTGTGATTTGCCACCAACACAAAATACCTTTTGAGACTGGACACAACTCCCAAGGTCAGCCAGTTGAGCAACTGTTGCTACATACATTTCTTTTATGAGGCTTCTGCCTTATAATAAACAGGCCAGTCAATACTCTACAACTCACTGTACATTGCTTATCAAGCTTATATGGAACAGCTATTTTCACAACGCATCAGTTAATTTTGTGTGGGAATAAATGTAATGGTGACATGCGGTAATACTGATTAAACATAGCATAGGTTATGTCTACATTTCTAATTTAGTTCGAATTAATGAGGATTAAGTCAAACTAAATTAATGCATGTCCACACCAGCTTTCATTAGTTCAAACTAGGATGTTCCCTTAGCTCAAACTAAACCAATGGAGCCGCGTTAATTCAAACTGTTAGTTCTAATTAACACAGTTTGACCTTCTTCCTCCCATAGTGCATGGCACCCTGGAAGAAAGAGCTTGCCCTGGGTGGGGAAGTGGCCAGGGCCATACCTGGGGTAAGCAGCCCCAAAGATGACCCCTGCCACCCCATGCCTGATCTGGCCTGGGGCTAAGCTGGCCCCAGTCCCCTGGCCAGGCGGAGGGTGCCTTTCCCTTCACTGGCTGAGTGTGGCCAAACCAGGTGGTGAGGAAAGGACCCGATGCTCAGCTATAGCAGTCACCACATCCCAGCAAGTGCTCCTGGAGCTGGGTGGGGGATGCCTTCTCCTTCATCCAGGAAGTGCTCCTGGAGCCGGGCAGGAGGATGCTTTCCCCACTGCCCAGCTGAGCACGAGGGGCTCCAGCCAGGCACCGGGCCCCTCCTCCCCCTGCCTGGCCAGCGCTGTGAGAGCCAGTCGGGGGTTGCCTTCTACCCTGCCCAGCCAGCGGGACTAAAGCCGGGCAGGGGATGCTGTTCCTGCCCCCCAACTCTGGATGGTGGCATGGCCCTTTTTGGGTGCCATGTTGCCATACCTCCCCTGGTGTCCCTGTCCTACTTCGAACAAGTAAGTCCTTTCCATGGACATGCTAGTTCAAATTGGTTTTCCTAGTTGGGACCATGTTAGTTCAAATTATCTTAACTCAAACTAATCATTATTAGTTTGAATTAATTAGTTTGAATTCAGTTAAGTCAAACTAACCTTCTAAGTGTAGACATAGCCATACAGTCTTAAATCTATTCGTAATTTTCACAGCTTTCTTTAGGCCTAAATGCGATTGTAACTATTCTTTCATTACAGTGTTGCTTCACACTAGACAAGGGTAATCAAGACTCAAATCCAAATTGGAAATATCTTTTCTAGAGTAGGCCATTGATTCTTAACTACTGGAGAATTTGCAGCCTCCCCTCCTTCCCCCAGAGAGTCGACAGTGCCTGGAAATCCATGAGCTTTAAGGAAACAGCTTTTCTGTAGTCTCTCCTGGACCAGATTTATTCTGTTGTTGTATCCAGTCTTCTGAGGTCAGAGCTTCATATTTTAAAAAGTTGTTTGAATATAAGAAAAATTAGCTATTCAGCACACAACATAAAATGATCAAATCCCATTGTGACATATTACTAGATCACTGCAGTAATTCTGGGAGTGCCCACTAGAAACTAGCTCAAAGGATTCTGCGTTGCATTTATGACTACATTTAAGACCCTAGTTCCAAAGGGGCAGCCCTGTTAGTCTAGTGAAGCAAAAAAAGCAAGGAGTCTTGTGGCACTTAAAGATTAACAGATTTTATTTATCGCATGACCTTTTCATGGGAGAATATCCCACTTTGTCTGACGCTTTCAAGAGAGCTCTTTAAGTGCCACAAGACTCCTTGCTAGTTGGGACTCTAGTATGAAAAAGAAGAAGAATGTTTATTTAAGGGCTGTAAAACTAATTCTGCTGTTATTTACATGGGTATAAATCTGGAGTCACTTGATTAATACACAAAGAGCTGAACTTCCCTAAAAATTATAGGTTTTACAAGTATTTTACAAACTCTTCTATAGCTTGGGTCCATCTCTAATATTAACATTTGAAAACTGCAAATCAATGTTTAAAAATTATTTATACAAAAATCTGTGGGAATCCACACATGCAAAAATTGCCCTTGTTACTTTCATCAGTGGCTTCATTTAAGACCTAAAGCAATCACCTTTTTTTTTTTTTTTTTTTTTTTTTGGCAGGGTTTTCCAAGACAGTTGACTTTTTGTCAGCAGACTCTTTTGGCATATTCAAATGGTGTCATATTAGGGACAATGAATTTGTGACCTGCATGTAGGTGACACCATTATATTCATGCCTCTGAAAATTTCAGGAGAGATTTGCATTGTGGTAAAAATGTAAACCACTTTATTCTTTAAACTGAAGCATCTTTCAGTCATGACTTAAACTTTATTTTTTTTAAAAAGTTCTCTTTCGAAGACTAAAGTAGCTAGAGAGTTAATTGCTAAAGATGTCATGATAAGCACAGTTTTTTTAAGCAGGTATTAATGTAGCTGAGGACAAAGGTCTGGTTCTCTTTTACTTTATATTAGGAAGCACATGTGCTTTTTCCAAGGAAATAAAAAAAGCTGGAAGGGTTGCAGGCAGGCAGAAGTGGTATCTCTAGAAATAGAACTAGATTAAATACTGAGCCCAGCCACTGCTGATATTAACTATCAGACCATGTGATCCTGACAGACATTTGAAAGGCATCCCAGAGCCATAGCTAAAGTTCACACAGAAAATATATGTATATTCATCTTTTAAACAGCAAACAATAAAATGGATTAGAATAAAATGTCAGTCCATTGCCAGAACTGAACTTTCAGTCTTTAAGAAATTAAAATGTTACATCAGGCAAACTATCTTTGTTTAGATAACTTAATCATGATGTAGCTACAGACATGTTACTCAAACTGATAACAAGCTGTTCATGATAATGATATCGGTGCAATAAGCAGACTCTCCTATGTGAGAAAATAATGTGATTCAAAAGGACAAAATCATGCTGTCATTTTATCTCTGATAACACTTCATTTGAGTCACATAAGGTCTGATTCAAAGCCAGCTGAAGTCATTGGAAATTTTTCCATTGACATTAATGGCTGGATAACCTTTCAGACTGAGTTGGTTTAAAATAAATCTCCATAAATCAAAAGCCATGATTCTAATTTTGCTTTTAACTTTAACTTGCGTTGTCAAGAACAATGAGGTCGAGATTTAATTTCTAGCTCTTCATAACTCCCTTGACCAGTGAACCTGTATAAAATCTAATCTTTTTTAGGAATTCAAAATTAGCCGACAATTAAAAAGCAAGAATGGGGAAAATATGGTAAAGAATGTTTATTTGAATAGTTCAACAAATTACACATTAGCAACAGAATGGACTGGGGCAGATCCTCACTGAGCATAGATTGGCATAGTAGGATGAGCTACACAAGCTAGGATCTGTCCCATTAGGTCTATTCTGGAGAGGTTCTGAGTCCCAAACACTTTCACTAAAGCCAGTAAGCATTGTGGGTGTAGATCACCCTAAAGAAGCCCGTATGCTGCGCCACATCACAAAACAACTCTATATATAAGCCACGAGTTTTCTAGCTAACTCCAGACATTTATAGACAAGCCAGACGATTTAGGAAGTTTTCTCTGCAGGGTGTTTATAGAAATGTTGTTACTATTCCACACAATAGATCTGAGTTTTATTTATTTAGATAAGGAGCACATTAAATAAATACAAATAAAATCTAAGTGTCACCATTTGAACAGCCACACAGTCGGCTGACACAGTTAGCTGTCTTTGCTGTCTAAAGAGTTATGTAAATCGGTAAATTATATTCAAATTACACTACAATCTATGGTGCTTAGAATTCATTTTTAATAAGCTTCCCATTCTAAATGTCACTGTTTGTGGTGAAGAAAATGCAAGAGGCATTACTTAAACTGACCTTGAAGCTGCCCAACACTTGCTGCCTGCAGCGAATCCAGAAGCAGAAAGTGAATAAGAAGTCTGTGTACTGCCAGGATTCCTGGACATATGAGGAGGAGCAAGAGATGGTGGGGGGAGAGAAAAATAATTACTCCACTGGCCAATTCTATGTCATTCAGTGTTACTGATAGCAGTCGTTCACACAACTGTGCCCTTGAAGACGCAACAAGGATGAGGCAATGCAGCTTCCCTTGGAGCTTCAACTTCTTTAATTGGCTGAACCACCAGGAAGATTTTGCAGTATTGTAAGAAAATATGAGGTTTGATTCTTAATTGTGATATGTGCTCTTTGTGCTGCTCTACCAGTACTTATCTAATCACCTGGGAATTCTCAGGAATGATGGAGATCACTGGGTGAAATGGAATCCATGTAGCAACTCTACAACACCCCTTACTCACAGCCCAAAGGCAAGGGCTGTGGCCAAAGAAAGGGCATGACTAGAGCCCTGCTGTGCTCTGCGTGTTCCCAATTGCCAGAACAGTCCTGTAGGGCTGTGGAAAGCCCAACGTGGTCAGATAAAGCACAAGAATAGTAAAGTTCATTGGTGTCCAATCTTATTGCACAGGAGGGCCAAATAAACTTAAGCACAACATAATGAGGGCCAAACAGATTCTACATATTGAAGTCAGCTGCATTGATTTATATTTTAAGTTCAGCTAGTTTCCAATGTACAGTATTGTCTATTTACACATTTGTGTGATTGAAAATGTGACCATGATAAAAGGCTAGTGAATTGCCCATTAGTATATTGTGTTGAAGCAAGCTGTGAACCTTATGAAATGCTTCCTAACCTTCAACTGTCCCTTCTTTAGGAAGAGTCGTCCAGCGATATATGGCATATAAAATACAGGGCCCAATTAGTGACCAGCAGCGAAGGGCATATATCTCCAGCCTATGATTTATCTGTGACTGTTAGAGATGAAGCAAAGATGTTAACTAAAAGACTCTGCCATAGTGTCAGACAAGTAATGAATGCCTGATGTTTCCATTAGAATCATTCGTAAACTTGCTAGCAATTTTCAACATTTTAACTCATTTTTATAGCATAAAAGTTATAGAGCTGGTAAAAAATGCCCTTAATTTTTCAGAGGAAATTTTAAAAAATGTTCACATGCTGGTTACAGAAAGATCCTTCTCCCTTGTGCCCATCCCAGGTAAGCTGTCTGACCACATGAGGTGGTTGGTGTCAATGGAGCTGTAAAATATGACAACTGAGCTCAACACTCTAAAACCAGTGGGTCAGCATTTCAATCTTCATGATCACTCCAGTAATGATTTGTTAATTGCTGTGCTCAGACAGATGAATACTAAATCAAAGCTTCCAAGAGAAATCACTGAAATTGAATTTATTTGCAGATTTGATATCATTGCTTCAGGACTTAATAGGGACATTGGATTTTTCTCTCATTACGACAGGTGATTTGAACTCATCTCCCTCTGTATGCTGTTCCCCAGTGTTTGTATCTTTACAATTGTTTTGATTTGCTGTTACAGTGTGACCTGTTCCCATGACCTACACTTCCCTGAATTTATTTTCTCCCATTCTGTAAGTTCCCCTATCTTCAAAGTGTCTGATGAAGTGGGATTTTTCTCCCATGAAAGGTCATGCAATAAATATATCCGTTAGTCTTTAAGTGCAACAGGACTCCTTGTTTGTTTGTTTAACTGAGCCCATGTACAGCACAAATGCAACTTTAACAGAAACCAGCAAAGCAGTGGAGCAGTAGGCTCGGGTTGTATTGATGTAGATGGCAAACACACTTTTGGCCTTGAGAGCTCCATTCTTCTTCAGTGGTCTCAGCCATTTTGTGTGGGTGGTGCTCATGCAGTCAGGTCTGGGCTCATAATATGAGCACCACACAGTAAAGGTCCTGATTTAGCACAGGATTTAAGACTTATAACTAAGCCCATCTCTAGTCAGCAAAGCAGAAAGCACACAATGAATTTTAACTTGAAGTCAATGAGACTTAAGCATGTATTTAAGAGCTTTTCTGAATACTGAATAGTAATCGCCTTAAGCACATACTTAAAATTAAGCACATGCCTAAGTGCTTTGGAGACTAGAAGAACAACAGATATACAAAAACCAGAACCTGCTACTTGTGATCACATACAAACTGAAATACCTGACAAACATGTTGAGGTTCCCCCCAGTACAACAGATTTCCAAAGGCTAGTAAAACTGGTGTTTCACAAACAGCATTAGACTTACAACAGTTGTTTGTTCACATTCTTAGGGAAACCACTGGAATATTAAGAAGGAACAGTCCATCCATAAACAACACTACATTTTCATTTTTACCTAGCCTATTTATTTACATGTCAATTTACCAGGTGTAATGCTCTGCTTCATAGGCTTGTGCTGAGGTGCTAATGAGCAGTGCTAATTCAGCTGCTGTTCAGATAAATGTCATCTGTCCCTGCACAGGGTGTTCAGTGACATCTCCACGAGAATATGTGCACCATGAAAACTATGCACCCTGCTGAACAGAAAAGGCACCAGCATGGCCAGTGACTCAGGTTATTCATTTTTTATGGGAAGGCCTTTCTAATTGGCTTGCTTGATTAAGAGAAAACTTCTATAAAGTCAAAACTCCACAAGAGAGAGAATTTATTAGTAAAATCAAAAGAATTGTTTCAGAGGGGTAGCTGTGTTAGTCTGTATATACCAGAAACAACAAAAGTCCTGCAGCACTTTAGAAACTAACAAATTTCTTCGGGAATAAGCTTTCATGGTCTACAACCCACCTTGTCAGATGCATTCAGGCATTATGCCAGTATTAGAAGACTAGTAATTATCACATTATTACATGTATTACAGTAGTAAGTGGAGGCCTCAATCCCATTATTGTACACTGGGCAAACACACAAAAAATGGATGGAGAACGGCTTTTCCTAAAAATGGAGTTATTCTCTACGCTGTGTAGAGAACAAGGAGCAGCCAAACCCTTCTAAAAAAATACTATACATGTTATAGTGATTATCTAAAAGCCAGCTAACTCTAAATTACATTTGACCATTCCCATTAGCACTGGAGTGTTGTAGTAGCAGTTTTTAGATAAGGGAAGCAAAATACAGAGGTGGAAATAGGCTGGTGACAACTCAGTCTCCTAAAAGGGCTGAAATTGTGTCATTTAACTTCATACCCCTGACATTTTTCTCCTGAAATTTTGGTGAAATTATTTTCATATTAAAAACAGGTGAACATGTGAATATGGTTCATGGTTCATTACACTGGCTCTTTTCTCTTCAGAAGAGCTGTATATTGAGAATGGATCTTCCCTAATAAGTCCCATGGCTTTGCTAGAGAAAACACAATATTTCCCCACCCTGAGAAGGATCATAGTTCTGTTCCTTATATATAAAAGCCCTTTCTGTTGGAAGTCAGTATTCATCAGGCCACAGCTCTTCTCTTGAACTACGCACCCTAAGAACAGATTTATTTTTCTAGTAGGTGATATTTCTCAGGGGATACTGTTTCCCTTGTTGAACAGCATCACAACAACGTCAGGGTCATTTAGCATGATAAATATTGCAAAAATAAATCAGTTCTCCAGCTGCAAATGTGAGGGAATATGAAAGTGCAGTGACCGACACCAGTGCAGGTTTCACAAACACTAAGGCCTAGATTCCACTAGCTGATCCATGCAGGTGGAACGGTACACCCTTGCTCTTCACTGGAGTGAAAGGGGCTCTACACAGGCATAGAGAACCAGCTTATATAATCAGCGCAGGCCTGTGAGGGAACAACAGAAGAGAACAATAATCTTTCTCAGATAGCTGTTCCCCTGGAAAATGGAATTATAGATAAAATATTAGAAATAATAGTAAAAAAAAAAAAAGCTTATTTAACATCCAGAATGGAATAATAAGTATTATTGTGAGCCTTATATGGGATCTGGAATAGAAAAACAACCAGTTTTCAGGCTATATAAATGAATGAATTCCAGAAAAAAGAAGTGGAAGGGAAAACAAGCCTCCATCAGCAAGCAGAAAAAATACTTTGTTTCTGTCTCTGTAGGCATTTAGACCATGCTCACCACCATGGTACCAGGCCTAGATCCATAAAGAGACCTGGTGTTAAAATTACCCCTAACTTTTATAGGCCTAGAGAATTGCAAGGCCAACAATGCAATCCAGAAACCTGAATTAGGTCCTAAGCTCTCTATACAATGCATGGACATAGACAGTGAATGATGTGAAGGTAATGCCCTAATCTCCTTCCTGGTCATGGAGCCAGGCACCTAACTCCAGGTACAGGGAGGCACCTATCTCTGTTCAGCCATCCACAACTGGAGGACCAGTGTTTTCTGGAGCTAAGAGGCTTAGGTGCCTATTTCACTCCACACAAAACTACTTGAGGAGAAAGATGTAGTGGTAGTACCAATTCTGCTATCGCCCTGTCCTAGGGTGTACTGCTCACTGCTTGTTTAGTGCTTCCTCCTGGTCACTTTGGGAATTAGCTCTCAAGGTCAATATCCTTTCCCAAGGTAGCACATCATCACACCATCTGTCTGTCTCAGGGACGCTTTCCCTCTCTCGTCCCAAGGATTGCAGCATCTTCTGTGATTCAGCCCTCTGGCTAGGTCACTCACCATTTCCCATTTCTGGGTATAGTCCTCCTAATTTTCTGTCCCTCCCACAGTGACCCAGGGAATCTTCCAATTCACAGTCCTGTGTCTGATCTATACCATGCCCTCAGTGACTGGTACAGGAATCTGGGCCCACTCTCTGTTTTGGGATCCAGTTCACCTTCTTCAGAGACTTTGTAATTATTTGAGCTAAGGTAGGACAACTTTTACAGGAGAGACTGAGGGAAATAGTGCCATCAAAATATCTCGTATCTCAGTGATTAGAACACTTTCCTGAGAAGTGGGAGATTCCTGCTCTAATTCTTTCTCCCCATCAAACATAGGGGGAATTGAACCTGGGTTCAGTGCAGGTAAGGCCTGTAGTCACGGAGTTAACAGTTATAAAATAAGCACTGCCTGCTCCTCCAGTGAGATTCTGAATGGGACCTGATCCAGCTCAGGGGCCCCCCATCCAAGTTAGGCAGATGAACACCTCTCTTCCACAGTCTGTGGCTTATTCTGGGTCTGATCACTGAGTAAGGAAGAAGAGTGCATGCCCAGAGGCAGAAATGCAAAAACCTAGGTGCCAAATGAATTTGGATGCTTAGTGTTAGGTGGTAGCTGAATGAGAGTTTTGTAAATCACAGTGAAATTTAAAACTGGGATTTAAGCTTCTAAGCATGGGGGGTAGGTACCTAAGTACCTTTATGGTTATGGGCCTCACATGCGTGACTTAGCCCTAGTCTACACTTACAGGGCCTTCTGGTGGCAGTCAACAGCAAACATGCAAGGTCCATCAAATACTTTGCGTATCTGCCAATGACCTTCTAAGCCGCCAAGACACACTGGGGGAAGCCGACTGCAAATGGCTTGTGGTCGGCTTTCAGCAACTCCCATTAGGGGGCTAAATTAGTTCTGAATGGGAAACCCAGCATTAATGCTTCCTGCCTTTGTATTTTTCTGCCTTCCCACACAAGATATCAAGATAATGCCAAAATTTTCAGGCCCAACCTATAAAGGTTATATTCTGAGTTCTACAAAGGCTCATCATGTTTGCAAAAGCAAATCAGGCTCAAGTAAAGACTAATTTGAACTACATTTTTTGTCCTCAATTCAAATATTTTCATAAGTCTATGTCAAGTAATTCTCTCTGACTTCTCACAAAGTAGGATTGAAAATTACTATGAACTGGCAGATAGCCTATAAAGAAATTTCATCGTATTAGTGATTCTATATAATTTTATAGTGTATTTAGTAAGCACTTTTTTGCAAAAATGTAGAATATAGCAAATGGCATCCCCCTTTAATAAACATGTTAAATAAACAAATCTTGGTGATGGACACTTTAAACAAAGAAAGTAAGAAAGACACTTAAAACAATTCAACTGCTTAGCAATGAGTCACTTAATGGTTAAAAGAAGAAAAAAGATTGAAAATCAAATAATTTTGTAACAGTCAAGTACTCTTAAACAAAACAGTCTGGCACATCTTTCAATACCTTTTTCTACACTGTAAAAGATTTGACAAACATCAAGGTTTAGATGCTTTCTCAATCAATTTTGGTTCTTGTATGACATATTGTAAGGTAAGAAAGATTGTGGAAAATATTATTTCAAAGCACAAAATATAATAGCTCCTGATTCTGAGGGTATGTCACATTTACCTCCATCCCACACACGTCTGATGTTCTCATGCTATTTGTTGTTTAAAACTATTTACCTCAGATTTTTTAAAGAGCTGGAGGAAGAGATCACTGGACCGTTAATGATGAATTTCAATAAGGCTTAGAATTTTGAGGAAGTTCTAGAAGACTGGAAGAAAGCTAATGTCATGTCAATATTTTAAAATGGTAGGTAGGATGACCTGGATAATTATAGGCCTGGCAGACTGACATCAGTTTTGGGCAAGATAATGGAATGGGTGAAATAGAACTTGATAAACAAAGAATTAAAAAAGGGTAATATAATTAAAGACAATCAACATAAAGTTTATGGAAAATAAATCCTGTCAAACAAACTAGATATCATTTTTTTAAATGCAGGTAAACATTTAGTTGATAAAGGTAATAATGTTGATGTACAAGACTTCTGTAAGGCATTTAAAAAAAGATGTAATATGGCACAAGTTAAATGGGTTAATACCTGTCTATCAGATGAGTATAGTACAAACCCCTTCTTCAAAGCATCTGATGAAGTGGGATTTTCTCCCAGAAAGCTCATGCAATAAATATATTTGATAGTCTTTAAGTGCCATGGGACTCCTAGTTTGTTTTACTGAACTAGACTAATACTGTTGCTCTCTTGGATCTTAGCTTCTCCGGTTATCAAAGAATCATAGAAACTGAAAGGGATCATGAGAGGTCATTGAATCCAGTCCCCTGCACTCATGGTAGGATCAAGTATCCTCTTAAAGCATCCCTGACAGGTGTTTGTCTAACCTGCTCTTAAACACTTCCAGTGATGGAGATTTCACAACCTTCCTAGGCAACTTATTACAGTGGTTAATCACCCTCACAGTTAGGATTTTTTTCCTAATGTCCAACCTATACACCCCTTGCCATAATTTAAGCCCATTGCTTCTTGTTCTCTCATCAGCAGTTAAGGAGAAGCATTTTTCTCCCTCCTCCTTGTAACAACTTTTTAGGTACCTGAAAACTTATCATGCCCCCTCTCAGTCTCTTTCAATCTTCCCTTATAGGTTAAGTGTTCCAGATCTCTAATCATTCTTGTTGTTCTTCTCTGGATTTTCTCCAGTTTGTCCACATCTTTCCTGAAATGAGGTGCCCATAACTGGATACAATACACTAGAGGAGGCCTAATCAGTGCAGAGTAGAGCAGAAGAACTACTACTCGTGTCTTACTTAGAATACTCCTGTAATACATCCCAGAATGGTATTTGCTTTTTTTGCAACAGTGTTAAATCATATTTAGCTTGTGGTCCACTATGACACCCAGATCCTTTTCCGCAGTACTCCTTCCTAGGCAGTCATAGCCCATTTTGTGTGTCTGCAATGGATAGTTCTTTCCTAAGTGGAGTACTTTGTATCTAAGGTTAAGTCTATACTAATGGCAAAATCACCATCATCAGCACAATCTTCCAGGCTCAATTTAGCGGTCTGTGAAGATGTGTTCAGTTGTTCCAGAATTCACATTAGCAACTCCAGTCCTGGAACTGGAGTATTGGTAAGCTGACTGGAAGAGATTCCTTGTGAGCTTAGCATAGTGTGTAGGGAGTACTTAGTAAGTTGTTGGGAGATACACAAGGTATTTTAATTACCTTGCGTATCTCCCATCAACTGCTGCTGAAAAGTGTGGCAGGTATAGACTAGGGCTAAGAAACAGGCTCAGTCCTCTGCACTGACAACAATCTAAATCAGCAGTAACACCAATGAAGTCAATGCAATTTTCAAATCTGCATAAATGAATAAAGAATGTGGTGCATACCTCTCTCCAGTAGTAAAAGTGGAAGAAATTTTGCCTAATCAAGCCTTGGATTTCTGTTGTATCTCTACCTCCCCAGAAGTAGTAAAAATGACTTCATAGGAGGTCGGAAGGAAGTGATTTATAGTCTACTTTCTTACAACATTGAGATAAAAATAAAACAGCAGCAAACAAGAATATTTGGATTTCAGGAAAAAAATATGTTTAATTTGCATATACGCGCAATGTCCTGCCCGATAAGCCTTATTAATCATTCAAAGCAATAAATGTATGTCAAAGGAGCAGTCACAATACATGCAAAAACATCTGGGTGTGGATTAATGTGATGAAATAGATATTAATACATCTCTCAAATAAACACACGTATCTATTCACCGAAAGAACAAAAGTTTAGAGACTATTGTAAAAGGAACAATTCAATGAAACAACCAAAAGTGAGCATGAAAACCGTAAAATGTTATACACAGAAACATGACCTTTTTGAGCCAAAAAATTGAAGGAGGCAAGTAACCAATAGCTAGAAAGAGCTAAATTCTGACATTCTTAATAAAAACTCCCACTGAAGCCCATATGATTTTTGACTAAATAAGGACTGCAGGATTTATTTGGGCCTCAATTAATTAACAGAAATTAGGAAAAGTGTGAAATGTATTTTTCAATCCATTTTAAACCACATATTTATTTATAATGCAACTGAGGAGAATAAAAGGTAGGAAAAATAAAGCTTCATACAAATAAATTTAAAAAAAGAACCCCAACTATTTCACTATGATTTCGGAAATCTGAGATAATGAATACTGAAATCAAAACTGACATGATAAAAGTTAATAAATACTTTAAATGAACAATTATGGAGTTTCATTCTATCCTATAAAATAACTAAAGGGCACGTCTACATTGCCTAGCATTTTCAAAAAACTTTTTTCAGGATAAGCATTTTGAAATAATTATCTCAAAAAAACCTTTTTTCAAAAATGCTATTTTGGGACAACAGTCCATTGTCCTGAAATACTGCAGCTTTTTTTACTTTGAAAAAGAAAGTCTACACTGGAGTTTCTTTTTCGGAAAAAAAGCAAGTCAAGGGATGTGATAAGGAGGATTTAAAAAAAAAAAAAAAACCAAAAAAAAAACAACCAAAAACCATTTCCTTGTCCCGCAATGGCTTTCTTTGAAAAAGCTAACTGAAAAAAGGCTTTTTATTTAAAAAAAGCTGGGGGGTTTAGCTTTTTTGAAAAAGCACTCCGGTATCTCAAAATACCAGAGTGCTTTTTTTGGGATTGTTAAACCTCATTTAAAATAAAAAAGCCTTTTGTGAGCTAGCTTTTTTGAAAAAAGCCATCACGGGACATGGAAAAGGCTTTTTTTTCTGAAAAATCCTCCCTATCTCATCCGTTGACTAGCTTTTTTTTGAAAAAGAAAGTCCAGTGTAGACTTTCCTTTTGGGGAAAAAAAGAAAAGCCGCGGTATTTCAGGACAACGAGCTGTCCCCGGACTGTTGTCCCAAAATAGCATTTTTTGAAAAAAAGTTTTTTTGAGATAATTATTTCAAAATAGTTATCCTGAAAAAAGGTTTTTTGAAAATGCTGAGTAATGTAGACATAGCCATAGAATTTAAGGACCATAGAAATTACAGAAGTGGAAGATGGGGACAGTGGGGGGCTTCCTTTGTTTTTCAACAATGGTAACATTGTCATCAATCCCAGTAGTACCAGTCATTACACGCTTACACGCTTAACACATTACTGGAATTGCTGAAGGAAAATTAAATAATTCATGTACAATTTGCCAGTGAACTAAACAGGCCTATTTACTGCCCCTACATGTCCAACCAGGGGCACAGTCACACTTACAAGCACTGGTCCACAGAAGGAGCATCATGCCTGGGAGGGTTGAGGCAGAACTCCTCCAGACCTTTCTGGGGAATGGCCCCATCAGAGGGTGAATTATACCATTCCTTGAGTATCCACCCAGCTCTGCCTTCTGCCCATCCTCCTTGGGGTACTTTGTGTGCAGGAGATGATAGGAAGGAGTCCATGCATTGTAGGGGCTGTAACTGTATCCAACCACTGTACAGAGCATCAGGTGCTGGAGGGGCTCTTGGACTCTCTGCTCCCTTTTGTGTAATCCTGGAGCATCTGGGCACAAAATGGCCTTGTGCCAGGGGAATACAGCTACACCTACATTATTAATAAAATTAATAAAAGATTTGGTGTTTTACAATTACTATTTATACCACAAAGAAATTGGTTACGTCCACAGCCTATACAGAGTAAGATTTTTATGTCTGATTGGCCAGAATAAGAATGGAAAATTTACCATCCCCCCATATTTGCAGATGAGGGACTAAATCCATCCTCAGTGCAAATAGCACCATAGAAGTCAGTAGGCCTATTTCTCAATGAGGTGAGCAGCATTGATCCACACAGTTTGCAAATAAATACAGGAGCAAACCATGCCCTCTACTCCTCTCCTATGGTGCAAAGCCAAAATGGCAGATAAAACACTGCTTCATTCAACATATGGTGTGCTGTGCAGACACAGAGAAGCCACACAGGGGAACTTCATATTCCCTGTGCATTGTGGGTCACTGAGGTGAGAAGAGTTGCTGAAAACTTGGGAGCAAGGCCAGTGAATCTGTAAATTATGCAGATGAACTTGCTGAAACCTCCATGCAGGGACAACATTGGGGGCGCTGGGTCTCCACAGTATCTCAAAGACCGCAGCAGCAGTAGCGTCACTGCACAACTGCTATATGTACTTGGCAAAACTTTTGAGAAGGATACCATCCTACCACTCCTGTGCAAAATCCAAGTATTCAGGCTTTGCAAGGGCACAAGAATTTAGTCTCCAGTTATGGTTATCAAGAAGTAGACATCTTGTGTACACACATCTCTGTGTAGATACCCATTGTACTTTGAGAAATACATTCCATTAGCATCTAGATTTGGCATCATTTTCTGATGGTGTGAAGACAGGATTAGGATCCAAGTATTTCAGAGACTATAACCCCAGCTCTGCCACTAAACCAGTCTAACTTTGGACAAATCATTTAGGATCTTTTTCAGAGGTGCTGAGCAACCACACCACCAATTCATTTCAGCAGGAGTTGCTGTTGCTCTGTATTTCAATTTCTCCATATGTAGAATGGGGAGAGAAGTACTTGTTTCCTGCCCTTCAAGTGGTGCTATGAAGATTATTTAGTTGTTTGCTAAATATTTTGAAACTGTGAAGTTCTACCTCTTGGTGGTATATAATTTATGGCAATATTTGTAGCAACATAGTAACAAACTTTGTTTATTTTAGATGGACACAGTTTGTGTGATAAAATTAGGATACTGAGGTGGACACACAGAAGACCTTCTGCCTGCACCACAAGATTACGACTAATGAGGGCTCTCCAGAACTACAAAACAGATCTGCCAAAATGACTTATAGGAAAATAAAGCAGTGGCTGAGAGGTTGTCCCACAAAGACCTGTTAGGAGGACACCTACAGTTGTTTACATTCTTTGTGTGAGTAGAGATAAATTAAAGTTGAGTTAGAGACTTACTTTTCAGACCAGTTTTACTGCTTCTGTTTTCCACTGTGTGGCTTTGAAATGTTTTATGCAATTGATGTATGGTAATTCTTTTTGTATTATGAGCACACAGAAAGCACACAGTAAGTTGGTTTTATGCTCCAAATAACTCATGCTTCTTATCAATCATGCATCAGGATGCAATCAGCTTCTTTTCCGTCACTACTGAAAAGAACAAGCAACTTCTTGAAAAAACAAAATGCAAATATAATTAACACTTTCCATTTTCATGTCCACAGCATTCATTAATCAGAACTATTTAAAAATGCTTCTGGAAATTTCCTTTCTTTAATATCTTCAGTAAGGAATTTACCAGTATTTCTTTGATGTTTAATCATGCAATTATTTTAAAAGATGGCCTTGTGGTTCAGGAAGCATCAAGAAATTTACATTTGCTAAGCACTCATTAATCCTAGTGTTTATACTGACACCAAATGGAATTTATTGTGAAGCTCTTTGCTGGACTGACAATGTAGTTAAAGTGCTAATAAAGACAAAAACCACAAGCCAAGCAGATCCGTTTTCATTGTTAACATTGAGAAACTTCACAATGGTGGTAAGAAATATCAAATCAAATAGGCTCAGGTCACAATCTTTTAAAACATATATCTCCCTGAGAGGATTTAAGGGAGGTAAACGAATGATATAGCCCTGTTTCTTCAACTGGCTGATAATCACTGGAAAAGTAAGACCACTTTTCCAGCCCAGTTATTCAACACTATTAATACCAGCATTCGGTTTTATGGTGTACTGTATAGCATGCATTTTGAGCTCACCTTCCATGCAGCTACAACAGATCACTCTTTATCAGGAAACTGTATGAAGAACCATATTATCCATAGAAATGGATTCTATCCAGATTCACACAGTAGCATGGGTTTTAAAAACAGTTTAAAATAGCATATTTTCTGTAACAGACACATATGCAAATACTAGATTTCCAAAATAAAATATTTTATGTTTGCTGACAGTCAAACTTCACTGTGGAAAGATTTTAGAATTGATCAGCTGAACAAAAAATAGTGGGTTTCAAACAATTCATTTCTTGTAAAATAGAATAGTTAATCCAGCTCTCTTCATCGCTGAATATTATCCATTGCCACACTGGGAAAGCATTCCTTCCCCAGTGCATGCAGCAGGTATTCTATAGTCACTGAACTCTCAGGGAGGCTGTAGGTACAGAAAATCAAAGTGCTTTTCTCAGGAGACTATGAGCAAAATGACCAAGTATCTCATTTGTGATGTGTTCATGCATTTGGGCAAAGCAATCCCAAATACAGCTCCTAAACTCAGATATTTTAGTTGATACTCACATGGCCTGCAACTTTTAAAAGATTTTTCATTATTTTCCACATTATAAAACTCTTCATCATGATTTGTTGAGAACAATATTTACAAAGTTGAGTTAATTAATTTGTAGCATGTAAAACCTTCCACTTTAGAAAATGATGACAACACATTTTAAGACCTTAACGTTCTATAAATGAAAACACCTAATTTGTAACAAATACTTTCAACAGCATATGCTGTAGCTAAAATCCTTTGTTAATAGCCTGCTATCACTTCAAGTTAGCAGACAACGCTTAAGCTTCTATTGTTTGCAATGAATAGACAGTGGATTAATCCCATGGATGCCTCAATAGATACACATTTGATAAGCAACCTGTGCCAGATCAATGCTATTCGCATTTGCCCATTTATCCTAATTTAATGGAATCAAGTACCTACATGTAAATTTGTCCCCTTATCTGTCCTGTTAGGCTGGCTGAAATGAGTAGCTATTCTCATGAAAGGCTTCTGTTTTCTATGATTAGATACACAGTCCCTTTGGCAAAACATTATCTTTGCGAAGTAACAACCAAACAAACCCTCAAGTCTGAAGCATTTTTTCTTTCATCTCCATGAGCTGATTTTCCTTGTCTGAGAGAGAATTTCCATGAGGCTCTGTCTTCCTTATTGGAAAAGAGAGTTTTCAATCTTCTCAATCTTTCCCCATGCGGTCTGCAGGGCATGTCATGCATAATTTTGTTCATTACACTAAAACTCTCTGTTGCCTCTGGAATGAAGCTCATTCTTCAGGCAGGGAGTCTGGGTTCAATCTTTAGGGACAGTTCATACAAAGTATCCTCATCTATGATGAGGGTCTTGTCAAGTAAGTAATGAGTAACCTGCAAGACAGGAAACAATCACAACATATATATTTTGAAACTGAACAGATTGTATGTATTTTTAATTGAATTTTTCTATTCTCTCTATTCCCATAACAGTCAGTTGGCAGCTTCAGTCCATTTTGGATAAATATTTGGAATCATCCCTTATGCTTTGTTTTTTAGTGAAGCATAGCAGTTAATTATACATGTTGCAAAGTATCCAAGCTGTTTAAAAAAACCCTCTCACTCAGTAAGGGACTAATCCTCAGTCGGGCATCCAATTTATGTAGCTGCTCTGGGTACTAGGGAAATGGAGTTGGGGGAAGAAAAGAATCTTTGCCTAAGATTACAAAGAAAATTTGGAATAATCCTCACTGCTTTCAGTGGTGTTTTGGGTTCCATTAGTGTGACTAGGGTTGCCATATTAATAGATGGGGAGAGCTGTCTTACCTGTTAGGGAAACATATTAGCCTGGTTTTAGACCTGTAAGAGAAAGCTACAGCAAAGAGTTCTGAGCATGCTTATTCCATAATCCCATAAATATAAGACTCTACACTATACCTGTTGATGTGAAGGGGATTCTGAGATGACCACCCTGACAACACAGAAGATCCTGAGTCACTGTAAGAACAAACTTTCTTGCTGTTCACACAGCTGGAAATCTGATCCGTTTGCCTGAAGAAGGCTGAGCTGGTAGCTATAAGCAGACATTTGATATTTTGCTGGGTGAAGGCAGCGGCTGGGAGATAAACCACCACAAGAGGGCAAAGGCTTCACTCACTGGTCCTCCTGGGAGCCATGGTGTATTCTCAGACACATGGCTTATTTATAGCACATGTTTTCAGAACTTTGTGGTAGCGAATGATATGTTATGAAAAGAAGATACCCGTCTTCCTAATGGTTGGAGGAGCTAAGACCTATGGTTTACTAGGTAATTTGCTTTATCCTGAGAAGCCTGAAACAAGATCTTACAATGATCTAGTGGGAATTTTGAGAGCACATTTTCCCGCAAAACTGCTAGTAATAGCAGAAAGATATCAGTTCCACCACAGGAATCAAGATGAAGGTGAATCAGTTGTACTGTTTGTAGCAGCTCTGAGGAAACCGGCAGAACACTGTAATTTCAAGAACATGTTAGATGGAAAGCTATGTGACAGGTTGATGTGTGGCCTATGCTGGGAACCAACATGGAAACATCTGCTAACTGAAGCTTAACTCACCTTGTAGAAAGCCGCTGATATTGCAGTCTCTATGCAATGGGCCACCCAATGAATGCAACAAATTGAGGCTAGTGCCAACATGCATAAGCTATCCCCAGAACCTACCACCAGGGCACTGGAGAAGCAAGAATGTTACTGGTGTGGAAAACCGGGTCACCATGCATCAGAGTGCTGATGTAAGGACCTGCTGTGTGAACAATGTGACATGAAAGGACACATCGAACATGCCTGCAAACAAAAGAAGGATGAGCCAAAGAAAAGAGGCAGACCAGAGAAAAAGGAGCCTGTGGTCTGGCAGGCCAGAAAGGAAAATCTGCATACAACAGAGCAGACACTGCGTGATCAAGGCGACAGCCAGTCAGAAGCTGACGTGTCACTCCATGTTTTGTCTATGACTGGTGGCCTACATGAATTCAGGGTGACACCCTTGTTGGAAGGTAAACCTGTTTGCATGCGAGTGGACATGGGTGCAGTAGTTCTCTAGTTTCAAACACTGTATGAGAAGGACTTAAAGCATCTACCACTTAGGTTGACACCAGTTCCAAAGACCTAAACGGGAGAGGTAGTTCTCCTGTTGGGTACTATTGATTTGAAAGTAGAACTCAATGAACAGACTGCAAGGCTTCCACTGTTTGTGGTGAGAGGTAATTACCCAGCCTTAATGGGAAGATCTTGGTTTAACAAGATCCAACTCAATTGGGCAGAAGTGCACCAAATGGCTAAAGAAGAATCAGGTCTGGCAACAATTCTAGCAAAACATGCTGCTGTTTTCGGAGGGGACTTAGGCAGCATGAAGGAAATCACTGGGAAGTTAAATATTAAGCCTGATTGCCAACCAAAATGTTTGAAGGTCAGAATGGTGCCATTTGCCATCAGATGCAAGGTTGAAGCAGATTTGGAGCATCTAGTTATGGATGCAGTATTAGTGCTAGTTACACACAGCCAGTGGGTGACACCAATTGTTTCAGCAATAAAACAAGGATGGCTCCATTCGGATTTGTGGAGATGTCAAAGTCACCATTAATCCATTGTTACACGAAGTGTTACCCTCTTCCCGCATCAAGTACATCTTGGTAGGTTTGGCTGAGTGACAAAAATTCAGCAAGATTGATCTGAGTCAAGCATTCAAGATGCACGTGGAAGAAGAATCTCAAGAGTTGTTGACTACTGTAATGTAAAGGCCTCTTGCCTTTTGGAATTACTTCGACTCCAGCTTTGTTCCAGAGGGACATGGAGCAGACCTTGAGTGACTTATCAAGAGTACAGTACTATCCTGACCACATCCTGGTCAATGGCAAGACTGAGGAGGAGCTCCTTACACACTTGGATGAGGCTACTCTACAAATACTGGAAGAGTATTACCAATGTGTTCACTGAGACAAATGTGAACTTTTCCAGCCCTTGGATGAATATTTGGGACATATATAAAAGATGCTGATGGCCTCTATAAGTCTCCAGCCAAGGTAAAGGCTATTGTGGACATTCCACCCTGCTCAGAGCATAAGCCAACTTTGCTCTTTTTCAGGGTTACTAAACTATTTTGGCAAGTTTATTCCAGAGTTAGCAACACTCCTGAAACTCCTGCATGACCTCCTTGGTTGAGCCAAACAATGTCTGGCACTGGATGGAAGCCTGTGATGTTGCACAGGGGTGACACTGCCCTGCAAAAAGGCCTGGAGCCTGGGCCCCACCTCCTGGGGCCAATCTGGGGCCTTGGCCCAATCAGGTCCTGAAAGCTTAAGCAGGTCCCAGATTGGGCTCCTGCCACCACCAGCCAGCAGTCCGGCCCCAGACCCCTGACTGAGGACAGAGCTGGGGCTCGGGCCCAGTAAGGTGGCCACCACCACGGGCAGCCTGCATCTGGATCCCCAGACTGGGATGGGGGCAGGTAAAGCAGCTGCCACTGCAGGCAGCCCTGCTCTGTATCCCCGGATGGGGCCAGGGCCAGGTAAGGTGGCCGCTGCCACGGAAGGCCTGGCCCCAGATCCTCAGCTTGGGCCAGGGCTGGATTGGGCTGCTGCCATGTGGGGCACTGGTGCTGGGACTCAGGGCATGTGGCCCTCTGTGCTCAGCACCAGTGACACCACTGATGTTGCATTCAACAAAGATGAACTCACATTGATTAATTCAAGGGTCCTGACATACTTTAATCCATCCAAACCCCCACAGCTACCCTGTGATGCTTCCCCTTACAGAGTCAGAACCATGTTATGACATGTGGAGAAGAAAGACCCATCACTTTTTCTTCATACATGTTGGGCAAGGCAGAAATGAATTATGCCCAAATCAAACATGAGGCACTGGGAATTTGTTCTTGGTGTGCAGAAATTTCACCAGTACCTGTTTGGAAAGAAGTTTGCACTCTTCAGTGACCATCGACCCCTGACACAGATTTTGGGGCCACACACAGGCATTCTACCTTTGGCTGCTAGTTGTATGGAACAATGGGCATTGATACTTTCTGGATATACATACATGATCACATATAGGAAATCTTTGCATTGCAACACATATCATCTTTCAAGGCTACCTCTACAGTATCCTGTCAAGATACAGCCCAGGAAAGAATCTTTTACTTTGAACAGGTGGACAACACACCTGTCACTGCTACTCAAGTAAAGAGAGCAACACACATTGACCCAGTACTGTCTTAAGTTCTGGACATAGTGATGCATGGACTATTCTTTTAGGATGCCCAGGTCTCACCTGACTGCTTCCCCAACATGTCTAGGAGGATGAAGTTATCAATTCTGTCTGGATGTTTGTTGTGGGGTATGTGTCTCTAAACCTTACCATCACTGACACCACCTTTGTTGGAACAGCTTCATTCAACTCACTGTCGTGTAGTGCACGTGAAAGAAATCACACACAGCTATTTTTGGTGGCCAGGTTTGGACAGAGCCATTGAGGAGATGGCAAAGGCTTATATTTCACGTCAAAGTGTCAGGAATGGACCTCAAATGGCACCTCTTCACCCACTGGCCTGGCCCAAAAGGCCATGGCAAAGTATTCATGTTGATTTTGCTGGTCTATTCAAAGGCTGCATGGTTTTAATTTTTATTGATGCCCATTCTAAATGGCCAGAAGTCTCTGTAATGCAATCCACTACTGCTGAAAGCACTATCCAGATCCTACGTGGATTCTTTAGTTATTATGGTCTCCCAGAACAGCTGATGAGTAACAATGGACTGCAGTTCCTATCTCAGGATTTTGAAATGTTAATGAAGGCAAATGGAATACATCACATCAGGTCAGCACCATATCATCCTTCTGCCAATGGCCCAGCAGAAGGGTTTGTGCAAACTATGAAACAAGCTGTAATACTAATGAGGGGATGTTCGTCTCTTTAAAAGTGCCTGGACAACTTCTTATTAATCAACAGGACCGCCCCTCAGGCTACAACTAAAGCATCACCTACTTTCCTTATGATGGGACAACAGTTGTGCAGTTGCTTTGATTTGTTGAAACCACAAGGAACAAAAGTTGTTCATAGCCAACAACAGAACCAAGTCAGCGACATGTATCAAGGCTGAAGGATTGAACCTTCGTTCTGGGACAGTCTGTCCTAGCATGTAACTATGCTCCAGGAGCTAAATGAGTCCCTGCCAGCATAATTGCAGAGACAGGACCAGTTTCCTACTTTGTTCAGATGGGGGATGGTCTTGCTTGGCGGTGGCATGTACATCAATTGCCACCCAGCCACACCTGTCCCAAGGGTACATCTCTGATTGACCTACCTGACCTTATTGTTACAGATGGTATATCACTGAGTCACGAGTCACCTGTTCAGGTCTCTCCTACTCCAGCCACCTCTCCAATACTCTTAGCCTCCTCCCCAGTTCAATCAGATACAACATTCTCACTGGCTGCAGCTACTTTTCCTGTAACTGTGATCACTACCAATAATACCTCATACTGTAAGTACACCAGAAGTTTGCTGTAATCCACCTAGAGTGAGAAGGCCTGTTTGGCTGCATCTTTAGCTAGTGGCAACTCCATCACAGGGCAGAATAATCCTCAAGAGTATCGCCAGAAGATAGGGCAGTCTACCCTCATCTCTCAGTTTAGTGTTCACTCTTTTGAAAACTAAAAAAAGGGGGGATACTGTTTTTTGGGAGGAAAGGTGGCATTATCATTAGAAGAGGAGGGATATGTGGTGTTTTGCATTACATTAGTATGATTGGGGTTGCCATAGTAATAGATGGGGGGAGTTGTCTTACCTGTAAGAGAAACATGTTAGTCTGGTTCTAGACCTGTAAATAAAGCTACAGCAAAGAGTTCCAAGCATGCTTATTTCATAATCTCATAAATACAAAATTCTATACTACACCTGCATATGTTACTTCTATAGGGAAATGGGAAGATCTGTGTAACAGCAGCAGATGATCAACTATTTCATCACCTACTTCCTGTGTGCTCCCATTCTCTGTGGATCTGGGTTCCTTACTGCAGTTGGCATAGATACCCTGTGTGATAAACTAAATCTAGACACTCTCATATAGCAGAACTGCACTGACTCCTCTGGTGGGAAGATCTACATTTGTTGCAGAAGTGGAAGCAAGATTTGCCTGCATGTGCAAAGTCTAAGAAGAAAATGTTACTTTATCAGCTTATCACAACCCAAAATGCCAGTTTGCTGCTTGCTATTACTATATGGGAACAAATATTTGCTTTAGCTTTGGGCACCATTTATGTATCTTTTTGTTGACAGAAGGAACACCTTTAATTGTAGAGCCTATGATTAGCAATACATATTACTGTACCTTTTGTTGATGTTCTATACGATAGGAAGTCTGCTGGAACTGGCGTATCTCTCTGATAATATGTGAGATCTATCAAAATAATACATTAATATAAGAAAATGTTATGCTCATAGTCTGTGCTTTAACTTGAATATATGTTGGCTTCAATAAACCTATGCCAGGAATGAATTTGGTTCAAAATGATGCAACTTATCCTGAGTGTAAGGGTCTTTGTCTTAGTGACTTAAGAGACCTTCTCAAATTAGCCATCTAGACTAATGGCTCTCCACCACTGGGTCCCAACCACTGTTCCCTTTAAGCTGCATGGCCACGCCGCCGCGCAGCCTGCCAAGCCCCCCCCGCGCAGGGAAGGCTGCCGGCCACACAGGGCCGGCAGCCAGAGGCCCTGCACACACAGCTCCTGTGGGGCAGGGAGTTATTAAAACTTCCGCCCACAGAAGCTCTAACGGAGCATGCCCAGAATATCTGAGCATGCTCCGTTAGTGCTTCTCTGGCCCAGGAGCTGTGGCAGGGCCATGCAAGGTAAGCGGGGGGGGGGCAGGCCGCCAGGATCAGGCCCGCGGGGCGGGGGTGGGCCGCCAGGATCGGGCCTGCGGGGGGTGGGGCGGGAGGATCGGGCCCGCGCAGGGGGTGGGGGCCCCCGCGCAGCGAGCAACAGTAGTTGCTCAGCTGCCGGTGGGTCTTAGAGGGAACATTGGTCCCAACACAAAAGTGTGTCTCTGCCTAGCTCTTAGTGTGTCGTGGCCAGAAAGTACCCTTCCAGTCCAGCAGCTTTTAAAGGGCCATCAGCAAAAAAGTAGCCCCAGAGTGCTTTCAGCAGAGGCACTTTGATCAAAGCAACTCTGCTGAGAGACCTTCTCACCCCCCTGGTTCCAGGTAGAGTAGCCTCTCAGACATATCCCTCAGCTACAGGGGGAGGATTTGCTTCGGGCTGCTACCAGCTGAGCTAATTGCGATTCCCCGACCCCCCACCCCACTCTTCAAGCCTCTATAGTTGCCTTCTTTTGCAGGGCAGGGGATGCACTGCAGCCTGCCCCTGGCTGGACTTTTAGGTTGTAAGGGAAATGGAGATGGGTTGGGGGGGGGGGGCCTAGAGAGGGGAACAGAAGTGTGAGGAGCTGGAGGAGGTGAAGGGCGCAGGGTGTGACTGGAGGGTGGATAAGGAAATGCAGGGATTCAGGGGATTGGGAGGTTAGGGGCTGGCGGAAGGAGGCTAGAGTAGAGGGGGATGTGTGTGTGTGTGTGTTTGGGGATATTCTGAGGCAGCAGTTCCCAACCTTTTCCTTTATGTGGACCACTACACAGTCATCAAAAACATTTGCAGCCCACCATGTAAGCAAGCCATTTTAAACATTTTTAACATAGCCTATGGTGATGGGAGTCAAACATATATCAAGGAGTATTCAAAATGCAACTGTTTCTAGTAATTTATTATGCTCACTCACAAACATACTGCACTCATCACAGTACATTTACCTGCAGTAATTATGAGATTTTTCCCCCCTTCTCAGCCCACCAGCAGGATCCTCATGGACCACCAGTGGTCCACAGACCACAGGTTGGGAACCAGTGCTTTGAGGGAAGTGGGGATGTGGGGAGGGCAGGGGAGATTGTAGGGAAATATGAAAGCTAGAGCCTCACTGCCCACAGTTCACGGAAAGACAGGATATCCTCCAACCCTGACTTGGACATGAGTAGGGACCCACAGAGAGTCTGCCACAGCTGCCTCACTGTCTCCACAGCAAGGAGAGAGCAGGACATGGGTCCACATGACCCTGCAGGCTGGTGCCGCTGATGGAGGGGCGGGGGGGAGTGGGACACAGGCCCACAAACCCTTTCCATAGTGTGCTGCCACTGATGGGGGGCACCACTGTAAGTATAGCTCTCCAGGTAACTGAGACCCCATTTTCCTGCCTCCAGCCTGGCCAGTGGTCAGCCAGGGGCCCCACAGAAACTTACAGCCTTCTGCCCACAAGGGTGTTAATCTGGCCCCAGGGCTTTTGACAATAACCTTTGGCTGAAAGTGTGGGGGGAGGAGCATGCTTTTTTCTTTTGGCAGAGGGGCCACCTGAACCCACCATCAAAATTCAGGGGAGCTTTGGCAGCAGGGGAGCTTCGGTGTGTCATGCACGTCTGGAAACCCTGCCAGCCATGTCAAAACCCGTTGAGAACCCCTGATCTAGACTGTTAAACTGTCTCAGCTGAGTCACTTTATCCTGATAGCTTTCCCTCTTTTCCCTCAGGTGACCTCTGCAATGTGCTGTCACAAACATGGTATTAAACTATAGTCAGAGGAGCAGCTAGTGTCAATATTGCTGGCCTCTGAGGAGCTCTGAACAACATAGCTTGGAAGGCAGAGAATCAACCTTTAAATGTTGTTTATCTTCCTTGGGGAGGAGTTCTACACACTCTAAAAGAGACCCCTTCTGAGTTGTACTGCCTGATGCATTATGGTACCAGGCTGGTTACACTTGGTTTTTGTTTTGTTTTTGTTTTTTTAAGTTACTAATCCCTGCTGCAAGCCTAGATTGGCTGCTTTTTCCTCTTGCAACATGCAGCTGACCATATAGAAAGCTAAATCTGCATTGCAATGTGCCTTGGCTTGCCAGCAGGTGGTGAAAGAAGACTATCCCTGTATTCAAATTCAAAAGATTGCTTTCAAACTTCTATCCATCTTGTATTATGCAAATTTATTATGTAATTTTGCAACTTGAATTCAGAGAAGCCCTAAATACATCAACTTGTGCATTTAAAAAGCTGTAGTGGAAACAAGTGAGGAAATAAAAATTACCATTCTCATTTTGGAAAAATTGACAAGGCCTTCCTCAGTGAAGTTTGGTGTTCCTTCTTCAATAAATGCTAGGTCTGTCAAGTACATTCCAAGGTAGGGAACTGCAGGGGGATTACAACTGCAGGATGAGAGATGAACTATATTTTACTAGGATTTAATTTACAGGCTGTTCTTTTTACACATTATGACAATGTACAGTATTTTACAAGTTGGGCCAAATTCATAGGTTAGTATAAAGGGGGTAGGTGCTCTGGCTTCACCTGAGTTGTACCCACTTCTACCAGAGACAAATTTGGCAGGTTGTGTAAAATACTTAACTTTAAACTAGGAGAGAAACAAGGATAACATTTATAAAAGCCACAATGATAATACCATGCAGAAAGGGGAAAAGCATTCAAATATGCCCTCAAACATATTTGAATCCCACCTGATAGCAGGGCCAGATTATCACAGGGGCTATAGGGGCTGAAGCCCTAGGCCCACGCCTAAAGAAGGTCCCAGGCTTCAGCCCCTAAAACCTCTACCTGATCCAGCCCTTCCTGCCCCACTCAGCACCAGTGGCGCTTGGAGGAGTGCTAAGAGTGCCCTGCCCTGCCAGTGCTAGGGGTGGACTGGGGCCCTGGGGCCAGAGGCCTGTGGTCCTGCCTGCCCCTGGGTCCTCTGGTCTGTCCTCAGGGGGTGGGGCCAGCTGGTGTGGCCAGCAGTCTCTGTTCAGGTGCTGTCTTCCACGGCCCTTGGCCCTTGGGAGCTGCATGGGGGGCTGTGCCGTGCACCACATCCCTGGGGGCAGACTGGCTGGACCGTGAACGCCCTCTGGCCCCAGCCACCCTCCGAGCGACAACGTGCCTGCAGGCTACCATGCGGTGGGGTAGGGGTCTTGTGATGGTGGCGTGGAGCCCCAAGTGGGCAGCCTTGCGGTGGGGGCAGCCTGAGGCCTCCAGGCCAGTTAATCCAGTCCTTTCTGACAGAAAATGTCAGAAAGAAATCCCTTTGTAACACAGTTGAAAATGCTTTGAGACATGCCTCCAAGACATCCCTATTCTTCTCTTAAGAGTACTTTTAAATATTTTAGTATCAGCAATAAATTATATATACTGTTCAGTAACACATCAGGATGTTTACAGTGCTGGTTTTGCAAGCATTTAAGATGTTTAAACGCAGTAGAAAACACTCATAACTTTCTTAAGTCAGAAAATTTTGCTATGGAAGAGGGTTTTTTTTGGAATTTTCTGCTCTGCAGATATGTGCAACAGAGAGGAGAATGCAGCTGGGTACTTTATTGGCTATGTTTTCACTCTAGTCCAACTTCTTGATGACTTCAGGAGGAAGAAGGTCACAGACATTATACTCTCCACAGTAACAAAATTAAAGATAACTACAAATAAATTTTCAAGTTACATTAATTGAGGAGTGTACATGGGTGAGTTACCCAGATAAGTCAAAACATCTTTTAAAACAAATGTGTCTGCGTTCCTGACAGTAGCCTTCCGCAGGCTAAACATGAGTTCTATGCCCTGAACCTTGTCTGGTTTTTTTGTTTTTGTTTTTGTATTTTCAAATATACACAATGTGAATAGTAGTTTAATTCCCAAACATTCTCTCAAAATGATTAAAGACAATTACTGTCAATCAGCCTGGAAGATCCCTTGTCCAGATACGGCTCTTGGAATGAGTTGTTGTGTGTGTTATTTTGAACTTAGGGACTATTAATGTCAAATTGGCACTATCAGAACTGACTAAAATGTTTTTGATTAAAAAGCCTTTATTTATAAAGCTGGCCTTACACTTATTGAAAAGGTTTATCAGAACAAGGAAAGCCCCCAACAGTGAGCATTTCTTACAAAATACTAGTTTAATTTGCTCTAGTAATTCTCCAGGGGTACCATATTACTCTGTAAGAGGTACTGAATTACACCATATTCAGCAAAACAATGGTGCCAAATAGAATAAAGTCAGCTTTAGAGAGGTTACTCAGTAAAAATATTATCCAATATTATTTTCATTATAAAAGCAAAAATCAAATCCAACTCTTATCTTTAATATGTGCTGTCCAATATTCTTAATAAAACACAGATTGCTAATTTACTATTTAAGAAAACATACTTTTTTAGTGTTTCTCTAAGGTTTTTAAATCTTCCCTCAGATGATACAGTCTTCTGAAGTTTGTCCATGAGAGCTTTTGTCTAGGAAGAGACAAATTACAAGTTGTCACACCATGTGAAAACTGAATATCATACTGTGTGTGTGGGGGACAAGTGGATTTTCAAAAGCACTTATGAAAATAGCACATCTGAAAATAGGACTTAAAGACTTAAAAGCCAAGACCCACAGCACACATCTAGCGGGCTGCATTTACAAGGCAAAGCAGTAAAGCTTGAACCCTGATTCCCAGCTTGACTGAGACTTTGATGCTCCCACCACAGGGCCCTGGAACTGAGTGCTGTGTTAGTGTAATTTGTATGTAGATACAAGAGGGTTAAGCTTTATCCTGAGTTCAAATCCTGGGATTACACTGCAGTGTAGTCCTGTTGGAAGTCTCAGCAGAAAGGCCAGAGACTGAACGTCCAAAGAAGGTGTCTACATTTCAATAAAAGACCTGCGGCCAGTTTGAGCAAACTGACTCATATTTGCAGGGTTCAGATGGAGGGTCTATGAAATTGATGCATATGAGACATTTGGGCCTGTGTTCTGGGCCCCAGGGATGCCTCAAGGTTTGGGCTCCAGCTCAAGGTCATGGCAATTTTATATCCCTATAGCTTGAGCCCTGCAAATCTGAGTCAGTTGACAAAAGCAAATTAGGGGTATGCCATGTGTCTTTTATCACACTGTAAACATAACTGGAGAAAGACTTACCCCTCATTTTCAATTTCCAAGCACAACAAGCCAGCACCATTCATAAAATATGTTAAAATACTTAAAGTATGTTCAAACTTACTTTGGCCCAGATCTTCAAAACATATTTAATTAAGAATCTGGATCTTAAAAATCATTTTAAAAAAGGCAAAGAAAATTACTTGCTGAGGATTACACTGCATGGAATTGGGCTACATTTGAGACACTCAAAAGAAATATGAAAATAATTTTATGCTACTAGATGGTATTTTTTATCCCACCACAATGCTATCGCTCTTCCAAATTAATGTATAAATAAATGTTTGTATTGGAATGAATCCAATCCAATCAATACATTTAGTTTTGTTAAATATTTAACTTCAATATTTTTAGGAGCAAATTTTGCCTTCAGATATATGGACATGCATCTTCTAAGGAATTTAGTTAGTTCTTAAGATATTTAACTATTGATACTGGAATAGAAAATGAGTGAAATATGTAAGTGCAGGAATGAAATAATAATGTCTGCTGGAACTCTTAACACACAATCAGATTATTCCTTTACTTCAAATAAATCTGCTTAGAATGTAGTTATCTTGACCTCTTTATGATTCAGATAATACATCAACAAATGAAATGCTACAAACATCTCTGTAGAAATCTCTAGCTCACCTGTTTAGAAACTTTAGCCCAAGTTTTCTTCAGTCTGTAGATTGCACTTCTGTTCAAGGCTGACGTAATTTCTAATACACCATTGTAGTTGTGCATACATCGACAAATATCTGCCACTGCTACCCACTTCTCAATTGCATTAGCTCGGGAACCAACATCAGCATAGTTCATAATTTGTGAGGCAACAAGGTTACTCATCTGACCAAATAAAAAGCCAAAAATCCTAAAATATTTAATATAAGCATTTGCAAACAACATTATTTAACAAATGGGGGAGAAAAAATAAATGAGGCAGCAGAGATTGTGGCTCTTAATTAATAAGGCTGAGAAAATGTATGTTGAAAACATTGCCAGAAGGCCATGGAGAAGAACAGTGAAGTAAGGGGAGGTTAACAGATGCAGCAAAACAATCAGTGCTAATGTGTCAGAGCCATGAGTAATGTTGCTACCGGTGATGGCTCTTAGCAACACATAAAGAAAATAAGTCAAGGGTAAGAGTACAGGTGGAGGCTCATGCAGTAAAACAGAAGATGATCGTTAACTGGTGGTGTGATAATTTCATCCTCTAAAAAGAGAACTTCATTTCATCTGTAAGCAGTAGCGGTATGTCTATACTTACAATTTAGTTCGAATTAATGAGGATTAATTCAAACTAAATTCATTCATGGCTACACTGGCATTCATTACTTAGAACTAAGGAACTCTTTAGTTCAAAGTAATGAATGCTTACTTCAAAGTTATAAAACCTCGCTTAACTTCAAAGAAACTGTTAATTTGAACTTATTAGTTAGAATTAACCCAATGGAACTGCGTTAATTCAACCTAACTGTTAGTTTGAATTAACATCGTTTGACTTTCTTCATCCCAGGGTAACTTTCTCCTTCTGTGTACTCGGTGGGGGCATGGCGCTTCTTGGGGGCCATCTTGCCATACTTCCCATGGTGTCCCTTCCTAAATCGAACTAGCGAGTCCTAGCCATGGACACGCTAGTTCAATTTGGGTTTCTAGTGTGGCCATGTTAGTTCGAATTAACTTACTTCAAATTTACCATTATTAGTTCAAATTAATTAATTCAAACTAAGTTAATTTGAACTAACTTCTTAAGTACAGACATAGCCTAGGAGATTTCAGCATAGTTTAAAAGATTCTAATCCATTAAATTTCAGTTTGACTAGCAATTCTTTACATGCTTTCATGGTTTATTCAGTTAATCACAAAGAAGCTGTAGCATTCAGTCACTACTAGATCAGAAATTATATTACAACACAGAGACAGAAATTTACTTTTCAGAGTTCATATACCATGTTAAGAGGGTTCCTAAGAGGCAGTCACATTTTTATGGTTACTTACATCATTAAAATGTTGGCTGGTTTTCATGATGTATGGAGTTCTTTCATTTTTATCCAATTTCATCCAGCCTTGCCCAAGAAATTCTCTGGAAATCAAGGTTAAAAAAAAGAACAAAAATGAAAAAAAAACCCATATAAAAGCAGGTCAAAAACCCTGGTAACTGGAGCTCAAATGAATTTCGGCTGCACCTGGTTCTACTGAACACTTAATATAATTTTCCTCTGTAAAAGTAGCATTTCACTATGGCATTGCTGGAATACTGTACAGCTGTGAGCATTGCAAAGGACATTTAGTTTGCTTTCAGTTTTCTCTATACTCCCAATTTTCAGAATCATGACCCTATTTGAAACTGCTACTGACACAGTACCATGAGCTGGCAAAATCAGATTGCTGTACGAAGGGAGCTGAGTTGATGCTTAACACCCCAGGGACTGTGCACAATCCCACTGTGTCAGCCTTCACTAGCATGAAGCTTGAGGTTGTAGATTTGTTCTTCTTTCTTCAGTAGCTCTCAAATGGCAGCAGTGACATATTAGAATAAGATAAAAGCCTCAAAGACAGACTGAGCAGGAATATGTAATTCTACAGTAAATTTATTGCGTGGTGCTCATACAACACACACATCACAACAATGAGATGTTATTGCTACTAGCATTCTGGAACTTAGTCTTTTATAGCATAAATGAATTATCAGAGATCTCAAGCAACAACAAACACAGCCTAAGGATATTAATCAATGATTTATTCAAAGCTTTTTTACAGGGATATCAACAGTATGAGTTGCCTAAAACTACTAGTTGTAGTGAAAAGACTCTTACAGAATATTCACTTTGATCTTTTTTGGGAGAACACTTACTCATAGGGTATGCTTCTGAAAACTATGTGATCTAAGAGAGTTATTTGCTCCGCAAGTTCCATGGCTGACAAAGTTTCAAAGCACTCTGGTTTCGGGCATTCTGACTGCAAAAATAAGAAGTATGTAAACAGTCAATTATTTCAGCTTATTGCCAATTTGTTTCTAAAAACAAGATATTATTAACTAACTTTATATGCATTTTAAACCAAAAATTACTACATAATTTATAAGCTATGAAATAAAAGGAACAGGGCAGGGAAAAGAAACACTAACAATGAAGTCCACTCTATAGAATCTGCACCTATCTATTTCCTCAGTGCCTCGGGTATACACCAATGCCCATAAGTGGCGAATGAAAACATGCTGTGGGCAGATAATGACTGTGGTTGAGAAGAAATTTCCTTACTGAAGACTAGAAATGGGTGCAGAGCAGCCATTTTATTGTGGACAGGTGATCCATTGCAGAAGCAGAGATCCTAAGGATACATATCTGAGGCAGACTGAGCTGAGACAGCAAAAGGGCTGCCTCTTGCTCAGCTGTTTCAGTGCCTCATATATATGCGTTTCTCTCCCTTTTGGGACTGTACGAGATCTGACTCCATGAATTTTAGCAATCACCAATGCATAAACAAGCCTAGAAGCCCTGACAAGCTCTCTTTTGCTAAGTTTTTTAAACACTAATTTTCTTTTCACTTTTAATCATTCAGATTTGTTAAATTTATCTCAAGCGCAAATATAAAGGACCAGTAATCTGGTAGAAATATGGGACTAAGGTTTCAGTTGAGCTGCATTTTAATGATTTACAGAAATTACATAACTCTACAAGTTATCTGATGCATAAATCTTGGGATGGACTCACCATTTTAAGTATATCCTCTATTTTTAAGTGAGCATCATCTTGATCATCTTGAGAAAGAGCCCTGAAAAATTAAGAGGCAGAACATCCTATATATAGAAAATTATTTATGATTATGAGACAATTTTAGAACAACTCACTGACCCCGTTAATCTAAAATAAATGCAAATGCTGCAACTGGAAGCCCCATTAAATAAAATACTGCACCTAAAAGTTTATTTTTGTTTTAGAAAACAGCTGTGCAATAAGGTTCAGGCTAGCAGTGCATGTGAAGTGCTAAACAGCAAGCACTGGAGAATTTAATCCTCCCTCCTAAGAACAGTTAGAGCATGGATAGCAGGAACGCAATCACCACCACACGGTTTCATTAATATGTCTGAATTCTTATTTAAGGGACCATCTGCAGTAGTTATAATGTTGTTCAATTTCCATGTCCCTGACTTCTGTGCTGAGAAATGCCAAATAACAGATCAGATGCACAAGCTCTTCATTGGGAATTGGACTAGGCCCACAAAAAACATTTTACACAGAACACCAACCTGTCATTTAATGGTAAAACATTTGATCACTAGACCCCTTAGCTGAAGTAGAATTGCATAATCGTGGAAAAACTATATCCCATGGCCAATAATCCAATCTCCCAGACCTCATCCACATTTTTATTACTGTTATTATTAAGAGTAAGGTTCTCATCACTGTGCTATCTGGGTGGATAATTCTAATATACCATCTGCTCACTCTTTGTCATTTCTATTTTAATTGCTGATTTTTTGATGCCAGGGCGCTCTGTTACTACATACAACATTTAGATTGATAGGAGCTCAGTCTTGATTGTGGGCTCTAGGTGCTACTGTAATAAAATAGTAATAACCCCTCCTCAATTTTCAGTACAAATGTAATGTGCCATTCAAATGTAAATAGTCTGGTATTTAACTGGTACTTGATATAATAAATATATCAGCCTGTGGCCATATCAGAAGAGTTGGAGCAGCAGCTTTTCCATTTACTGGAAGGCAAAAGGGTTAAAAGAAAAGAATTATTATGTTTAGGGATTTTAGATATGATTGTAAAAGATGGAATGTGTACTGTGTAGGTGGGGAGGAAGTGTTAGTGCTTAGTACACTAGGTTCTTCTGTGGTGGGCTGTTGTTGTTTCCTTTTAGTTTGCCAAATTGGAGGCTGACTGGGTTAAAACTGAATGTGGATACATAAAGAAAATAAAACATGTTATAATACCCAAGAATGCTCTTTGCCCAAGTCATAAGCTGCACTTTGGGCATGCCCATCAATTCCCCACAAAATGTATTTTTCTTCAGAAGTGGAAACACTCTCATGTCTAACAGGTGTGCCAGGCAGAGTCTGCAAATTTTACTTTGTTTTTCAGGAGAATTCTCAATACTTTCCTCAGGGCATATCAGTGTGGTGCCCAGGTGTACCTTGTAGATGGGAAAAGCCTGTTGACTGACATGCTGCTGACTTTGTGCTTTAATAGTGTTGAGTAGCAGTGACCATCGTTAACTGCCATCACTTCTGAGAAGGTGTTCGCTAACCTTGGATAGATCAGGTCTTCATTTACAGCACAGATCTGGATAAAATACTCAGCTTGTTGATACTGCAGATGTTTGTTTGACTACTTCAATTGCTCTAGGTTGCCGAGAATATTTTCTCTTGTGTGTATGGGCTCTTCTTTGGAGGCACCATGACATATGCACTATATGCCTATGGCTTATTGTTACCACTTATTATCGAAGCAAGAGTGGTGTGTTTAATGATTTAGAAAGGGGATTACTTTGAGCCCTGGATGCAGAAGAGGCTGCTCAGAATTTGTTTGATCCCAAGACTACGCTCAGCGGGGATCATGTCCTTAAACAGCTCTAAATATTTGGCCTCACACTATGTCTGCTCCTGATACTCTCTGACATTACAGAAATAAGATTTTGTGCAAATATTCTTCTAACCCCTCATTTTTAGGAGGTTCTGGTGCATTTTCTCCAACTCCATGCTTTTAGGGGGGGGGAAAAGTCCCTTTCTTAAGTTAATTTGTGCTCCAGTTGTAGCTCTTAGGCAGTATGGTACCCTTTTCTGTACTGGCTTGATTAAAAAACTTGTTTGGAGGGCTCCACAGTAGCTCCCATTACATTCACACCAGCGCTTTCAACAATCTAGTGCTGGCATTAGTGCACTTTGCATAATGAGATGGAATGCTGCTGATGAATTGTGCCTTGTTTGTCAGAAAAGAAGCCTTTTTCCACCTGGGAAATTTAAACTGAAGACATAAATTTCTGTCCTCAGATCTGGAGGCCACTTAAAATCTGAATGGTGATGACAGACCTCTGTTTCCTCTAGCTGGACAGAATACAGTTCTGCTCTCTCGATAGCTTTCAGGCAACTGAGGAGGAAGCCCAGGTCCAGGTGAGCAGAGACATGAGAAAAAGTGAGAGAAAGTTCCTGCATCCAAGATATGTCTGACAGACATCTCAGCTCTCACTCAATACTAATTGTAATTCCCCATCTCTATTTATCCTTAGGAAATAAAGATGTTGGATAAAAAAGAATGAGTTTGCTCCTACTCAGATTCAGCTATTAAAGCTATATCTACACTACAGAGTTCTGCCAGCAAAACTTTTATTGGTAGACAGCCACCACTATACTTATAGAGGTGAGTGGTGAACACACAGCCATCCTTTTGTCGGTGGAGAGGATCCTCACTAGGACCATTTCCACCAACAAAAGAGGCAGTGTCAGGGAGCAGAAGATCAACCTCTCAGCTCCCTGCTGCCACCACTCCCCCTTGCTGGAGTCCTGGCACAGTGGCAGCCAGCAGCCACGGTCCAATAGAGGCACAAGGGCTGTCTGTGATTCCTGGAGTCCTGGGTGCAGTGCAGCTGCAGCCCTGGGCCCGCTCTCAGCCTGAGCACTGCTGCCATCATCCCCAGCTCCCCAGAGGGAGGCCGTGCCACCGCAGGCAGCTAGGTCGCAGTGCGGTACGGCCCAGCCTGGCCAATTGTTTCTTCCCTACAAAAAACCTGACCCAAGTTCAGAATCCTGTTCTGATGTCTGCATCTGCATCTGATGCCTAAATCCAAAAGCTGAATCAGTTCCACTGGGACTTCACCCTTTCCTTGCTGATCATGGTGGTGGCTCTGCCTGTCTCCAGTACTCTGGGCCCTAAGCTGAACAGCCTTGGAACCTTTGAGCTGTGCTGAGTGGTGAGACACCCCTTTACCCCATCTCCAACACATTCATTCTCCCTTTTTCTCATAGTCTTAATATAACTCTCTAAACTTGATTTTGTAATCAACTTGGGCTAGTTTTCCCCAATATTACAGTTGAAACTGGGTAACATTTTAACTGTTTTGTCATTTTTTTCTCATGTTTATGATTATTAATATTGTAACTGTTTGGGTATTTTTCTTTCCTTTACTATTAGCAAAATAAGTTTTATGTACCTGGCAATAACATAACTTTTGTAATCAAACTGGTTGCCAGATTCTTTCCAAACTTCATTTACTCTTTTGTGTTCTGGCTGCCCTATATTACTCTGCTGCAATGCTTCTTTCACCTAACCAAAGATCCCTGTAATGCCCAAAGATCCTGTAAGGTTTACTCATTAAGGGGGTTACTACTTGAACAATTGTAAAGTGATAGTGGGATTACCAGTGTGCTGAACCTGTGGTATATAAGGGTGACAGCTGAACGTGCTGTTTTGACCCAGCCTGCTCAGATGCATAGAATCATAAAAACTGGAAGGGACTATGAGAGGTCATCAAGTCCAGTCCACTGCACTCATGGCAGGACCAAGTTTCCTCATAAACTATCACTGACAGGTTCTTGTCGAACATGCTCAAGTCCAGTCCAGTGCAGTGCGAGGGGAATATAATGGTAACAGCAGAGAAGTGCTGTGTAACTCAGCCTGCTGAGTTCAAGGACTTCTAAGGACTCAGCTGAGAGTGCTAATAGACCTGGTCGATTCAGACACACTTTGTTAAAGCTGGGGCTAGAGGAACCCTGTCCTGGGAAATTTAAATACTCCAAGGGTAGGTTCACTGGGAAGGGTCTTGAAGAAGGGAGAAGTGAGCTCCATACAGAAACACAGGTGACACAAGCAGTACATTAATAGGATTACAAACCCCAACCACCCAAAGGAAGATAACCCTAATGAACAAGAATACCCCAAATTTACAAGAAAATTTGGAATCGGGCAGGGAAGGGCAGCCCCTAGGCTCCCAGGTCCCTGCAGTGGGGGGTTGAAGCTGCTGGAGATGGAGGTACCTGGGCGGTGAGGGACTGAAGCCCCTAGGGCTCCTTTATTCCTGGTGGGGGAAGGCTGAAACCCTCAGGGTCCTTCATCACTGGTGGTAGGGTGGCTGAAGCCGTTGGGGAGGAAGGCTCCCCAGAAGTGGGGGTTGAAGCCGGGGACAGAGGAACCCCAGCAGTTCCTCCATCCCTGGTGGTGGAGGCACTGAAGCTGCTGTGGCTCCCCAGTCAGTGGAGTGGGCAGCCACTAGGGCTTGCAGCCCTGGCAGCTCCCACCCAGGACTCTAGGGGATTGAAGCCCTGCTGCAGGGGACTTCCATTTTCAATTTTGCTGCTCTAACAGTACACATACTTGTCTATTTCACTGCTCTGTTAGAGGTCCCCACCAGTATAAAGGCAATGTGTTCACACTGATATTCTGCTGCATTAACTGCAGAAAAAGGCTCTATGCCTCACATCTGGGTGGTTTTATTTTGTCGGCAAAACAGCAGTTTTGTTGACAAAAGGGTCATTGTTGTGTGTACACAGGGATTGCTTAAGGCCTAAGTTTAGATACATCTCTTGCATTTCAACAGCTCTTAACTTCTTGCCCAAACGACACTTCAGATACTGGTTATAATCATCTAGAAGTAATTACTTTTAAACTCATGGTTGTCACAACTTTTCATTTTCTTAACTGTAAATACAATAAAAAACATACCTTAAAAAGGGTAGGATTAGTTAGATATCCTGAGATTTACTGTCTGATGAGATCACATAGTGAAAAAGGACTGGTCGTCCAGTCAAAGCTTTAACTCTCTATTTCCCTAGGTTTTACTACATTTTTGATATTTATGAGGGGAAGGAATGTGAATTTAAACCATGATTTTTTTTCCCAGATGGGGCTGTTTATCAGCCAGTACTATTCACTGCAGCTTATATCCAGCCCATAATATACAACTCCCTGGTTCAGTGCTTGCAACCTGTTCATGCTTCAGTGTCAATGAAATTCTGTCCAGATCGCAGGTTCGCTAAGGCAGATCAGACCTCAACCCCTGTTCCAGCAGAACATCTTTCAGCAGGGCCTCTGTGGCTTTCAGGAGTAATAATTTTTTTAAAAAGCTTCTTTATTCTACAGAGATATCCTGTCAATCTGCTCAACCAAGAATTCATCATGCAAGAAATACCAGCCATTCTGCTTGATCACTTGAGGATTCATGGAACAGTTTAGAAGCCAGCATAAAGACCTTTTTTACCATCCAGTTTCCTTTTTCTGTCTTTCCTGGAGTGGGCCAAAGTATTTCAGGTTTTAACACTAAAATCTGCTTACCAATAAAGAAAGAAAGAAAGAAATCCCTCTTACCCATTTACAAATTAGAGGACTAAGATGAACTGTTAAGGCCTGATTTTCAGACAAATACCTACATACAAGGAAAAGTTGGTATGCATATGCACAACTGATATTAGGTAAATTTTCAGAAGCAGTCTCTGAACTGTAACTGACATCCTTCTGCTAGATAGTCAGTACGGAGTCATACTCCTGGGACATACCTGCACATAAACTTGAAGTTCAGCACACACCGGAAAGCTCTGACTGGAGCCATAACGACTTCTTCTTGAGCTCTAGGCCACTCTGAGTGACAGTAGGAGACATTGGTCCTACCCTCATCATCAATTTCTTCCACTTTCTCAGAACCCAGAGTGCACTGGGTGAAAGGGGAATCTTATAATCTTTCTGCTCAGACAACACGGTTATAAGCAAGTCATTTCTTTTTCTTCTTAAAGTACTGTCAGGTTAGAGCCCTTCCAGGGAGAATGACAAGCAATAACAACTCTTTAAAAAGGTGGGCACAGGAGGGAGGAAATGATCTGGACAATGACTGCTTTTCCAAACTGGGCCAGGTCAAGACAGTAATGATGTATCAAGGGCTGCACTACCATTTAGCAACTCTACATATTTCTATAATGGAACAGGCTCTAAAAGCTGTTTTACACCTAACTGACCATGTTCTGATTCAGATAAAAATTAGTGATCATTCCACAAGGAATTTAGGAGGACACAATAGCATCTTATCCTGATGAAACTAAAGAGGTCATCCTTTGAAACCTGGAGCTTACCTATTTTCTTGGTCAAAAAACCATAACCTCAATTGTCAATGCCACAAGAACTGCAGGCTTCAGAAACAAGGAACAGAAAGAATGCTCCTTTAGATGTAGAAGGAGTGCAAAGAATCTTCCTCTTGAAAGACTGCCAGAATGAGGCATGGTAACAGGAATGGCACCGGTGTGGAACAGTGATCTCAGAACACCAGGTAAGAGAAATCCTAACACAGCACTAGTCCTTCCTGTACACTACAAGCAGTAATTTAATTTTTAGCACAAAGAATGCTTGAATTTACCTGTCTAAGACTATTGCAACTTTGCCAGTAGAGAACGTTGGTGCCTACTTGGCCCTTACCTCTGTATTTCTTGGAGAAAAAATAGGAGTCAAGAGAATGATGGTTCCATGCCCTCTTTTATTCTGTTGGTTTCTTGATCCCAATGAAAACTGTTGCAATATTCAGTCAGTCAGTCAGTCCCCTTTCAGCCTATCAGACAACACAAGCCCTCATGACAGTGATGATTTCTTGACTATTGCTTTCAGGGCATCCCAAAGTTAAGCTTATGAAGAAAGGCCTAGAGTCAGTTCTAATTTTGAACCAGCCAAGAAGCTGACAAATTGAAAAACCAGAGAGAGCTCCATCTCACTGCTCTGCCTGCTGAGGATGTACATGGGGCAACAGCTCTGTAGATGGCCTCACATGGAATATTCAGTAGCTCAAAGAAAAATTAGTGCAACTTCCAGTGGTCAGAGCTTTTTGGAAGGTTCTGGGCTTTGGTTCATTGCCCAGTTTATTTCCTGAGTCAGGTGCTGTGCGGACAATTCTTAAACTCACAGGTTTTCCCAGTGCAGAATGGAAGCAGGTTAATAAAGTACATGCACACAATTGTACAGCTGGAAGCAGATTACTTGAACTCTCACATTGCCTACTTTAGGGTTGGAAGCTTTAAAGCAGTTTTAAAGCACACAGACAGCTTGATTTTAAATGTGTACTTTCCAGTTTAGGCTTGTGAATGAGTAATGGAATGCCATTCTTTTTTCATTAGCAGTTGACAACAGTGAGGCATACGTATGTTTTTCAGAAAAGGAAATCTCTTTGGTTAGATAATCAGCTTTTATTTTCTCTTCTCAGTTACCACACAGCATTCTAGCAAATGTTACACTGGCTGTAACTGCAGTACTTCTTTGAGTCTTAGAAACTGCTCCCTACGCGCTAGAAACAGGTTTTTATTCAGGTGCATCAAAAATCAGATTTCATCCCTTTGAGTTAAAATGCATGACAAATCCTTGTGTTTTATTTATCCCCAGATGAACAATTTTTGAGCAAAACCAGAAGTGCTTGATGGTCTCTGATAGGATTGCTGAGGCTAGTCGGACATAAATCTTGAGGAGTGACTTTCTCTTAGCCAGTTGATTGCTACCATATACGTCTAGCAAATACATATCTTTGTAGCTGAACACACACCAATGGAGTTTCAGATGACAAAGCTCATGTAATGCAAGATCCTGCAGGATGGCTACATTTTAGGTGACAGCACCTTTTGCTTGCATATTACATTCTGATGTTCTACTGACTGCTATGGAACACCAATTTAAATTATGGATGCAATAATCTTAAAATGATGCACCAATTTTCATCCTGAAAGCTCCCAAAAACATAATAATGTATAATAAACACCCATTTAGGCTGTGGACAGGAATAATTTCAACCACTGCTGAAACAAAGCTACCTACAGAGTGAAATAGAGCATCTTTTTAACAACAAAGAACAGCCACACTCTCCAACTGCTTTTTAGAAAAAATGAAGAGCATCATTTTCTACTAAAACTATGAAGGAATGTAATTAGACATAGGTAAACACTCCATGTAGAAACTGGCCAAGACAACTAGACTTAGTATCTCTGCTATCATTGTGAACAGTACCACAGGATTTTTAATAACCACAATTAGCCAGCCCTGTGGTTTCACACCTCCCTTGAAAGAATGCATAGCACACTATTCTTTGAAACAAAGCTGGGTCATTAGTATACTTATAGGAATAATGGCATATAGTGAACCAACAACTCCACCTGAAACTCTCCCGTCAAAACTGAGACCAGGGATGAGAGTTCTTTTGAAAGATCTGGTAAGATAGGGGTAAAGGTGGACTACAGGTAGGGAAAGGAAATGAACGCTGGGTCTGCAGTTATGGCAGTGGACTGGGACTCATGAAATCTGATTCTCTTGGCTCTGTGACAGGTTCTCTATGTGATGTTGGGCAAGTTACCTAAAATCTATACGTCTTGATTCCCTCCTTGAAAAGTGAGGGAGATAATACTTTTATGTACCAACTCAGTCAATTTAAGTTTATCGCATCTCTGTCAGTACAGCACTTCATTCTATTCTCCTTCAGTCCTATATTTTGCTGAGATCTTTAGGGGTTTCCAAGTAACTTCAGATTTTTCTCTCGGCTTCTTGGTATCTTTTGTATTCTTTGCTCACAGATGCATTATTAAAATGTATTGTGCTACAATCAGTTACATCTCTCTTCCTTAAGTTTCAAGTTTTTGTTGCTCTCTCTTTCATCCAGGTAAGAATAATTGTGCAATTCTTATTTTCAGTAATATTATATGTTACTTACAAAATATATTAGACAAAGGTTTTATGTTTTTTTATGTATGTGAAAAAATGAACTGAGGGCTTTCTAACATGCAGTAACAAATTCTAATCTTAAAAGGCCTATTTCTTAGAGCCCTAGTTTTGACCTTCAATCAGTTTTTATCCACCAAGTCAACTTCCAACTCATTTTCTGATTTGTTTCTTTTCACATAAATATCTGGTGTGGAAATTTGTCCACTGCTAAGAATTTGACCAAATATTTATTGCACCTCTATTGACTTTCTGGCAGTAATGTTTTCAAGAACTCTAACAAGATGCTGAGGCATATATCCCTGATTGTTCTGTGTTTTTCGTATCTTCCTTCTCCAACTTCCTACTCTTAATTCTTCCTTTTAATTCAACAAAATGTACAGCTACTTTCTTAGAAAATGTACATCATTCACACCACACTGATACGTTGAAACTGTCTTCCTTTAACATTCCAATACATTCCAATTTTTCATACATACTTATCCCTAAAAAGCACGGTCTATGCATAAACACTTATGCCTTTTATTTACCCCCATAATCCACCCAAGTAACTTCATCAGCATACCACAAAGTACAAGTAATATCTTTTCTCCTTCATATCATATTAGGCTGTCAGATCTCTCAAGGTAAACAGGTTTGATTGCTCATCATTTGCATAGGACCTCAAAGGAACATCTAAATACTTTCAAGAAGTGGTGTTGATTAGTCACAGAGGCTAGAGCCCTCCCCTCTTAGTGAATATGGAACCAATCCTCTGCATGGTGTTTGTTATATACTGCTGGAGATGTACATTTCCAGATGAATTGTAAATCTGATGTCCAGACTGCTCATTGTCATCAACAAAAATCAAACAGTTTTCACCAAATTGGATAATTATATTATGCACACCTAAATTCTCCTCAAGCAGTTTCTACTTGTTAAATACTATTTGATTACTGTGCAATGTCGCTATATACTATTAAACAATTGCCACATTTTACCTCAAAGGTGGATGTATTTCACTGATAAATATAAAGTTATGGTTTGTATTTCAGTTGGTAAGCACTTTGTGATCCTTCAGAAATAAAGATACCATGTTACAGCACACTCTTGAATTCTTTGCTTTTCACTATCTAGTTTACAATTAAACTAAATTAAATTAGATTAAATTAAATTAAATTAAATATATTTACCTCAGTATATTTGCTGTAGCTTTTCTTTCTTGTGGTAGAAGATCTGGGTCTCTCAAAACTTCTTCTAGCAAATTTAAAACATTCATTTTCATCTCATTGTTTAGTTCAAAATCCTACAAAAGAAAATTCTTTATTATTTCTGTTTTGAAGATTTTGAATGACTACCTCAAAATATATTAGCTGTGATTTTTGCTTCGCTTTTTGCATTTGTCTTTTTACATTTAAGAAAGTTTACCGAACAGAGTTATTGTAATGAATACAACACAGGACTGGGAAAGTGAATATTTGCCTTAGTATATTTTATCTCCTGCTCTTCCATTTATTTGCTGTGTAACATTCAGCAGATCACTTAACAGTTCTATTCCATAGTTTCCCAATCTGTAAAATGGGAATAAGAATGTTTATGTTTGTGAAGGGCTTTTAGATCTTTTAATGGTATATATTAGTTATTACTGTTGTCATATGAACTTGATCTCTTGCATTTAATTGATTATGCTCATTTGAAAATGTCATAAATGAAAAAACAAAAGCAGATTTGGAATTCATTCACTATTCTGCAAATATTTTATCCTCAGAGCAGTGCTACCAGATTAAGAAAAGCTATCTGAACTCTTCTCAATAGTTAAAAGCATAAGACATTATTTTCTTTTGGTGGAAAAACTGTCTATTTCTTAGATGGGATAAGAGGCAGGAGTCTGACACCATATTACTACCTGCAAAACCCCAGGGCATCTATAAGGGAACAAAATTTGGGGCAGATCCTCAGTCAGGGCTAACTGTTATAGTGCCTCTTAAATCAATAAAACTATGACAATTTATAACAGTTGAGGAACTGCCTTATTATCTTCTGAAGAATAATTCTGTGAAAGTTCTGCTAGACAAGATTCATTGGCTGTGTTCACACACAGGGGCTTATTTCGAAATAACTTAAACCGAATTAGCAAAAAATTACTTCAAAATAAGGAAAAATGCGGGAAACGAAATAGCAAGTTCACAGCGCGAACATGCTATTTTGCTTGGGGAGGGGGCTGCAGGCACCGACGGGGTTCAGCACAGCCCAGCGCTGATCCCCGTGGGTGCCTGCAGAGCGCGGCGGGTTTGGGGGCAGCCTGGGCTTTAAGCCGGCGGGGATCAGTGCTGGGCTGAAGTGAACCCCACGGGTGCCTGCAGCCCCGCTGTGCAGGCACCGGCAGGGTTAAGCACTGGGTTGCGCTGAACCCCGCGAGTGCCTGCAGCCCCGCTCTGCTGGCCAGGCGACACCCCTCAGCACCCTGACCAGGGTGCTGAGGGGACAGCCCTTCAAATGTTGTTTCAGAACACCTTGTTCCGAAACAACATGTTCACATGCATTGTTTGGAAACAACGGTTTCAAAACAAGGTTGTTTCACACCCAAATGGGGTTTAACTTGTTTCAAAACAACACAGTTGTTTCAAAACAATGGGTTCCCGTTGTTTCAAAACAACTGTGCATCTTGTGAACATGCTTTTTTTTTTTTGTTTCAAAACAACCTTGTTGTTTCAAAACAAAAATGCTGTGTGAACACAGCTATATAGTCATAGATTCAAAGACTGGAAGGAACCACTGTGATCATCTAGACCAGCCATTTCTCAAACTTGTGTTCTGCAGAACACTGATGTTCCATGGAATGAGAATAGGTGTTCCATTAAAAAATTTTGATGCTAGCGATATTATTAAAATATTAAATATGAAATTATGTCTGTATAAAAATGCCCTTTGTAACATAAAAGACATCTCAAAAACCTTAACTTCTCTCAATCAACTTTTGAGCAATACTGCAGCAACTTTTTTGTTTGAAATTCCCCCCACACCCCCACCCCAGACCGGCATGTATGTGTTCCATCAATATATTCCAAGCCCAAAAGTGTTCTGTGGCCAAGTTACTTTGGAAAATGCTGACCTAGTCTGACCTCCTGAATAACACAGGTCACAGAACTGTTCCAAAATAATTGTTAAACTCTATATTTTGGTCAAACATCTTATGATTTAAAAGTTGTCAGTGATAGAAAACCCACCATGACCCTTGGTAAATGTTCCAATGGTTAATTACCCTCATCATCAAAAATGTATACCGTATTTTCTGTCCAAATCCATCTAGCTTCAGTTTTCAGCTACTGGATCCATGATATGTGGGTCTATGACAATGGCTGGGACTGCATGTGTATGCTGTGTGTGCTGTTGTTCCACGCCATTGCTAGGGAAGAAGGGAATTGTGATGAGCCCCTGGTGGAGCACTGCCATTGCAGTGTTACCCCTCTGGTTGATCGTGCTGTGGATGTTGTTTATTGGGCCACCTCACAGGGCACCTACGAGCAATACCTTAAGTTCAGGCTCTGGAATGTTTCTGTGAAGCTTGGGTGACCTTTAATAATTTGGAGTATTTTTTGCAGACACATTCTATGGTCATGCAGGTGTTGGCTAAGTAGGGCACAATGCTCACACAAACCCAAGTTAAAATGGTATACAACCAGAATATTTTTTTCCCCATAGCTAAGGCTGAGTTGGAGCTGACTCTTCATGATTGATGGGACACATTTTGAGGGTAATCCTGCAAGGCCTTGACTTTTTTTTTATCTTGATGTTGCATCCAATTGTTATTGCCTTAATTGTGGTGTGGGGCTGCCTGGTGCTGGGAATCGCCTTAAGTTGCTACACCTGATGCCTGGCCCAGCAAGTACAGTTATTGATGGAATACCACTGAATTGTGTATGCCCTGCTCTAACCCCCTGGTCAGTGTGCTTCTGTGAGGAAAACAAGGGTGGAGCGTTAGGGCTGACTACTGGTTACCCCTGCACACACTGATTAGGGACCACTTCTACTCTGGACAGTGTGTTAGGTATATGAGAATTAGGAGCGCCTGATCGGGCAGCAGCCTCACCTGGGACCCCTATCCCTGCGGAGTGCCCAGGGCTCTACTCACACTGGAGCAACACTTGCTACAGGCCCTCAGGTACAGGGAATACAGGGTCAGGAACTGCCCTGTAGTAGAAGATGTGTGAGTATTTGATCCTCATCTGCCTGTTACCCACATTATCCAATGTATACTTTGTAATGCTAAAGTGCTGAATGGCTTATTATATTAATGAAATAAAGTGATACATCCATGCATCAGGTGTGGCTTCACTAAGTATATCTGAGACCTCTTCCCTTCATCTAAGAATTATAAGAAAAAATCATTCTAGGAAAAAATCATCTCTCATTTACTACTGAAAAGTCAGTTCTCACCTCTGATCATTCCATGTCAGTATTCAATGTCCTATTGACATCATTATAAACAAGCACCTTAATGCTTTCTCCCTTGTTGCACTTCATTCATGGGAGGAGTTAATATACATCCACAAAGCTATCTCATTATCTTCCTTCACCCCTCTCCTTAAAACTCGTCTTTACTGTGATGCTTACAAAAACACTTGACAATGCTTAGGCTGCTTGTGAGCTGAGATCATAGTATATCCTGCTGATCAAGACTGTCTCATTGTTTCTTGTACTCCACTGTCTGTATCCATCTGTTGTTTCACACCTTAGGTTGTAAACTCTTTCGGCACAGGGACCATCCTTTTGTTCTATTTGTACAGCACCTAGCACAAGGCGTCCTGGACCTTGTCTAGGGTTGCTAGATGCTATAGTAATACAAATAATAAATAACAAAAAAGACAGGTGCCTGCATGAAGAGCTTACAATCTAACTCAGGCAAATGTGTTATAGTTTAAGCACAGGAATTAGTAGAAATAGTGAAGGAAAGATTTGTAAAATGAATGAATTTTAAGGGTGGATTTGAAGGTGGGTTTTGGCTCATAGGAGGACACGAGCTCTTCCAAATATTTGCATGTGAGCAAAATACAAACATTTTGGAAGTAGGAACTAAACCCAAAAGCTTCATTAATCAGTATATTTATTATACAGTATTACTCTCAATCCTCTTACCATGTTTGCAGCAATTCACCACCTGTTTCCATGGGAACAGAACAGAAGCACAGCCAGCAGCAGCAAAGATATTGAAACTCTTGTAACATTTCATTTGGTACTGCTGGTTAAGAGGTATAGATGGCATTTTTTCAGACAGGCCTTTTGCTTTTATGTATACCTCTCTCTCATCCACTTGTACCACTTCAGTCATCTCCCTCCTATGACAAGCATGTAATGTTTTTATTTTGACCATAGTCAAAGCTAGTGCATAATTAGTATGCCAATTAATGTTTGCAAGTACTTTTTCTGCAGTATTTGCCCAGATGTAGTGGTAAGGATTACTAGAATGAATGCACGATGCAGGATCAGACCCTAAAAAGCATACATTTCGAGCACAGATGATACACAGAATTCAGGACCACAGACATTTCCTATTCTTGGTCACTTGGTCTTCGGAACACTCTTTCAAGAGTGTTTTGAACAAGGAGACAGAGGCAAATGGGGAGAATTTCATCTACAAGAAGTGGCATAGAAAAGTGCTAAGAAAGCAGCAAGTGGCATGAATGTTAATATTTTTGTTCTAAATGCCTCTAAGGAAAAACTATATGAGATTTATATTATTTTAAGACTAAGAAAGATTATCAAAGAAACGGCCTTTAAAGGTTTTGTCAAAGTTAAAGCTACCACTTATCCTGTGTGTTCTGTATCTGATGGTGGACAATCTATGAAAGAAGCTAGGAACGTGAAGCACCTTTGATAGTCATCTACTGAAGGATTCACCATTACACTGAAAGGATGACCAAGATCTGACAACCTTCTTTTGGCAAGCTGGTGAAACTGACCTATGAAAGTCAGTGGAGTGATTTTTCTATTCAGTTCAATAAAGCCAGGATTTCACCTGCTACATAGATAGTAACCAGAATTACTAAAACATTTTCTGCCCAAAATATACATTTTAAAAATCACAACGAATCAATTATTCCCATTATAAAACATTCCTACTGCCATGACATTTGTTATATTACATCTAAAATTATTTTTAAATGGCTTTAGTATTCATTTTAATTTGTGAACCAGGATGAAAAATCATTATATGTGAATGTCAGGTGCAGCACGCTGACATATTGCATGCCTGGTTTAACTCCTGTTCAAACACCCAACTGCAGTATTGGCTGGAAACAAACTACTCTTATGTCGATCCATAGACTTTTCCACAAGGTGGCACTCCTGAGAGACCTGGGAAAATCTATTTATTGTGAAGCACAGAATGAACACACATGCTATCAAGGCTAGCTTTCACCTTGGTTGTTGCTAGCTTCTGCAGTTACTTCAGCAGCAGCAAGTTCACCTGAAAGGGATTTCTAGTACTGCAAGGCAACTATAAACCTCTGTCCCTTCTTTAAGGTGGCCTGCAGAGCACCAGCACAGCTTCTTAGGTGGGCCGGCAGAGACTGTGGAGAAGTCAGGGTGACCAGGGGATGACACTGTCATCCTTGGAGCAGAAACTGCTGGCAGTGTCACAGTGAGCACAATTTAAAGCTGCCATCCCCACAATCCCCAACAGAAGATGGCCTTACCCACAGCTAATTGTCTAAGTCTATATTTTAAATCATACGTTTTTTGGGGAGCGGCATGGACATTTCTTATAGGCTTGATCCAAAGTTCACTGTAGTCAGTGGAAACAGTTTTAAGTTCCATGGACTCCGGATCAGGCCCTATAACTTTTACAGCTCTAGATTCACTGTCTATGTTAAAATACTAAACAACGATGATATACTCACTCTGCCATGTGCTAGCTCTCCCCTCCACTCTCTCTGGCTAAAGCAGGCGTCTCAAACTCATGGTCCACGGGCTGCATGCAGCCCCTAAAGTTACTTCCTGTGGCCAGCAATGACACTTTGAATTTCTCAGATAATTGATAATGCAAAATTTAAAGTGCGTTTACTTACTTACTCTTTGTCTTCCTCATGATACCTACATCTTGAATGAAAAAACAACAAGGAGTTGTGTGGCACTTTAAGACTAACAGATTTATTTTTTGCATGAGCTTTCGTGGGAGAAGATCCTACTTCCTCAGATGCTTCGAAGCATCCCACGAAAGCTCATGCAAAAAATAAATCTGTTAGTCTTAAAGTGCCACACAACTCCTTGTTGTTTTTTCACTGGACTAGACTAACACGGCTATCCCTTTTAATCTTGAATGAAGTCGTCCTTACTTATTCTTTGCATATAAATGTTACTCTTCATTCTTTCATTTTGACTACACTTTGTATTGTTGTATGAAAAGGTTCCACTGGTGCAGCCCTTGGACTAACATACTAGTCCTCATGCAGCCCTCCTGGTGATTTGAGTTTGAGGCCCCTGGGCTGAAGGATTTTATCTGCATCTGCTTGCACCAGCCAAGATGAATCAAGCCATTTACATAGGTATTTCAGAAACAACTGCAGAGCAGCTCTCCAGTGACTAATTAAAGGAATTTTTTATATCTAAGAAGCAGGTAGATTGTTGTAACTCAGAAAAGAAGCATGTTATTTTTTTGTACTTAAGATATGTGATATATTTTATGCTCAGCAATCTTCTTTTCCATAGATATTGATTTCATAAGATTTTACCTTTCCTCTTCCCCCCCTTATATTTCCCCATGTTCTTGTTTTTCAGTATTTTAACTCTGGCAGCACACTTTCCGCACTTTGGCAGTAAAACAAAGATAAAGTTCAAATAAAAACAGAGGGCCTGTCTATTTCTATTTTGCTACTTTTGTGTTAATGAAGTGATCTGATTAGGAACTCAGGTGCCATGGTGATGTAGTATAAGACCAAGGTAGATAATTTGATACATTTAAAATATATTGAGAACAGTGAATAGGAAAAGTGCCAATAATATTCAGTGTGAAGCCTTTAATCTCTAATTGCTTATCTTGTAATTTTAGAAGTCTTTTTTCCTCCATCAAATCCTCTCACTTTATACTTGGCTATTACCTGTCAATATAATTAACGTATATGTGGTATATCACATGCATCGTATTTTCTGTTGACAGAAGATTAGTTTGCACTTGGATGATTGCTGGTATATTGATTTCACTTAAATGTCCACATTCATCAGAAATCAGAATATACTGTCATACAACACCAAAGAAAGCTTTTCACTTCTATTTACTTTAATTAATTAAAAATGAGTTGCACACTGAAGTTCTGAATTTTCCAAGGCAAATTTCAAATTTTACAGTGATTTAATCTTTCAAGACACAACTCACAGTTCTAGTATATTCTGAAGCTCAAATGTTCCCAAAATACCTATTTTTTTTGCTTTTAATACAAACTTTCATGTAGTTAGAGCACAGAAATGAACTAAATCAAAATCACTATGAGAATTTAAACTTTCTTCTTGGGAGCCAACTTTGAGAGTTATATATTTTCCTTATTTATTTATTTAAAAAATATATTTCAGTAGCACCAAGAAGCCAATATTGGGGCCTCATTTTCCTAGACAATCTACAAACATACGGAGAATGTCAGTTCCTGTCCTGCCAATCTAAAAGAGATGCCTATGGATAAGATAATCAAATGAGACTGATGTGGAGTGCAGGAGACAGGGTAACAAATCATAGGATACGTGTAATTCTTAGCCAGTCATGAGCAGTGTTCACAGATCACCAGCTTTAGTAATGGCTTCCAAGGTACAAGGGACAAACAAGGTATTTTCAGAGTGCAGCGAAGAGCATAGTCATTTTGCTGTTACATTACCTTCCCAGGTGGCGGAGGGAAAATGCTGATTGGAAATGAACACAACAATAAAGCTAATATGAATTTAAAACGAAGAACACCACAAAACAAAAACCACCCAGATACTTTGACAGTTAATTGTGCTCTATTATAAACAGGATCAGAATTCAGAGTCCAATTCTAGCTGATGGCTACCCCTGCCAGCAAGAGCTGGGAACACTGTGCAGGCAGCATTCTTAGTCTGAATAGAAGAGGAAATGTTTCAGGTCACACAAGTAATCCATCCAATTGATTAAGGATCAGAGTAGTTGATATGTTTAGAACCATTGGCTAGAAAGGCAGAGGCTGAATTAGTACAAAGTGTGAAGCAGGGAAAGAACTGCTTAGCTATTGTGCTGATGGGCGCATTAGAAATACACAGATCTGATTGTATGGTAAAGCTACAAAGAAAATAATCTACACAATTCTGACAAGGAGGCAAGGCTGTAGGATAGCCTAGAGAGTAATTTCTCTTTTACGTGACCTCCACATACAAATGTGGAAGAAGTTGTCTTTTAAATACCTTGAGGAGAGATTCCTATGAGCAATGAAGAGAGGGAAGCAAGAAAACTCCATGAAATCCTCTAGCAATTTCTGCATGGAAATCTAATTGATGTGGGATGCATTTGGATACTACAGCAATGAGGGGGGATGGATGCACAGGAGGTAGAAAAGTACATAGAAGCCTTGAAGAATCTCTGCAGGAAATCCATTTGCAAACTCAGATTATCTGATTTCAGCATAACCTTAAATGGTTTATATACAAATAATTTCACATCACTTTACCGCTAATAAACAGAACCAGCTTTCTCACTAATTCTCAGGCAACTGCAAAGAAGCCAGTTGGTAGGTTGGCATTAGGGTCCTGTGATTGCCATGTGAAGAAGAGGAGTGGTACAGGTTGTCAGGATAAATTTAACACAACTCCCCCATGACAGCCTTTACTGAATACATTTGAAATCATTTCATTAGACTCTTCTTTTATCCTAATTTTGTTACATAATATTATGCTATGAAGAGGCAGAGGAATGGAAAGTATCTCAAGAAAGATTTGGCAAGCATATCCATAGGGGCTTGCCTTGCTAGACATCAGAGGCAGGACCTTGTACTTTTCAGGTTCCATGCTCAGTTTACCCTTTGAGGTAACTGTAGTCAACCTCCCTGACGAGCCCTGCAGTTAGGAGCCCATTTCTGAGTCAAACAAAAAAGGAGACCAGCGATCACCTCTTTTATTTGTCTCTGAAGTTGCCTCATAACTTCACAGCACTAGTCCCACAAACAGAGGTGTAGCTATGGGGGAGGAGGGGTGCAGTCAAACCACCAGGCGTCAGACTGCAGGAGGGCACCGGGTGAGGGGGGATGCAAGGCATGGGGTGGTGTTGGGTGTTCAAGGGGAGCACAAATGTGAGCTTGGCCTCCAGGCATTGGTGGGTGCCAGACACCTTCAATACACCACTGCCCAGGGATGCTCCCTGATTCAGCTAATACCAATGTTTGCCATAGGCATGAGGATACGGTGGGTTAAATCTTTCATTTTATCTCCATTTGTGGGAAGGTTAGTGGCTTTACAGTGAGGACCCTCTAATACAGAAACCAGAGGGGGGGAGAAACAGGACAGAAATCTGTGAGGAATAGAAGGCAGTGGCAAGAGAGTTGTACAGAAAGAATAAGTGGAGCATGATCTGAAAAGGGAAGGAGGAAAATGAGTAGAGACACACTGGGTGCAAATTAGGGTGAAAGAAAGATCAACAGAGCTATGGAAATGTAGAAATAACAATGGAGAGAGGGGACGGCTAGGGACCGATATATAGGAAGGTTAAATGGAGAGACATGATTTCAGAGAAATGGAGAGCATTTGGAAAGGAGATCGAGAGTTTTAACAGAGTACAGAGAAGAAAAGCAAAGTGAAGGATTAAAAATACCAGATTAAAACAGAAAAAACAAGGATTCTTGTGGTACTTTTAAAGACAGTGAGAGAAACTTCAGGCAAAACTACTGTCAGTCTCTGGCTGGCTCTATGTAGCTGCACATTAGGGGAGAAGACACAGAGAAAGCACACAGTGATTTCCCTTCCTCTGGCCACTGTGCAATAGCTAGCTCAAAATAGGAGAGCACAGGCACTCTATGGCTAGGCCAGGGCCAATGTTCCCTTTAAGCTGTTCAGGTGTGCGGCCACGCAGCTGAACGCAGCTCCCCTGTGCAGGGAAGGCTGCTGGCCGCACAGGGCCAGCAGCCAGAGTCCCGGCTGAGAGCTCCTGTGGAGCTGGGAGTTATTAAAACTCCTGCCCAGAGAAGCTCTAACAGAGCATGCCCAGAATGTCTGAGCATGCTCCCTTAGTGCTTCTCTGGCCCCAGGAGGTGTGGCCATGCTGCTTCAGCGGCAGGGTAGGCTTGTGCAGACGGGTTGGGGAGGCTGGAGGATTATCAGGGGAGCGGGCCCACGGGGGGGGGGGCAGCAGGATTGGGCATGCAGGGGGGGTGCAGCAGGATCGGGCCTGTGGGGGGGAAGGTGTGCAGCGAGCAACATGAGTTGCTCAGCTGCCTGAGGCTCTTAGAGGGAACATTGGCCAGGGCTGGTCATGTGTGAGAGAAGGGCAAATCAGAAAATCCTGGTCACAGTCAGTTGCATGAAGTATTAAAAAGCAGAATCATGCAGTCTTCAGAGATCTATGAATATTTTCACTTTGAAGCAGGCAATGTATCAAAGGGACCTATTTGGCCCTGTGAGTTTATGAATACAGCTGGGCCAAATACTGTTCTCACACCAATGTAAATCCAAAGTCATTTCTATGAAATCAACAGAGCTGCTCTTTAATTTACACTGATGTCATAGAGCAGAATTTAGCTCAATTAACTGATGGAACAGAACTCACTGGGTGCACTTGCGACATGATGTACTAAAATAAGATTTCATTTTCCAATGTAAAAGCAAATTTTAAAAAAATATGTTTTGGTCACAATTCCTCTGATGGGGCAAACCTTGATAAATTATTCTGAACTGAAAAAATTATGAATAGGGAAGAAAGAGGTAACAAATAAGAATTAGCTATAGAGGGAAAAGTAGCTCGATCTTTCCTTGGCTGCCTTCAAAAAAAGCAGAGGAGGACAACTTTGCCTTCCTTTAGTTTCAAGTGAAAAGCAGGTATCATCTCTGGAGGAAAGTTATGGTGCCAGTCTTGCATCTAAAACATTAGTTATAGCCTGAAATCCCTGAATGACTATAATTAATTTAAAAGTACAAGCTACGTTAATAAAATGAATAAATAATTCTCATAGCACATCATACAAACTTTTTAACATCTAGGCACTATATAGCCTCATAGTACAAAAAAAACCCTTGAATGAACAATCCAGCCACAAGGTATTGTCAGATTAAAGTTTTCAGAACTGATAAGAAATGTGACATTCAATTTCAGCCTCTAAGTTGTGTGAGTTAGAATGTTGAATGCACCACAAAAAGAACTCACTGAAGAAGAACCTGTCAGACTCCAGTAGAAGTGAGCACAGTGTACCTCTAATTAGTTTGACTGACTTCATGCTTGGCTAGCATTCTGAGGGTAACTCACATTCCCTGAAGGGTCATGGAAGATCAAACCCATACACATCTGCAATCCTTTTCTTCAGTAAAGCAACAATCAACAGAAGATGGTCCAATAAAAGATGTTAATTCACTCACCTCCTGCCTCTAGGATTCTGTCAGGCATTCTATACCTTACATTATGCCTTTAAATATTAACCAACAGAATACCTATTAATATTATGATATATTGTCCTGAAATAGAATTTTCTTCAACAATCAAAGAGCAGGTATTGATGCATAAACTGTGACCATTTCTCCAATTATTCAATTCCTTGTACTTTGGTCATAATTGTCTGATTTTCATAATTGTCAGTAAAATGGTATCAGTGACTGAATATTATACTGAATACTCACTGAGGCTGAGCTAGTACAAAAGGGGACATAAACTGAACCAGGTAAAGGCCTGGTGCTGATTATTTCACCTCTGAAACAAGGGAGGAACCAGAGAGCATTTCAGTGAGTTCACAGCTGCCCAGGGCTTATAGCAATTCCTCAACTGAATGTGATTAGCAGATACCCATCTTTACCTAATCTGAGCACTGGAATTTCCAAAATCATTCTAGTTGGGATCTTCAAAGGAGGCTACAGGAACAGGCACACAAATCCTAAAGGGATTCAATACAAGTAGGCTGTGTTCACACGTCAACTGTTATTTCAAAATAAGTCATTTTGAAATAAAATCCTTATTTTGAAAAAACTTAAAATAAAAAAATGCTAATTCGAAGTAAGGGAAGCCCTCAAAGCAAAATAGCATGCCCTGTGTCTGGACATGCTATTTCGCCTCAGGAGAGGGGCAGCATGGGAGGTGTGGCAACATGGCCCCCTAGCAGAGCCATGTTGCCAAACAATCCCCTGCCACTGGCTCTCCAGTGCCAGTGGCAGGGGAAAAAAATGCTGGAGGGGGTCACAATTGGGGAGGCCCCTCTTCCCCACCACTTCCCAGGCGGTGGGGGCATGGATCTCCTAGCTCCCTGCTAGCCCTCTTTCCCCACGCAGGGTGAACACAGGGGCAGGGGGCTTGGAGCTGCTTGCTGCACGCTGCAAGCAACTCCCAGCCCCATCCGGCTCCTAGCCCCCTGCCCCCGTGTTCACCCTACGTGGGGAAAGAGGGCTAGCAGGGAGCTAGGAGATCCATGCCACTACCGCCTGGGAAGTGGCAGGGACTGCGAGCTCTGTCCCCGCCACCTGGCAAGTGGCAGGGGGGCAGGGATCCCCGATCCCACTTGCGGCCGGGGGGGCAGCAGGTTGGGCAGCCAGCTTTCCCCGCTGCCCCATCTGGGTGGCTGCCAGACAGGTGGCGGCGGCAGAGCTCTCCGGGCTCCCCGGTCCCCCAGCCCCTGGCCACTTGCCAGTGGCGGGAGAGAGTGCCGGCTCCCTCACCCCCTGGCAGGCTCCAGGCTCGGCAACCTCTGGTCAAGTTCACTGAGGTGAAATTGACCAGGCTGCAGAGTCCGCAGCCTGGTCAATTTCACCTCTGTGAAACTAACCAGAGGTTGCAAGCCTGCCCAGGGGCGGGGGGAACCGGCACCCCCCCCCCCGGCTGCTTGCAGGGAGCAGGGGCTGGGGGCCAGGGTGCCCCTACAACTCAGCCCCTGCTGCCCACTGGGCAGCTGCACCCGGGCGGCTGATGTGGGACCTGGCTCTCCCCACCGCCCGGGATCAGCGGGGGCCGCCCCCATGGGCGATGGGGAGCCGGCTCTCCCCACCAATCCCGGGCCACGGGGGGAGCCGGCTCCTGCATCCCCAGCAGAGGTGGCCCCTGCCGATCCCATGCGACGGGGAGATCCAGCTCCCACATTGCCCGTGGGTATGGCCCCCGCCAATCCCAGGTGGCAGGGAGAGCCCGCTGGAGCATCCATCACCCCCCTGTGGCCCCCTGCACCTCCCCTCAGCACCCTGGCCAAGTTGCTGATCGGCTCCCTAGCCAGGGTGCTAAGGGGGGGGTGGGAATTCCTCCCAGGGTAACACGCACCCTGGGAAGAAGGTCAAAGCCCCTAATCAAAACAGCTATTGTTTCCAAACAATGCTTCCAAACAGCGTTGTTTCAAAACAACCCTTTTTTAACAAGGGATATGTCGATTAGAAGGGAGGTTTTATTGTTCCGAATGGGGCTTGTCATTTTGAAATAAAGCAACGTTGTTCGGACATGTCAACTTTTATTTCAAAACAATGGTGGTAGTTTCGTGTGGACACAGCCATAGAGAACCAACTGCATTTGGCTCTTTTGAGAAGGCTAGCTTCTGTGGCTATTTCTCAGTCCAGGCAAACCTTGCTCTGACAGGCTAATACATTTCTGTCTGGCTCAAAGTTTTCAAACATTGCCAGAAACAAGGACACTGTTTTAGCTTCTTACTTCCTTCAGCAGAGGCAGAAAAACTTCAATTTACAGCATACAACATCTAGATGAAAGAAGAAAATACTACCATAAAGCAAAGAAAATGATGCTGTGGAACTATTTATGAGGGTATTAAAAACATCTATAAACTTTGTGCTCTTTGCTTCATTTTCCCTCCCTCACAGGGTGTTTTGTTTTCACAAGTCCCCTCCCTTCCCCACAAGCCAGCAAGGCCCTTGTTCCTCACAGTAACTGTCCCAGCATTTGCCTTTCAATTGTTTACAGTTGTAGAATCCTAAGCCATTTCCTCACAATTCAGTTTTGAAGCGAAGTATAGATAAACATATTGCAGTTTATTCTGGCAGAAGAGCTTTGTTCACTTACAGGTGATTCAGAACAGATAGAAGGGAAAGAAGGAAAATAAAGAGGAAGTGAGGGAGAGAAAATGAAAAAGGATGCAATTTTTTTTTAGAAAGAGCTAAAACCCTTACCTTTCACACAAAAATTAATTACCAACATAGATTTGATTCTCTTGCTCAGTTTGATAAAAATAAGATTTGTTACATTATCTGTTTGGTTTTTTTCTCTCCCCCACCCCCCAAAACTTATATCAATGTTTCAGTAATCTGTGGAACTCTGCCAGAGGATGTTGTGAAGGCCAAGATGATAACAGGGTTCCAAATCGGAACTAGTTAAGTTCAAGAAGAGTTGGTCCATCAACAGCTGTTAGCCAGGATACAGAGTTGCAAAACCATGTTTTGAAGTGTTCCTAGCCTCTGCTTGCCAGAAGCTGAGAATGGGTGACAGGATGGATCACTTGACAATTACCTGTTCTGTTCATTTCCTCTGAAGTAGCTAGCACTGGCGACTGTTGAAAACTGGATAATGGGCTAGCTGGATCATTGGTCTGAGCCAGTATGCTCATTCTTATTTCTTATGACTTGTAATCAACTGGTGTTGGTAGTTAGCTTTTCCCCCTTCTAAAAAGGGCAGCAATTATAGTGTTACCAGTACACATTCACTGAGAATTAAAGTGTAGTTCTGACAATGTATCACTGGAGTTTTTAAAAATAATGAAGGATCCTTTCCTACTCATTATTTAACCTTCAGTTTTTGCACATTCTTTGTTAATGCACATTCTCACTGAATAACTCTAATTGCTAATTTTACAATGGCTTTGCTTTCAGGAATTCTTCAGACAAGATCATATTTTAGATTTAATAACATTGTCCGGGTTTACACAACAGTGAAAAAAAGAAGCTTTATTTTTAAAAACACCCATGACATTACAAATAATAGTGTAGTAGCTAGCACCTTTGTTTAATATGCAGAAGGTTGTGGGTTCAAGCCCCAGGGGCTTGGACTCAATGATCTCATAAGGTCCCTTCCAACTCTATGATTCTATTCTATTAGTTTTTGATACAGTTCAGTTATTTACAAGGTACTTTATAAAGCTAACTCATATCACAAACTAGAAGAGGAAAGACAATCCAATCTCTACCCATGAGCTGCAAGATGGCAGGAGTCAAGTGATGCCATGTGAGGTCCTGCCCTGAGGGGGACCCCCGCTGCTAATACTCTTACTAACATGGCCACCTTTTTTGCCTCTGGATCTCATATTAACACTGAATCAATGCTGTATGTTGGAAGGTGGCCACACTGGACCCAGGGGGACTTGGACAAAGGAGAAGAGAAAGCATGGGTTAAAATACACTTGGAACGCACCAGAACTCCATCCCGGTGCCCACCATTTTTAGGGGTCCAGCGTTCTGGGGCCCCTAAAAATAGAAAATGGAGCCAGAACACTGTGTTCCAAGGCGCGCTATTTTTAGGTGGCTTAGCATTCTGGGAACCCTAAAAATAGAAAATCAAGCCAGTGTGTTCCGACAGGGCAGGCACCACTACAAGAAGAAGGGAGATGTGCCTGCCCTACCTTGAAGTGCTGGTCAGCCCCCCCTGTGCAGAGTGCAGCCTGGAAACGAAGTAAGGGTTGATTCTCACCTGCCCCCCCCCCAGCCCTCAGGAGTCCACGTGCCACTGGAGGTGAGCGAGCGTGGTGTGGGGTCCAGCATCCCCTTGGAGGACTCAGGATGGGGGGGGTTAAGGTGGGAAGATGGGGTTGGGATGGTGGGCTGGAGAGGTGTGGAGGGGGTTGGGGGCTGAAAGGGGGTGGAGTGAAAACGTGGCAGCTGGGGGTGGAGGGTTAGGAGGGCTGGAGTGGGGACATGGGGGCAGGTAGATTAGGGGATGGGGGCTGAGCAGGACATAGGGAAAAAGGGATCTGATGGGGGGCAGACATTTGGGGGGCAGTAGCTGGGGTGGGGGTAGGCATTTGGGGTGCAGCACCTGGGGTGGGGGACAGGCATTTGGGGGGAAGTAGCTGGGGGGGTGTAGGTGTTTGGGGGAGCAGTAGCTGGGTTGGGTGAAGGGAGCTCTGAAATTTAGGAGGGTTCCAGGCCCGCCAAATTTTACTTTAAGACCTGAGAGGAGGGGAAAGGATGGTCAAGGCTAGGGAGAAAAAAGTTAACTACCCAGATATCAAGTTCCAGAGGGGTAGCTGTGTTAGTCTAGTTCAGCAAAACAAACAAGGAGCTTTGTGGCACTTAAAGGCTAACACATTTATTTATTACATGAGCTTTTGTGGGAGAAAATTCCACTTCATCAGACACTTAGAAGATATATTTCTAACATCACCTCAGACATTTTACTTGCATATTTGTTTGTGGCTGTCTCTTTATGTTGTTTATTTAAATTATAAACACTTCTGGGCAAGAGTTGCATACTTTTCTGTTTGCACAGCACTTAGCATTTTTGGGCATTAAAATAAAATAAATCATACTTATTGTAATTTTAGGGAACTATTCATTAAACTTCACTGCATTTATTTCCCTCCCATTCTGTAAATTCCCCCATCTTCAAAGCATCTGACAAAGTGGGATTTTCTCCCATGAAAGCTCATGCAATAAATAAATTTGTTAGTCTTTAAAAGAGCCACCAGACTCCTTGTTTGTTATGTATAAAGAAGTAAGGGTTAGTGGCACTTCACTGAAAGCAGGGAGAGAGCTATTGTTATGTTCTCAGTTAGAGCTATTTATACACTACAACACTGAGCATTCCTTCTGGTGCAGTATTCTTCCATCTACACAAAAAAGTTTAATATCATATTTTCTTGCCTGTCCTTATTCCCATGAAATCATATATTTTTCATGTTACTTAGGCTTAATTCAAAATAGGGCTCATAGACATCAAGCAAAAGAGGTTCATGACATGCAGGGGGAAAAGGGTTTCCCATACAATGGCTGAAAGGCAGAGGACTTTAATCTCTCTTTCCTGGGAGGCAGGGGTGATGAGGCTATATAAGGTTGTTCTCATCCAGCTGCTCTGATGACAATGAGAATCCGCAGTAAAAGATCATTCCTGCTGCTTGTCTTTGGGGGGGGGGGGGGGGATTAGGATGAGGTTAGTGAAAACTCTTTTAAATTCCTTTCGTTTCTCTGTGTTTATTTGAGGTGGTGAGATGAGTTCATACATATTAGGGATGTAAAAATTAGTTTTATTAAAAATCTATTTAAATGTTCTAAAAATAGAACATTTAAATTGTTAAATGCTGGGGCCATGCTGCTCCTCTCCTCCACTTCCTGGAAGCCAGCTGCCAGTCTCCCCCAGTTTAAACAGTAACCAGCTGTTTAAAATGGTTAAACAACTAATTATCATTTAAACAGTTAATCTCTGACATTCTTGGCCTAGTACATACACAGACAAATGCATATATCTATAAACTAAACAAGCTAGTTTTCCTACAGAGTGGGAAGGAGGCAAGAGTGGGAGAGAAAGAGAGAGAGACTGCTATCCTTATTTCTACCTTCAAATGCCCCCATCCATTTTAACAGATAGGAAACATAGATGGGACCAGTGATGAGTGGGGATAGACCCTGCTGAACACGGGAGGAGAGCATACCTTGCAGGAGTGGTCCCTTACCCTCCAGAGTCTATTATTGATGGGTAGGATGCAGACTGGTCTCTTACCCTCCTCTTTCACTGAGTTCAACTGTAGTCTGGGCTATGTGGAGATTTCTCTCACTGTTTCAGCAGTCCTAACTGCCTACCAGGCATTGGTAGCATCAGAGCTGTTCTGAGGCCTGAAAGGAATTTTTCCTTCCTTTTGGGGCCAAGTTGGTATAAGCCTAGGGAATTATTTGCCTTCCTCATCATATTCTGGAGACATGGTTAAGTTAAACAGGAGCAGATTTAGTAAATAGTGGTAGTACTTGATAAGATTGTTAGTTCATCACAACTTGCAGCCGGTTTCCAGTGCAGCTAAAAGAAATGGTTCTGAGCAGTAAAAACCCTTTGTTGTGGGGGTGAAGGGAAAGAACTGATGAGTGAGCTAATTTTTAGGGGTAGTCTGAGGACAGTTTACCTTGAGTTATAGGTTATATACTAGAAACCCTGTAATGGCTGCAATGGAACCAGGTATAATGCCTCGTATGTGAGAGTATGGATGTATAGCACTCCTCCATTGTGGTAAGTTTAATAAAGTTGCAGCCTGCTGCTTATATTCCATTGCTGTCTTAGTTCTCATTCACCAGTTTGTCCAGACCAATCCAAGGGAAGCTCTCTCATTTTATCCTAATGGGGACTGCATATATGAGTTAATGGATTAGATTAGTCACCTGACATCTTTTCTTTCTCTCTTTTCTTTTCTTTTGTTTGTTTTCCTTAGTAGAGGAGAAGAGTGTGATAGAAAAATAGAGCAAAGCAGGACCCCTTTTAGTTTCTCGCTGGGAAGCAGTGCTTATTGGAGTGTTGGGTATTTGGTGAGGACCAACATGAGTGATGTCTCATGAAGGGCAACATATATGGCAGGTGGGTGTTTCAAAGGGGCAACAATGAGAGGCGTATGCTCAGGGTGGAGTCTGCGACAGGGGAACAGTTGTGTATGTTGTTGGGAGTCCAAATGGCAGTGGGAAGACAAATCGCAATCTACAATTAGTCATCCAAACACACTAAACTACAGTCTTTGTATCAGTAATTGTCAGGATATTTTGTCTACACTCCTTCTTTAACAGAATAAAATCCATCTTTTGCTGCCAATGAAAATGAAGACTGTTTCAAGTATACTGTGTGATAATGTCTGAGGTAAGCACCTTTAACAATTGATTTAGTTGCTTTTGGAGGAACTATATTTCACAATATCTTAAAGTGCAAGCAGTTTGTCACTTTGGCAATCTTATAAGCCTTTCCTGAATCTCTCTAAAGCAGTGGTGCCCAAACATTCTTTGTCTTGTAGGCTATGCAGTTATTACAATTTAAGGCTCTGAGCTATGGCTGCTCCAGGGCTGCAAATCATTGTAGCCAACATATAATGGGCTATGTCTACACTACAGGGCTCAGTTAAGTCGACTTAATAAGATCTACTTAAAGTCAACTTTATTAAGTTGACTTTATAAAGCTGACTTAAGCAAGGGGAGACATATAAAGTCGACTTAATAAAGTCTACTTTAAACGGGTCCCCAGGCTTAAGTCAACTTTATAAAGTTGACTTAAAAGGCTCTTCTGCACTGTCAACTTTGTTAAGTTGACTTTAATGGGCACATTGCATTAAGGCAACTTAACCCTTGAAGTCAGCTTTGAGGGCAGGAGTCATTAAAGTCAACTTAAATTATTAAGTCAACTTAATCCAAATGTGGCCAGGGAGTTGCTTAAGTCAACTTAAGCCTACTTAAACCCCTAGTGTAGATATGCCCAAGGTCCCTTAGTTACACAGTAACTCTTTGCTTGCCTTCCCATAGCTTCTCCAACCCATATTCCTTTTTAGTGCAAATCAGTCTGCCATTTCTGCTTTGCCTGTATCTTTTCTCTGTCACTAGTCACCCAAGTAAACAACATAAAAACAACACACAGAGTTCACCAGTGACAGTGTACAATGCCCATTCTGTGCTAAAACTCTCACATTTTAAAGAACCTACTTCAATGGAATACTGGATTCTAAGAAAAATAAGCAAGGAGTCCCATGGCACTTTTAAAGACTAACAAATATATTTTTCATATTTGTTAGTCGTTAAAAGTGCCCCTGGATCCCTTGCTTATTTTGCTGAAATAGACTAACATGGCTACATCTTTGGAACTGGACTAGAAGAGCTGGAAAATCAAACTTTACTCCCAAGGAAAAAAAAGCAATGAATGACTAGGCACTCCAAGCTACAGTTTCTACTTTGAAAATACACTGCAGTGCATTTGAAACTAATTTCCTCTCTTGTGTCTCCCTCTCTTATCCCCTTCCTCTCTTATTTTTTAATATTGTATTTCTGTATTTTCAAAGGCATATAAAGGTGCTCATGGAGTAATATATTTTGTATAGATTAAATACAGTTTGAAATGTTTATTATGGCACAATAGTGTTTAATCCATTCAAAACAGCATATTTTGGGTTAAACATTTATATGTCAGTATTTTCATAAGTGTTTGTGGTAGCAGCTTTATGCTTGGGTAACCACACAGTAGGTGTCGCAGACATTATGCTTGGGATAGCTAAGTAGCTGGATAATTGGGATAGTCCCATTCTGACACAGAGAGCACTGCATTGTGGGTTGCCATGCCACTGTGTAACGGTATGCAGGGTGCATTGGGAAGGGTTTGCAATGACTTATGGGGCAGGTACAGTATGACCTCATGAAGACTTCTGAATCCTATCATTCCTTGGACATCTTGCTTTTCAACTGCCCTATCAGACAAACTAACGTTTTTAAACACTAACATAAGAAGCCCACAGAAGTGTATGAGTGGGGTGAGAGAAAGAGTGTGAGGCCTGGTCTACATGCCTGGGGAAATCTGGTGGCAGTAGCTTGCATAACTCCCATTGACTTCCTAACTTCCCTCCAGTGTGGCGCCTTTACTACACTGCACCACTTGTGGGAGGGGTTTTCCTAGATTGACTTCTATTTCAACTTAGTGTGTCTTAACTGACTGCTAAGTCGATCCAGAAAGATCGATCTGATGGCAGGGACTTTGCCACCATCAGTGTAAATATGGCCTAAGAAAGTGAGTGAGTGAACAAGCGAGCGGTCGTGTGTATTGGGGGCAGTGAATATGTCCTTAAACTGTCTCCAAGTTCAGACAGCAGCCAGAAGTACCCAATCGTGAGGCAAAAGCTGGTGCACAGATAACTGATGCTCTTCTGTCCCCCCTCATCCCAGCAGAGACGTGTACACTTATGAGGGAAGGGGGCACCCTCACATCAGCCCCTATCTCCCTCCTTGGTTCTACCCCCTCCTCCCTCAGCAGCCACCTGCATGCCTCCCATAGAAGAATAGGATTGATTCCCTTAGAGTTCTTGCATAGCCTTGTCTCCCCACAAACCCAGTAGAATGATCCACCCCCTCCCTTGTAGTCTGGGCAGGACATTTTCCAATGGGTAGTAGCTGTGTGAGCTCATCAGCTGGGCAATTCCAGAACTTCCTAGGGTTCTGAAGTTGGGAGGGGAGGGGCACGTGGTTGGAAAGCTGAAGCGAAGGGAAATGCAGCAGAATTCAAAACAATGAGTAGAGCGGTCAGAGTGGACATTGTGAGGTAGCTCCTCGAGCCCAATTATGGCACACAGCATCTACAGTGACACTTTCTCACTAACTTTGCCACAAAAAGCTATATGCTTCTCATTGAGTTGGTTTTATATTGTCAGCAAAGAAGGGGAATTTTGTTGGTGGGGTGAACTTTGCAATGTGTAGACCACCATTGCTTTATCACCAATGGCTGACTTTTGTTGACAAGAGACCACTCCATAGACAACACTTGAATGTAGTAATATTGTCTTTATTTTGCTTTGATATTTGTAGTAAACTACAGGTAAATGACTGGAGATGGACAATTATCTTATACTAATTGATGCAGCTAATTACCCGTGTAGGAAATGAGAGGTTTTACTTCAAAGGACAATATGCATTGCCACTCTCCACTGAGGAAACTCCTGCTCTCAAGTGGCTATTAATAAGCCTGCCAGGAGTCTATTAAAGACTCTAGAGCCCCAATCCTATATAACAGAGCTCCTTAATCTTTGAGCAGGGAAGTCTGAATCACAAGCTTGAGGTCTTAGCTCCAGTGTGGATTCCCTGATATTTTTTGTGCAAGAAGTTATGCAGACTCTACACATCGCCTATACAGATTATACAGGGGTCTCAAACTCATATCACCATGGCTATGTCCACACATACTTCATTATTTCGAAATAACCCATTTCAAAATGAGTTATTTTGAAATAAAATCCTTATTTTGAAATAAGTTAATTCGAATTAATAGTTTGTTAATTCGAATTAAGGGAAAGCCTGCTTTCGAAATAGCCCTTGTTTTGAAATGGTTATTTCGAAACAAGGCCATTCGGACTGTTGTTTCAAAACAGTTGTTTTGAAACAATGGTGCTGTTTCGAAACAACGTGTCCAAACACCGTTGTTTTGAAACAACCGTTTCGAAACAATGGCTATTTCAATTAGATGCGAGGTTTAATGGTTTCGAAATAACAGCCGTTATTTCAAAACAGCGGGTCCTGTTGCTTCGAAATAACAGTGTGTCATGTGGACATGCTGCTTCTTATTTCGAAACAACCTCTGTTGTTTCAAAATAAGAAGCCTGTGTGGACATACTCCATGAGGGCCGCATGAGGCCTAGTAGAGGGCTGCATGAGTAGCAGCATGTTAGCTCGAGGGCCACACCACTGAAACCTTTTCATACAATGATTTGCAAATATCAGTAATGATAATGCCATTGCAGGCTGCAGGAAATAGCTTTAGGGGCCGCATGCAGCCCACGGGCTGAGTGTTTGAGACCCCTGGATTATAATCTATGAAATGATTCTGGAAAGAACTTTTTGCAACCCATCTCTAGTATGATACTAGCCTAAGAACTTTATTCTTCTCTATATGCATAATGATCTTTTAACCAATACACACACTCTCTTTTGAAAAATAAAACTTAGTTAATAAGAATTGGCCATATGTGGGTAATATCTGAAATATTCATAGACCTGGTAGGTAATATGTCCAGATCTTTGGACCTGGTAGAACTTTATATATTATGAATAAGATTTTCCATAATCCTCCTCATATTTCAGTTGGTTGCCAGGGTGACAGCCCAGGGCTGGGTTGCTTTGAGGGAACTGTGTTCTCTCTTCTGGGTATACAGTAAGGCTATGTTCATACTAGGAAAAGTTAGTTTGAATTTGTTAATTGTAACTAATAAGTTCGAGTTTAGTTCAAACTAAACTTGAACTTAGTTTGAATTAACAAAGTAGACTAATTTGACTTAACAATTAGTCTACTTTGTTAATTTGAAGTAACTGCCCTTAATTCGACTTTATTAGGTTTGAATCAAGGATTAATCCTAGCGTACACTGCACTTAGCTCAAACTAAGTATAGAACTAAGGGCTTAGTTTGAACTAACCGTCAGGTCTTACTAATTTTGAACTAAGTTTCATTAGTTTGAATTAAGGAGTTCCTTAATTTGAAATAATGAAACCCTCTTGTAGACAGGTACTAAATTAGTTCAGATTAAGCCTCCTTAATTTGAACTAACTTGCAAGTGTAGACATAGACCATGGTACTGATAGAAGCTTGCTTGCTATGGATTTGGTGAATCTAATTATTAGATTCAAAGGGGCAGCTGTGTTGGTCTAGTTAAAGTCTAGTTACTTAAAGACTAACAAATTCATTTATTGCATGAACTTTCATGGGAGAAAACTGCACTTTGTTGGACACTTTGAAGATGGGGGAACTTACGGAATGGGAGGAAAATAAATACCATAATAAGGCATTTATTTTCCTCCCATTCTGTAAGTTCCCCCATCTTCAAAGCCTCTGACAAAGTGGGATTTTCTCCCATGAGCACTCATGAGATAAGTAAGTTTGTCAGTCTTTAAGTGCCACAGGACTCCTTGCTTGTTTTACTAATTATTAGAATAGTCACCAGTTCTGGGGACTACCTACCCCTATCTGTGCAGTTTGCCCTAATGGAGCAGTCACAGCATGGTTCCCCCAGTGGCCAAGGTCACAGATGTATATAGATTTTGTTTTTTTACCTAAACTTAAAAGTATATATGATAAGAACATTTGGATTTGTGGTCATTTGCCCATAATCTCTCTATCAGAGGTTAGGATTGTTTGAGTTATGTCACTGGTGATCACTGGGTTGCAAAAGAAATGAATGATAACACTGTGGAGAGAATTTCAATGGGAAGTAGTTGACATGGACATTTTTAATCCCGCCTGTGTAGGTGCTATTTTCTATTATACCTTTAAAAAGAAGGGTGGTCTTGTGGTTAAAGTACTTGGAATTCAGGAGACCTGGATTCATTTCCTAGCTTTGTTAGAGACTACCTGTGTGCCCCGGGGCAAGTCTATTAATATTTATTTATACCAAAATAAAGCTCAGGAACTCTAACCAGGAACCTGTTGTGTTAGGCACTGTGCAATCACAATCTCTCTGTGTTTCAATTCCCATGTGTAAAACAAAGGTATTAATACTTCCTTTCCCCCACCCATCTTCTGATCTGTCTGCGCTGTAAGCACTTCACTACAGAGATACTTTCTTGCTACCTGTACGTATAGCACCTAGCGCAATGGTGCTCTAATCTTAGTTGGCATGGCTAAATGCTGCCTCAACACAAATAATAATAATGAAATCCATTTTTCTTATAAAGATAGCAACTTATCTGTTTCAGCACCATTTATTGCTGCATGAAGTTATATAATTAGTCCTTGCTATCCGTTTGAGGATTCTTACTACATCCTCCACGTTAAATGTTTATTGCTGCCAGTTTGACCTGATGTTTCTAAGTAGGGATAATTAAAAAAATATTTTTTTATATTTTCTTAAATGACTCCAACTATGGGACCTGAAACAGGTGGTTTCTGTTTGTCAGTTTATTCTACTCCTATTTCTTTAAAATCACAAAAGAAACCATAGGCAAAATTTGGGATGTCAGAAATATACATATTTAAAAGGAGAGCAAGATATTGATGATTTTTTTAAAATTGTTTCCTTATAGTAAAGCTCATGTGTTATTCTGGTCTGTTTGTAGAGTTTATACAAGGTACTGATCATGAAGAGTGGTACTGGTAAACTGCCTAATAGCATGTAATGCACTGAGTTCTACTGGAATAAGCAAAGGACAGAGATATTTTCATTCTAATTCTGATTCTGCCACTGATTTTATGAGTAGCTTTTGGAAAGTCACTTAATCTTTGAGACATATTCTCTCTATCACAAAATGGGAAGTATATTACTTACCCACCAGCCTTTTGAGGATTAAATATATTTTTTCTTTTATCTACTGAATCTGTTTCACTAACCAGCATTTTTTTTCAGAATAAATTCAAAATGCAATATATTCTAGGTATCAATGTTTAGAATAATAAGCCATAACACTTCTCTTAGTGCATAACCTCTTAATAAAAAACCAGCAAGGATTATAAAGAATATTATTTTCAGATTTGCAAAATCCCATGTGAGGAATAACAGCCAATGATGCCAGTTATGTGTGAATTAAAGATTATGAAGACAACCTGGGTGAGGTTTCAATCAGTTCTAAGCCTTCTTTCAACCCCCTTACTTCCCACAGGTTTATCAGGAAAAATATTTTCACTTCCAAGTATTTATGATTACTGCAAGGGAATTTCACAGAATGGGTTGGGTTCTTCAATTTAGTGTGAGGACAGGAAGAATGGAGATGACCAGGGAGTATCAAGAACAGAGCATTTTGTTCAAAATTCAGAAGTTCTTCAGAATGGTGAAAGAGAGGGTGGAGCAAAGGTGGCCTGGGACTCTGCTGGTCCTTTTCACTTCTGCTCCCAGTGGCTTGTAGAGTCTAGTAGCTCCAAAGACTCCATTGCCTTCAAGGCTGCCTGGCTCCCTGAACCAGCAATTTTCCCTCTAATTCTGACACCAACTTTTTCATCTCTGCACTGATTTTAAAGGATATGTTCTCTAGCAACCTTACACTTAAATTTAAACATTTGGCCTGGGGCAAAAGAAATGGACTTTGATCCAGGAGACTGCTGCAGTCAGTTTGTCAATAAACAAACTGCAGATTAAGGGTTTGTAATCTATATAGACAGTATAGTCCATAACACTTATTGGCCATATTCAGGGCTAGATTAACCATCTTGGGGGGGCAAGGGCTGCTCCCCATCATGTGCCGGCTCTGCTCTAGCCAGTCTGCCTGGAGGGTGAGGAGGCTGTCTGGCATGCAGCATGGGGGCCTCTGATGCAGCCCTGGAAGACCACAGTGGTGGCTTCACCGCAAGCCAGCTGCCCTTCCCCCATGGGTGGAGTGACCAGGGGCTGGCCCAGGGGTGGCGCCTGGCAGAGCCTGGCTTCTGGCTACAGGGCCCCATCCCCACTCCCTACTGCTGGCAGGGTAGGAGCACTCTCAGCGCTCCTGTCCTACTAGCAGTGAGCCAGCATTTATGCATTAAACTTCTATGTCATTTTTATGGCACTACCTTCTTACACAGTTTGACTTCAATTTGACCACTGCTGTATGAAACAGTAGCAATGCTCAGCAACATTCTATAGCGAGAGCTGACAGGATAAGAATCCTGTGACTGGACTGAAGAAATGACCATGACCCTTTCCATTCAGATATCACAGGAAGAAAATATAAAAGTAGAACAGAAAAATACCTGAGAATGTTTAGAGACCCAATGACGCAAGACGTTCAGGACACGATTAGTGGCTGCTCTGCGTATTATGAATTCTTTGTCACACATTCGTTCAGAGTTGTTAAACCCTGTAGGAAAAAGGCACCAAAATTACAGCAAATGCACAGACAGCTAAAACAAACCCTTAAATATATATTATTGATAGTGCTGGTAAATTAAAAGTACATTACTTTGTAAGGGAAGAAAATAAGCAGATGCCAAATGCATTGAATATCATCATTTGAGCTACAAGAAAACATTGCAGGAGTCATGTGAGCTAATTCCTCCCTATTGAATAGTTAAATAGCTCAATAGTTTCCTACTGTACTTATCTTTCAGTAATAAACAGAGATATTTTGTCTGATTTAATCACTTAAAAAACAAATAATAGGTGTGTTTGTGTGTAAAAGACAGACAGACATGGGACACAGAAAATCATATAGGAAGACTGGAAGAAAGATGAATATAGTTTACAAAATGGAATTTGAAGGGGTAAAGAAACTGGGAGAATTAAATGAAAAATGTGGAGGAGGAAAAACTCCACAGAAGACATGCCCCTTCATAAAAATATGACAATGCTATATCAGCCAATAAAGAAAGTTCTGCACAGCATTCTTTAAAAATTGGTGTGATTAGGAGGTGAAGTCAGAGGAGACATGGTTGCACATTAAGGTTGACTTTCTTGATTTTAAAGTTAATTTGTCAACTGTAGCAAGTCCCTACAGCTTTTGTGAAGACATATTTTCCTCCTCTCTGTGTTTGCTTTAAAATACTTATATTTGAGAAGCATAATAGAAAATGACTGATGAGATTTCCTCCACAATTTCTTTTTGCAGTTGTAGTAGTTCTTATTATAACATACTTTGTATGCTAATAAATTTAACATTTTTATGGTACAAGTACTTGAATTTGAAAGTATTCAATAATATTGAAGGTATATTTATGAAGTTCACATTATTCTCCCCAGTTTAACTCGAGGTTGCTTGTTAGGTGCGGTCTTTGTGCCGCTTTTGATGTCACTAACAACTGAATCATAGAATCATAGGGTTGGAAGGGACCCCACAAGGTCATCTAGTCCAACCCCCTGCCAAAAAAAGCAGGACCACTCCCATTAGATCATCCCAGTCAGTGTTTTGTCCAGCTGGGACTTGAACACCTCCAGAGATGGAGATTCCACCACCTCCCTAGGCAGCTTATTCCAATGCTTCACCACTCGCCTAGTAAGGAAGTTTTTCCTAATATCCAGCCTGGACCGCCCCAGCTGTAACTTGAAACCATTGCTTCTCGTTCTGCCCTCTGTTACTACCGAGAACAGTCGAGCTCCCTCCTCCTTGGAGCAACCCTTCAAGTAGTTGAAGGTTGCTATCAAATCCCCCCTCAGTCTTCTCTTCTGCAGGCTAAATAAGCCTAGTTCCTTCAGTCTTTCTTCATAGGGCTTGTGCTCCAGCCCTTTGATCATTTTGGTTGCCCTCCTCTGGACTCTCTCTAATTTGTCCATGTCCTTTTTGTAGTGGGGAGCCCAAAACTGGACACAGTATTCCAGATGTGGCCTCACTAGTGCAGAATAGAGGGGAATGATCACATCCCTTGATCTGCTGGTAACACTTCTTCCGATGCAGCCCAGTATGCCATTGGCCTTTTTGGCAGCAAGAGCACACTGCTGACTCATATCCAGCTTCCCATCCACCATGACTCCCAGGTCCTTTTCTCCAGTGCTGCTATTTAGCTGATCACTCCCCAGCCTGTAGCAGTACATGGGGTTTTTTCATCCCAAGTGCAGGATTTTACACTTATCCTTGTTGAACCTCATGAGATTCCTCTTGGCCCACTGCTCCAATTTGTCTAGGTCTCCCTGAATCCTGTCCCTGCCCTCTAGGGTGTCTACCGTTCCCCCCAGTTTGGTATCATCTGCAAACTTACTAAGTGTGCAATCTATCCCATCATCCAGATCATGAACATCCAGAGACTTTCTCCTGTATAACTAACATTTTAAATATTTTTTTAAATATAAACAGTGTCTAAAGTCCCTTATATGATTGCCAGTAGAAATGACTGATTAAAATCTCTGTGTACTTTGTGAGATGTACTGAATGCATATTGGGAGAATCCGTTGTTTTGCTCTGCTTTTGTTTTCCTTTAATGGCAAACCAAAGCCAACCTAAACTTCTGTTATATTTCTAGAAAGGTGTACTGAAAAAGACAAAAAACTTCAACTAAGTCCTGTATTTTATGCTGAAGAGTATACTTTGAACCCAAATTTGTTCTTACTGGGGATATATATTTGAGTGAAGTCCTTTACACTAGGGCATATTATTCAGTGGCTTATATTTAAGATGTACTATCAAAGGACATTTCATATTAAAATACTTTCAAAGGTTTATTGCCATAAGTAGAGCAGTAAACAAAATCTCAGTGGTTTTAGTCAATAAAGTGTAACCTAGGTAACATTTCCCTGCTAAGTGTCTATTCCTTGCACAGTTTAACCTCTTGAAGAAGCCAATTAGGCATACATATTATAAAGTGTTCAATTAGCTACTTGATTGCAGTGCTGAAAAGTCACAGTGAAAATTCTATATTAAACCTCTAGAGTCTATTTCAAAGTAATACTAAGGGGAACCACAATCCCATTTCAGAGGAGCTGAAGGGGGTGGGGGGGGGAGGAAACATATAGAGATTACTCCTACTTTTCTGCAGAAGAATATGGAAAAAAGTAGAAAGGAAAAATCTTCAAAAATTTCTACTCCTCTGCAAAGTCCACTCGCTTCTCCTCCTTCCTCCAATGTTTTCACCTCATTTTAAAGTAATTAGTATATTGCAAAAATTAGGGGTAAAACTGTCTTGGATCTACATATGGCAGTATTTAGCTTGGATACTGTGGCCTATACATAAACATCTTCTCCTGATACTAAAGAAGGACTTGCTGAGTTATGATATGCATGTCTAAGGGAAGAATTTTACCTAAGATCTGATATTCATTGCATTTTCCAGCAGTGAACTTTGGTTTGCCCTAATTTAGCTGAGAAAACACAGAAGCTCCATGTACTCAACTCCGCCTTTTGTTTTAAAAAGCAAATAAATGAGACAGCCATTTTTTTAAATATCTTCCATTTATAGTTTACTGTTCTTCTTGCAAACACTCAGGAATCACCCAGTGTCCTAAAATTTAATAATGAAGATTGATTTCTAAAATAATCTTGTAATTTTCTTGCAGATACACCAGTGACCTGATTTTCAGAAATGCTGAATATTCCACAGCTCCTTTAAAATAACTGGGAGGTCTCAGATAATCAGCACCTTTGAAATCAGGCCATAAAACTACCTACTAAAATAACTGCACAATTTTGTATCTAGGTCTAAATCTGATATATCTAAGTTGTCTGGAAAAATGAATGAACTGCTTAAGATAATAAAGGAATGTCTACACTGCAATTAAAAACTCATGGCTGGCCTATGCTAGCTGTCTCGGGCTTGTGGGAGTCAGGTTCACACTTAGGCTCAACATGGAGCCTGGGCTTTGGAACTCTGTTGCAAGATGTGAGGGTCCCCAGAGCTCTGGCTGCAGCCCAAGCCAGAATGTCTATGTCACAGATAAACTACCTCTTAGCTCAGGCTCATTTCAGATAGTATAGGCCAGCTGCCAGTTTTTAATTGTGTGTGGGTATCCCCAGGTAACTTTACCACAACACTAGCAGCAGTACTCAGATTTATTTAGTTGATCCCTGTGCAGCAGATGACCCTTTTTTGTGGGCTTTATGTCAGAATACTATTCTCTTCTCTGTACTGATTGACTTTATCACTTCTATAAAATCATTCACTTCATGATCATTGCTGCTCCCAGAACCCATGAATGGTGTGTTGCTAAGAGACCCACATCTGCAGCTAAATATACAAAAGCAGCTATTTAAACCTATAGCCTACAGGCTCCCAGAGACGGGCCCACAGACTGTTTAAGATTTGCAACAGAATCCACACCCATTTGAAATTTTTTAGTGGTCCATAAATGAAAAAAGATTGAAAACCACTATTCTAAAATGTAGTCCTTTGCCAACGCTTGATTGGTAAAGCCCCAAATTGTCTTAACTCTATTAACAATGTCTTTCCACAGATGTTGAACCTATGAACGTTGCCACTATACGTGCAGTGGAATGTCCTTATCTTTACCACACCTCCCACATGTACCTCAAAGAATTTAAACTTATCTAGGCATTGTGGCATCCAATAAACTCTCAATACATTATTTTTGTTGAATTAAATGCAAATCTATAGAAGCATGTTTTGTTCTGTGTAATATGATTTGATATCGAGGAGCCTTTAAAGGATACCCTCCTTATTCCAGGTTTTAGTAATAACTTCAAGACTCAAAGAGTCATTTTTAATTTAAAAAAAAAAAGCATACTGAGATGACATGAGACTAGGGAGTTTGTGGAGCTTCTCTATTACACTCTCTACTTCAAGGATGTCAGGAAGTCCCTGGGCACCTGAGCCAAAGTGATAGGTCAATAAATGATTCTGCCATACATACTGCTAATATGATCCATCCCCTCTTGGTGGCCACTAGGATACTCTGTTTTTCTCAGTAGGATAGCACAAGAATTTTAAGAGCATCAATAGGATGATCAGTATAATTCTCTTTCAGTTCCCATCCATAAGGGCTTGTTATTCTCACGTGCTGGAACCAATGAAAGGCTTGGGACATGAGCATGACAAAGGTAAAATAATAGTTCTGGATTTGGGTTTCTGAAACCATCCCCATCAATGGGGAACTAAAACCTCCTCAGTTATGTGGGGCCCAAGCCCATGCCCCCGGCTACTGTTTAGATAATCTTATCAAACCTTCAAAAATAAGATGTTGAGATGGCACCAGGTAGCCCTCTTAAAATGTACAAAAATATAGGTAAGCAGACTTAATTGTGTTCATTTCCCTCCTGAAACTGAGAGAGAGCACTTCCCAATGACCGGTGTCTTCTGAGGGCAATGGGAGGATGAGTCTAAATTAATTTTTTACAAGTGCTTAAAAATTCTTTGACGATTTTGGGTCTGATAGCAACGTCTGAGTGGATTTAATAGCATCCATTGCTGTTTGGAAGGAGGTGCCTATCACTTTATTTGGGAAGTTCTCTGCTGCTATTTTTGTCTGCAGTGGCAAACCGATTCCTGGGTGCCGGGGCTCTTCTGTATTTGCAGATCAAAGAGGTGCTTGCTGCTGCCACTGAGCCTCAGCTAGCATCAACAGAGTTAAGATGTATCTACTTTGGCTCATGGGGGTGTAATGGGGACAGCCCGTAGTGGATGGGAATAAATGCTGGTAGCATTCACGTGACTAGAGCACTCAGGAGCTCACAGTGTGTTTTCCAAAGTCTGCTGGTGGCTGGCCAAGTAATTTAATCTCACTTTCCCCAAGTAAAATGACATAGTAAGAAGATACAAAACTGAGTCTCATATAGTGCTCTTGGCAGCATTAATTTCTGCTATATTTTCTGCTCTGATTTTCATGGGGAGTTGCTCCTATTTTATTCATTGTTTTCAACCATATTTGGTCCATGTTTCCATTCTTTTGCTGCTTTTCATGCCATGCATAATATTTCCCTTAGTAATCTACTATTTCCTTGCCTAACCTTCTCCTGCTATGCACACTGAACTCTCCCCACCAAGACCAGACTGCAATGTCACCATACAACACATTACAGAGGTGCTCCAGACGTAGCATTCCTAATTAGCAATGCTCCTTGAATGCAGCTCTTCAGTGAAACTTCCTTCTAAGGGACAATTTTTCCCAGTGTCTATTGACATGAATATATACTGTTCCTACAAATAAGGCCTCTTACTACTGAAGGAATTGAACAAGCTCTCAAATGCACTGATAACTTGCAGAAATACTGCCTGAGGAATTACATTAATTTTTTCAATATGATTTAATTGCTAAGTGTACTTTGGGCATGTACTTGTGTTCAGATTATGTAACATAAAATCCACTTTAATCTTCAGGCAGTTTTCTCAGATGCAGTACAACCAAAAAACAAGATTTCTCATTGCAACTGTGGTTCTTCAAGATGTGATGCAGACGTGTATTCTATAAGCACCAAGCAGTCACTTTTTCTTTGGAAACTCTGCCATCAAGGCCCACAATCACACATTCTCCCTGCAGGGTGAGAGGGGCAGCCTCCCAGAGCCCTACGCTTTGGAGGGCCCTGTGTGGCCACGCCCATACCAGGGACTGGGTGAGCTGGCCAAAAGTGGAAGCACAGGACCAGCTCTACTGTGAGGCTAGAGAGAGGAATAGCTTGGTGTGAAAGTTGCTTAAAGAAGTGTTCATGCAGCCTGCTATATCAGCATTGCAACAAAGGTGAGTCATTAGGACTAACAATGAGGTACTAATTATTGTTCAAACAACTTCTATGCCTCCTCTCTGAGTCACTATCTCTTTGGGCTTCTGTCATTCATATGAAAAGGACTGAGGTCCCTGGCAAGCAACCTTTATGTTTTTTATCAATAGACCCAATGAAGAAAAGAAAAAACTGTGAACACCTTATTCCACCATTTCTGGAATATGGGGATAGTTATTTTTGCAAATTAGGACCTGCCTCTTTTTGCAGTGGGTTGAGAATTCCCTTGCTTGCAACAAAAGTTATAACTTGTAGATTTTAATAAAAACTCCTGAGATTTCTTGATTGATAATTAAAAAGAGAAGAGAAAAGCAAACTGTTCTTGTAGGAGCCTGTGTTACAAAGTATGGTATTTTTTCTACCATTGGAAAGCCTAAGTAACAGAATGAAATCCAAATCAAGGATAGATCTGCTGGAAGGAGAAGTTATAACAAGGTCCTAATCTGAAGTGGGGAGTAGATAGCTCAATTGTGTTGCTGCCTTATGCACACTGCCAGGGGTCTCCAGACCAAGCAGAGAGGGCTAGTACCCCTCCAATCACAATATTGTGGACAATTGTGTGTTCATGGAAACTCATGCAGACTCAGGGAGAAGATGAAGAGCAGAGGTGAAAGTGGAACCCAGAGGGGCTGCTTCAGTTCCTGGGGTTTGGCAGTGGAGAAGGGAGCAGGACCTGGAGCGACTTGGACAGACTCAGCAGCAGACAGGATCTTCCAGGACCTCTATTTCCAGCCTGGCATTGGCCCTCTTCATCTTCCCCTGTCTCAGCACTTTCATCCCATTTTTCCACCCAGTCACTCCCCCACCCCATTTGCAAGGAGCTCCCAGACACACAATCCAGGCTACTACATGCAATTTTAGAGACTTGACATATTTCCTGATTTGAGACAGGAGTATGGCATGTGGGATCATCCTCTGCATGTTCCATGTAGGTGATCTCAGATTAGATGTGTAGCTTTCAGGGATGTAATAGAAGCTTCAAGAGAAAGGTTGAAAGCCATGAGGGACTGCTCCCACCCCAACCACACCCCCCAAGCCATGGTCACTGTTCAATTTTCTGGCAGTGGCCGCTTTTTTTCAGTGGAGGGTCACCACACAGCAGAGGGGTCTGGAGCTAGGTCCCAAGGAAAAAAGTTTGACAACTACTGGTTTAAGGGCAGCTGAGAAACCAGACCCTGCGCTCCTGTTCTGCCACTTTTGGCCAGCTTGCCCAGTCCCTGGTATGGTATGGCCAGCACAGGGGCCTCCCCTGGGTTAGCCGGTCCCACCCCTCTGTGCCTGGTGGTGTGGTGAGTGGGGGCCCCGCAGAGGGCGATTAGCTCAGGGCCCCGCACCCACCTAGGGACTGCCTTGGTCATAGCTATCAGGAAGGCAGTTTTCTGACACAGAAGGGAGAGAGAGGAAGCTGCTAAAGCAGGGGTACTCAAACTTTTTGCGAGCCGGTCCACATTCAGCCTTCCACCATTCATCGGGGGCCACAAGCAACTAGCCCTGCCCCCCCAGTCCAGGCCAGAGGTAAGTTTGTGGGGGGGGGCGGGAGGGAGGGGGAGCGGGGGGGGGCTGCTGCTGGGAGCGGGGGGTGATGTCAGGAGTGGGGGCGGCGATGCCGGGAGTGGGGGAAGGCGAGTGGGAGTGGGGGGGCTGCTGCCAGGAGCGGGGGGGGTGATGTCGGGAGCAGGGGCGGCGATACCGGGAGCGGGGCGGGGCGAGTGCGAGCATGGGGGCGATGTCGGGAGCGTGGGCAGCGATGCTGGGAGCGGGGGGGGGGGGGGGTGGGCCGGGTGGGGGGGGGCAGGGGCAGCAGCGATGCTGGGAGCGGGAGAGCGGGGGGGGGGCGGCGATGCTGGGAGCAGGGGGGCGGCTGGGAGCGGGGGGGCGGCAGCGGTGGCGATGCTGGGAGCGGGGGGGCGGCAGTGATGCTGGGAGCGGGGGGGCGGTGGCGATGCCGGGAGTGGGGGGGGGGCGGCGGTGATGCCGGGAGCGGGGGGGGGGAGCGCAGCGAGCAACAGGAGTTGCTCAGCTGCCCTTAGAGCAGGGGTACTCAAACGGCCTTAGAGGGAACATTGCTTCAGGTTTGGCTTTTACATGCAAATAGGGCAGGCCACTATGGCGGTCCACCAGAAACGTCTTTGCGGTCCGGATTGTGGACCGCGGGCCGCCATTTGAGTACCCCTGTGCTAAAGGCTTGAACTGAGGCCCCAAAAGAGCCAACAGAACCAGGTATATGTCCCACAAAGGAACCAGTTCTTTTACTAGTGGATAGAGATGACTGATTCCTTTCAAGGATTTTGCTGACATGGTGTTTGAGATCACCAACATTCCCTGGATAAATGGATGAAGTGCCAAAAAGTGCCTCCGGTTGCACTCTCAATAAACATAGTGTAAGGCCAGAACACTGACAACTTAACAGTATTCCAAGATGTCCTGGATACAAATCAGCCTAGATATAACTTCTGAGATCAATAACCATACCAAGAACCACTTTCACGTGGCTCAATAGGTCACTCACTAACTAGGACAGCGGTGTCAAACCTAAGTCCCATGGGCTGAATCTGGCCCACCAAGTGCACTGATCCAGCCCATGGAGCTGCTGCCTGCGCTGTGCTGGGGAGCTCCGTGCAGCAGCAGCAGCAAACCACCACCTCTGGCAGAGCAGGGCTAAGCATGCTTGTGACTCAAATCATGTGACTGAGTCAGACCACAGGGGAACAAAGAAAGTGCTCCAGCCAATCCTGGCTCAGCTCTACAGTAGTCTACCAAACAATCAGAGTCCCAGTCACAGCAGGCTGGGCTGGCTCCCAGAGAGCCACCACACCGCCTCCCACCCCAACTGTTCACTGAAATGTTAATTTGATTGACTGCACAGTGCATGAATCACAAATAAGAAAAGGAAAAAGAGCCTGGGGCCCATGTAGGAATAAGCCAACCAAAGGCCAACATGCTGCATGACTGACAGTGGGTGGACAGAGAGGGGGAGGCAGGAGCCCAACCTGCCCGTGGCTGTGACTGAGACTAACTGCCTGTTGCCAAAAAAGTAGGGTAAGTGGAAAGGGAAGAAGGGGGGTCTGGGAGCAGCCAAGCAGGGGTGGGATGATCCGAGACCTGCACAATAGGGGAAGGAGGGGTCACGGAGCCAGTGTGGCAAATGGGAATCCACAGGGTCGGGAAAAGAGAAGGTGTGGGAGACCCTGCAGGAGAGAAGAGGGGGAAGGGGAGCCCATGCTGCTCTGAACCTGGCAGGAAAAAGTACTGGGGAGCCTATGAGGACACATGGCCCACAACAGGTGTCCTGTGCTACAGTGTAGCCCCCCCTCCTATTCATCTAACCATGCAGCATCCACATTATGGGATGCAGGGAGGTAATTGCTGGATGCAAAACTGGATTGAGATGCTGAATCAGGAGTTTGGGATGAAGAGGAAGGAAATGCAAGATTGGAGCAATAACACAAGCAGATTGGAGACCCAACAGCATCTCAGCTGTGCTGGGGCAATGAGAATGAGCTTGCCATGGTCCAATTTCAGCTTGAGACTAACCTTCAGGATGATGGGAATAGGAAGAAATGCATATAGAAATGCTAGTCCTCAGTTTATGTGAAAAGCATCCATCAGGTAGTCTGGACTGAGACTCTCACAGGAACAAAACAGATGGCATTTCTTTTTGTCTCTAGTAGCAAATAGATCATCAGGATAACCCAAAATTCAAACATGGACTGCAGGACCTAGGGCTTCAGAGATCACATGTGGTTAAGGAAAAATGTTCTGAAGTGAACCCCCAGGTGACTCAATCCCAGCTAAGTGATCTGCCACAGGGGTAATGTTTTCTCTGAGACAAAACTTCCGGAACCTGACCACGTCCAGACATAGAGCATTGGAGTGTGCTCCTCCCTGCCTAGTCACACAAGAAACTGTGATAGTATTGTCAATGGGTATACTAATTGCTGAGTCGCTGGTGTGGTCAGGAAAGTCTGAGAGGCACTGTGCATAGCATAAACTTCCAGCCTGGCAAGCTGGACTATTTGTATGCAGGCAGCCATATGACCTAGCAACCTCAGGAATACTCAAGGCTGGGGTTAAGGGCTGAGAAGTCCAGTCACAGGCTGCTAATTGCTTTCAGAAATGCTGTTGAACGTGTAGAATCTCTCAGGACCCCAGTTAACATAATAGAGTGGGGACCAATACTGACTTCCCACTCAGAGGCCCAGACAATGGTGTAAGCATAGCATGGACTGAACATAAGAGACTTCTCAGGCCCTTGTGTCTCAGTAACCAATCATTCAGACACAGAAAAATAAGAATTCCCTTCTTCTTCAGGAAGGCTGTTACTACTATCATGCATTTGCTAAAAACCCAAGGAGTTGAATACATTGGCATACAGCTAGCATTCATCTGCCACAACAAACCAGAGAAACCTCTGTGGCTCAGGAGAATAGCTACATGAAAATAAGCATCCTGAAGTTACAGGGCAGGAAACTATTTATTGGATTTAAGACTGACCACCTGGAATTTGATATATTCGTTGAGGTCAGATAGGTCCAGAATAGGTCTCTACCCTACCCTTTAGTTTGGGAACAAGAACATATTGGTAGTAAAACCCCTGCCACTGTGGAGCAGGGGAACCTTCTCTACAGGTTTCAAAGCTAACAGGAACTGAACCTGCTCAAGGAGCAGTGTCTCATGATGAGGATTGGTGTAGGGGTGGGATAAGGAGGAGAGATGGAGAGAACTATAAGGCATAACCTGATCTGATGATGCTTAGAACCCAGTTGTCCATGGTAACTGAGTTCCAAACACTAAAAATGAGCTAGTCTGTCTCAAACAGAAGGGATAGAGATGGAGAAGTCACCACTAGATCTCTGCTCTGGACACAAAAGTCAAAATTTGTGCTTGTCTATATGACAAGAGAGGGAAGGCTGGCTGGCTCAGCTTGGAGCCAAAGGATCTCTGGTTCTTAGATCTACCCTTCTTTGGGTAATCCTGGTGCCTCATGGGAAAGAAGGACTGACCAAAAAAGTGCTGCAAGTGGTATTGTTGTTGCTGAGTGTTATAGCAATGTCTCTGTAACACTAGACAAACTCCCAAGAACACAAAGCAGCTTTGTAATACTTAAAGGAGTGGAGAGTCTGATCAGTCCCATCTGAAAGGCAGGTCCTCAACACTCTGCTGTACATGGGGTGCAATGTCTGAGGTCTGTGGTCAGAAGCCCTCCTCATGGTTACAGCTCAAGCCGTACTTCTGGACATGCATCCATCACATCCAGAGTTGCTGCAGTAATATCTGTACTACCAACAGCTCTCTGCAATCAAGGTCTTGGACTCCTCCCTGAAGATTTCTTGCAACTTGTCCATAAATTTAGACACAGCCAGCCAGTTAACAAATCATATCTAGAGAGCAGTGACTGTTGTTTTGCTATACATACCTGCAGGGTTTTCCTCTCCATTAAGTCCATCTTCTTGGCTTTTTGTCCTTAGGGTAGAATTTATACATCCCCTGCCATGTCCTGTCAGTTGCCGCAGTGATAAAAAAAGAGTTTGTGGCCAGGTAGAAATAGATGCTCTCAAACACTTGCAAGGCGTGAAAGCTACATTAGTGGCAATTTTTAAAATCAAGATGGGATGTTTTCTCAATGATATGATCTAGTTAAAAAAATTATTTTGGAGAAGTTCTGGAGCTGTGCTATGCATGAGGTCAGACTAGATGATCACAGTTGTCCCTTCAGGCTTTAGAATATGAATTTATACCAGAGAAGGTTTTACTTGTATTCATAACTAAAATAAATATTCAGTATGAATATTTTATGAACAGTTTGTCTTAGCACACATTTAAGATAAAGCTCATTTGACAAGTTAAAGATATGTATCTTTATCTGTTATAGAATCTTACAGCAATAATTGGTTCTAGCACGTTTCCATAGGAGACGGCTAGAGAGCAAACACTAATTGCCACTTGTAACAAATCTGAGTTGTTAAGAAATTCTCCTTCTTGTTCATTTCTTTGATTATAATATCAGGGTAATATAAACAGGCTGGCTGAAGTACTCCAAAGCTGGTAAAAAGAACCAATAACATTAGCAAAGACAGAAAGAGTATAAAGATGAATAACTTAATTTACGGAACATGGATTAGTGTGTGTCTAATCTATAATGAATCATTTCTCGTTAGTAATTATCAAATATGTGTATTCTGGATCATGTGACAGGTCAGTCAAGCTTTGTAAAGCTTGGAAGTAGGGATTATCAGTTCTTAGCCCTCATTTTAGGACAACGCAAGTTTAAACACATTGAGACACATTTATACAGCCATTACACCTTTTTGTTTGTATGTTTAGCACATAATTGCTGACAAGTACAGCAACAAAGTAGTTCTGATCAGAGACTACCAATACCCTGGAAAAAAATCAAGAGTATTCCATGTCTTTGTATCTTTTAATTCCACCATCACAGGTCTTCAGGATATATGGAATCCTTTTGTTCTGAAAACTATGTTGTTGAAACTTACATGCTTAACTTCCTGTGTCAGAAATAATTTCAAGTATACATTTGACTCTTTTGCCAAAAGTCTCCATGGTAAATATAATCTACTGTGCAAATCAAGTCAAGGGATTACAGTATTAGTAAGATAAATTTCATGTAGTTTACATGAACCAGCTGATGTACCATAGTATTGACTCATACACTGTCATTACACTTCTATTTTACCTTCTTCAAAATATTTCAGAATAAGGCAATGGACTTTAAATGTCTATTCTGAAAAACTCTTGTTTTAAATATATTAAGTTAGAAAAACACTCTGTAAGGAATAGAATGCAAAGGCTAAGCAGGCCATGTTATTTAGAAACTAATTTGGCTGTAAACTAAAAACTAGAGCCACAAAGGATTTATAGCCATTGCAACACCTACCTCCAAGGGTAGATGTAGCTTCCGAATTCAATGAATGCCCTGTAGTAAACTGCCGGTGGAGGAGTAGCTCAGCCAAACCTGAGCAGTGCTATAATCCCATGCTACAGGTTGCAACGCCTAGGAGTGGGGCACTAGGCCAGGAACTGCTGTTGTGGGGTGACTTCTGCGAGTACAATTGGCTTCTCATGCTAAAGCCACCCCTTCCTACCTAGGCACCTTGCTGTTCTGAGTTAGGTATCCAGGTCCAATGCATTATACAGCACCCAATAAAAGGATTCATACAAGCAAGTATGCTGTTCAGGTAGCCACCAAAGTCAGCCAGAGGAAATGCAGGGGAAAAGAGCAGGACCTAGAGTCCAGATTCACAAAAGAACTTGGTCACCTTACTCCTATTGATCTTGACCTTAGGGACCTGACTCAGGGTTCAGAGGAAGAGTTGTATCCCCAGAGATGGGCATCTAAGCCAGATCAGCCCTTTCTCACAAAAAGCAGAGACTCCTAGCCTGTCATGGTCAATAGCCCAGTGGTTAGGGCACTCCCATGGAATGTGGATGATCTGTTCTAAAATCCCTTTTCTGCCTGATCTGTAGCAAGGACTTGAAGACAGGCCATACACATTGTCCCTAACCACTGGGCTATAGGTTATTCTGTAGTAGAGCTCTCTCAGTTTCTCCTGTCGAAGTTGTTCCACTTTGTATAAATATTTGTTGGAGCAGGGATTTAATTTACCTATCCCATAGATCACGTGATTCTCCTAACCACCACCTACAAAGTCAATGTCTCACATTTCCTACACAACCACTTCTCTTCCATAAGTATTTAATTATTTGCACGGCATGAAAGAGCTTCGACAGGAGAGATTGAAAGACACCTGACCCAGAATCAGGGCACTCTATTGAAAACCCATGCACAAGTCCATGTTTCAAACCTGGCAGAGCAGGGACTTGAAACTTCAGGTTCCCCACATGCATGCCCTCCCCCTGATTATTAGGTATTGTAGGGCACATACACTTCAGTCAGCCTGCCCCTGAAATACCATCTGGCTGTCTTTTATGAAGGTTAGATATGCTCAAAACTCCTTTATTGGCTCAGGGCCTGCAGGGAACACAGGAGGGGAGCATCTGTTTTGAGAATCCAACCATAGCTTAGGTGTGAGTGAGGGCACATAACTCATGGGGCAGCACAACAGAGCAGAGTTCAGCTTGCTCAGGAAGGATAGGCAGGGGAAAAGGGAGGTGGTGTTACCTTGTATATTAAAAATGTGTATACTTGGACTCAGGTGGAGATGGAAATAGGAGACAGACACATTGAAGGTCTCTGGGTAAAAATAAAAGGAGTTAAAAACAAGGGTGATGTCATGGTAGGGTTCTACTACAGGCCTTCTAACTAGGAAGAGAAGGTGGATGAGGCTTTTTTTTTTTTTTTTCAACAATTAACAAAATCATCCAAAGCACAGGACTTGGTGGTGAGGAGGACTTAACCTTCTGAGACATTTGTCAGGAAAATAACACTGCAAGGCACAGATTATGCAACAAGTTCTTGGAATGTATTGGAGACAGGTTTTTTTTTTATTTCAAAGGTGGAGAAAGCTACTAGGTGCGAGGGTGTTCTTGACTTGATTTCGACAAACAGAGAGGAACTGGCTGAGAGTTTGAAAGTGGAAGGCAACTTAGGTGAAAGAGATCATGAAATGGTAGAGTTTATGATTCTAAGGAATGGTAGGAGAAAGAAAATCAAAATAAAGATGATAGATTTCAAGAAGGAAGACTTCAGCATACTCAGGGTCTTGTTAGGTAGGATCCCATGGAAAACACATCTAAGTGGAAAAACAGCTGAAGACAGTAGGCAGTTTTTCAAAGAGTCAGTATTAAGGGCACATGAACAAACTATTCCAATGAGCAAGATGGGTAGGAAGTATGGCAAGAGACCACCCTGGCTTAACCAAGAGATTTTCAATCATCTAAAAATGAAGAAAAAGAGTCCTACAAAAAGTGGAAACTTGGACAAATCACAAAGGATGACTATAAACAAATAGCACAATTATGTAGTGGAAAAATCAGAAAGGCCAAGGCATAAACCAAGATCAAACTAGCTGAAGGCATAAAGGGTAATAAAAAATATTTTTTAAAACACATTAGAAACAAGAGAAAGACCAATGCCAATGCAGATCCATTACTCAACAAAGAGGCAAATACAGTAACAGAAAATGTGGAAATGACAGAGGAACTACACGATTTCTTCATTTCGGTCTTCACCAAGAAGATTGGTGGTGGCTGGATGCCTGACATAGGGGAGGACAGTAAAAACAGGATAGGATCAGAAGCTAAAATAAGGAAAGAAGAAGTTAAAAATTACCTAGACAAGTTAGATGTCTTTAAGTCCCTAAGGCCTGATGATATGCACCCTAGGATACACAAGGAGCTGACTCAGGGGATATCTGAGCCATTGACTATAATCTTTGAAAAATCATGGAAGACTGGAGAGGTCCCAGAGGACTGGAAAAGAGCAAATATAGTACCCCTCTATGAAAAGGGAAATAAGGACAGCCCAGAGAATTATAGACCAGTCAGTTTAACCTCTATACCCGTAAAAATAATGGAGCAAATAATTAAGGAATCCATTAGCAAACATCTAGAAGAGAATAAAGTGTTAAGTGATAGCATGGATTTGTCAAGAACTCATGTCAAACTAACCTGATAACTTTCTATGATGGGGTAACAAGACTTATGGATATAGGGGAAGAGGTAGATATGGTGCATCTAGACTTTAGTAAGACTGCTGATATGGTCTCGCATCAGGTTCTCATTAACAAACTAGGAAGTACAACCTGGATGGAGCTGCAATAAGATGGGTGCAAAACTGGTTGGATAACTGCTCCCAGAGAGTAGCTATCAAAGATTCAGTCATGCTGGAAAGGCATAACGAGTAGGACACTGCAGGGATTGGTTCTGCGTCTGGTTCTGTTCAATATTTTCATCAATGATTTAGATCAGTGGTTCCAAACCTTTTTCAGGCTGCAGACCCCTTTTTAACAAAAAAAACCCAAAAAAACCAAAAACACACCTTTGTGCCCCCCCCAGCTGATTATGTAATCTGGCCCGCACGGGCAGACTCTGGCCCGCACCAGTGGGACAGCCGGCGAGCAGTGCTGCCACCACCATTGCCCACACTGCTGGGGAGCTGAGCCACAGCAGCTATTGTCCCCCGCCCTTGCCCCTGCCAGGGAGCTGCCATGGCCCCATCCCCCTGCCAGGATCCAGCCATAGGAGGCAAAAGGCAGCCCTGTTGGGAAGCATAAGGGCTATAGCTAAATTCTGGACCTGGGTAGGGAGAGGCTCTGCGGACCCCTGGGGGTTCCCAGACCACAGGTTGGGAACCACTGATTTAGATGATGGCATAGAGAGCACACTTATAAAGTTTGTGGATAATACTAAGCTGGGAGGGGTTGCAAGCACTTTGGAGGACAGGATCACAATTCAAAATGATTTGGGCAAACTGGTGAAATGGTGTGAGGTAAACAGAACGAAATTCAGTAAAGACAAGTGCAAAGTACTACACATAGGAAAGAACAATCCATTGCACACATACAAATTGGGCAATGACTGCCTAGGAAGGAGTACTGCAGAAAGGGATCTGAATGTCATAGTGGACCAAAGCTGAATATGAGTGAACACCATAACTGTGTTGCAAACACAGAAAATACCATTCTGGGATGTATTAACAGGAGTATTATAAGTAAAACATGAGAAGCAATTTTTCTGCTCTACTCTGCACTAATTTAGGCCTCATCTGGCATATTGGGTCCAGTTCTGGGCGCCAGATTTCAGGAAAGATGTGGACAAATTGGAGAAAGTCTGGAGAAGAACAAGAATGATTAAAGGTCTAGAACACTTGACTTATGAGAGAAGACTGAAAGAATACGTTTGTTTCAAACCGTGTGTCCTAAACTAGGTTCTTAAATCAATCATTCAGTTCAGCCAACTAGAGGTACTGAATTGTAAAGGTGCTGAACACCTTGATTTTGGGTTCTGAAACCGCCCCAAAGATAAACATGAACTGAAATAATTCTTGTAGAGGTACAGTAAATGGTAGGAAGGAATTTTTGTGCTTTGTGGAAATACAGATTCAGTAAGCCTACATATAATTTGACTTAATTTGCTGGTAATTCCATGATCTTCAAAGTTCTCTTCTATGTAGTTCTTCTCAAGACTGAAATTATCAGTAATATTATGGAGATGAGGTTGGTTACTGAGATTAGCCCCATATAATACATGTAAGAGAAATTTGGCTTGAATTATCTTAATTCAGCTACCATATACTACTTAATTTTCTGTGTGTAGGGACTGTCATATATCAGTCTTGAAAACTACCTCATGTCTCTAAGAGCACATCTTTCCTCTTAGATTTTGTTTTACATAAGAGAATAATAGGAAAGAATTGGTGAATAAGCATGAAGACTGCTTTAATGGTTCTAGTACTTAAACCATCACATTTGTGATTATTACAGCATATCATGCATACATTTTATATACAACAGAAATGATTTTAAATTATGTTTAAACCAGGCTGTGTGAATAATCACAAAGGTGATAACATGTCAAATAGTTGACACTTTCCTTGAATTCATATTGTCAGCCAAATGTGTCTACATATGCTCCTCTTAATTCTCTAAGTCCTAGGGGATCATCTAACACTTTTCACCTGCTGATGTATCCGTGCATTTCTCTGGATTTCCAACTCACTTTTTTATATTTATCAGTTGTCATTGTTTAAGTTATTACTATCAAAAGCATGTCCCTAAGCATGCTGTTAAGCTATAAGGTCATTCCTCAGCAATCTTACAGTGTGATAAATGTTAACAGGTTCCTCCTAGCATTGGGGAATCTCCTCCTCTGTAACTATTTAAAATAAATGTTTAATACACTAAAATAAGGTACATCTGTCTACCAAACAAGGGATCAAACAAATTCTATGGGTACAGGTAGCTGAGAAAGTGGATCAATTGGGAGGCTGCAATAAATTTTTTTGGGGAAAAAAGGCCCAATCTTTTCCCTCAGTGGGATGCATTTGCAATTATTTTGCTAAATTATTCAGGAATTTGTTTTTTGGGTGTGTGTGGGGGGGGGTTGAGAGGGAAGCTAACAATGGGAATAAAGGTTAAAAAAGAAGGAGAGGATAATTACCAAAACCCAACTGTATCGTTTTCAGACCATCTGTGAGTGGATGCATTGCTGTCATGTAAAGTAAAAAAAATTGGCTGGCTGCACATCAGTCAGCAAAATCTCTCCAAAAAACTCCAGGCTTTAAATGGTTTTTATTATCGTGCCATAAAACAAGCAGCTTTATGGTAATATAAATAAACATGAAATATACAGGCAACAATTTATCTCAAGTTGGAAATAGAAAAATCATCTCCTCTCCCGGCTTCACAAAGCTCATCACGGCTCACCTCTGCGTGAGCCAAGTGTGAGGAAACCACTGAAGAGATCCATGAAGCACATACCTCTTTCCTTATATATACAGGTCATCGCTAGGAACAAGGCAAATGCTTACATGAGGGCAGCAATGACAACTTGCCAGGAACTGCTGCTGCTCTAATCACAGGTGCTACTCATGGAGACTACAGGTTCTTCCAGGCCAGAGGTCTCAAACTCAGATCACCATGAGGGCCGCATGAGGACTAGTACTGGGCCACATGAGGACTAGGACATTAGTCCGAGGGCTGCACCACTGAAACCTTTTCATAGAATGATATTGCGAATATCAGTAACAATAGTGTCGTTGTGGGCTGCAGGAAATAGGTTTAGGGGCCACATGTGGCCTGCGGGCTGTGTGTTTGAGACCCTTGTTCCAGGCAATACTTCTTTATGCTCCAAACAGCTTTCAGGCACATTCTCCTCAGCCATATAACAGCTGAACCCCTGATTTCTGAAACTGACTTTGACATGGTGCATAATACTTTGATGTTTCTGAGTTCAAATTAGGATTCATGAGTAGTTGGGCTACTTGTATGACAGCAGAATGTGTTATTTGTTACAAAGGTCAACTTCAATTTTCTCTTCCTATGATAATTATAATTTTTAATCAAAAGTTATTTCTTTACAATAGCTGCACAGGGAGGTTCATTTAGCCATTCAGATATCTAGAATTGCTAAGCAACAGTTCTGTTAAATTCAAACAGCTCCTGATTCAGGAACAAAAAATAGAAGCCTATTCAAATACATCACAAAGTAGGTGAATGTCAAGGGGAAAGGAATAATATTCATGGATGCTGAATTAGAAGACAAATTCAAACAAATTAATTTTTATCGCTATTTTCATTTCACCCCTGATTTTCCAGTAAAATTATCCTCTAGCAAAAGACAACACATGTAAATTTCAGGGGAAAAGAGGCTGAGGATAGGGTGTCAAAATCTAGTTTATAATGGAAGGGAAATTCTAACTAATTGCATCATCACTACCAGGCTTCTAGAATACCGTAAAACACATGAGTTCCAAAGGGGTAGCTGTGTTAGTCTCGTTCAGTAAAACAAGAAAGGAGTCCTGTTGCATTTAAAGACTAACAAATTTATTTATCACATGAGCTTTCATGGAAGAAAATCCCACTCTCCCATGAAAACTCATGCAATAAATAAACTTGTTAGTCTTTAAGTGCCACAAGACTCCTTGCTTGTTTTTTCATAAAACACACAGCATATGTACTGCAGTTGACTAGTCATTGCTATTGGAATCATAACTTTTGCACTTCTTGACTTTTAAATTGTAAATGTGCAACCCAGCATCCCCATTCTATAAGCCCACCAGGCAGGAGAGCTAAGTGAATAATATAACTTACCATTTGTAATATAATTTCTTTGATGAAAGACAGTGACATCAAATTATTCAATAAACATTTTTCACTCAACTACATTAGGAATTTATGATGAACTCCAAAAGGTTCAGAGTTCAACTCTGGATGCTTATGCAAGCCTCCTGCATAATTGGACAGGAAATCTTAAGAAAATAATCTTCCAGAGCATACCCACCCTCACATTTCTGGTTTCTGGCTAGGACCAGTAGTTAATATAAAAATAAAATAAAATAACACCACATAATACTTCTAAACACTTTAGAACCACCAACAGTATTTGGCCTGAGCTTGATTCTGAAAATAGGTTAAGGCTCAGGGGAGGACAACAGTTCTTAATTGATGGAATTGGCTTGGCAGTCCCTCGGGAGGAACCTACAAGATGAACAAAATAAGGTTAAGGCCCCTTTTCCACTCCTCATAAACTGTCTCCATGACATAGGACTCGGTTGTGATTCTTTACTCATGAGTAGCAGTCCCATTGGTCTCAGTATGAATACTAGTATGAGTAAAGATAATTGTATGCATAAGTATAGGCAACAAAAAACAAGTGTTTTTTCTGTTTTGAGGTCTGGACTTATAATTGCTATAAAAGATGCAGGTTTCACATAGGTCATCTGCTCAGTGGAAAGGACTATTAAAGTTCAGGAGAAGTACTTTGAATGCAAACTTAATGTCATTACTCTGAAATAATGGAAACAGCTATATTTCAGTTCCAGGATACCTAAGACTAACTGGAAAAGGGTCAATATTTTCTGGTTTCAGTTTGGTTATGAGCATTTTCTCACAGTACTAGAAAAATAAAATGTCATTTTATTATATGAACATCTTCCACACTGTAGAAATTTTTTTCATAGACTTCATAAATGCTAATTTATTTGCTATAACACTTTCACATATCCATCTGTCCACCATAAACCACCCATACAAAGCCCCAGGCATGTAGCATAGTAATTTCCTCATAAGATTCAGCGGAGTTCACAAATCCTTTGCTGTCTCTTCTCTAACTGAGAAGGGGCATAGCTATGAGTGGGCCTAGACCCACCTACTTAGAAAGCAGGCCCACTCACTTGGCCTATAACAGTCAAGACACTTGCCTGAAGCAGGATGTCCAGGCAAGTCATGGAATAAACTGAATGCTGCCTGCTGACACTTGATCATCAGCAGTCCTCTCCTTCAGCCCCAAGCTGGGGGCAGGACAGAGAAGCAGCTGCCCCTACTCTCTAACCCCACCTCTGGAGCCTGCTAGTGGGGCAGAGGGGAGTTGAGTGGAACAGAAGGCCTGAGCCAGCCAGCTAGCAGGGCACAGAGATTATCCCATATCCCCTCCACCCCCAGCTTGCCAGCCCCTCTCCCCTCCATCCTAGCAGCCAGCTGGTGGGGCATGCGAAGTGGAGCTTGGCCCACTCACATTAGTCAGCGGCCCTGCCAGAAAATCCCTTCTGGCTATGTCCCTGTCTTAGTAATGCCAACAATTTACACCAGCCAGTTTACTAACTTCCCCAATGACTGATGTGGGACCCATATGTGATACAACATGACCATGTAGTGTCACACTGCCACTATTGCTGCTGGTGGCAGGGAGAGCTTTTACTTCCTGAAATCTCTCTCAAGTACCCTGTCAGGTTTCAAGGAAATTTGGGCTTTTCATCCATTTTCACCAGATATGGCTGGGGGGAGGGTGGGGGGGGGAGAAAAAGAAAAAGAAAAGCCCCAATACAGAACAACAACAACAAAAGACTATTGGCTTGCAGTGAGGTAAGCTTCGAATTTCTAAAATACTACAGGTGAACCAAGAGAACATGAAATGTGATGCAATATAGGATCTGCAGCTGAGAAATCACTGTAATCTACTGGACAGTATGAAAGATCATTAGTCTATCCATGCCCATCTTTAGTTCTTGCATTTTTAACAGGTTGAATCCATCTGGCAAAAATACATAAAAAGCTAAGGTACCCCCTTATATTCATTCATATGTACACACATAATTTAGAGAATCTCTTGTGTATCATTTGGCACAAACTATGTCACTCAATTACTACAATTAGTGTTTGTGCCAGAACAAACAAAATAAAACAAAATTATCACCACCCTCAGGAGATAGCTAATGGTTTCATTGATCACAGAATAACAGTGACAGTCAACCTGAAAGTGGCTGAATAACACTCACCAAAAACTTACGTTAAACTTCATTATGCTAATTATAGACATTTAATTATATAGTCAGTCTTAATTAGTCTGTGCTTGATTTACCTGAATGGAAAGACCTAAATACTACCCAGTAACAATAAATAAATCTAACTGAAATGTGAATCATTACTTTTAGACAAAAAAAAAAATTCACCAACAACTGTAATGTGAACCAAGCAGAACTAATTATAACAGCAGTGTCAAACACTCAGTTCGGAAGATGGATCCAACCCAATTGAAGTGTATACCCTGTGACAGATTTCACTTCTACAGGCACAAGCTTTCATTTTAAAAAAGTAAATTCCTGTAATTTATCACTTCACAAAAACATCCAAAAAAGTATAAACAAGCGAACACTCATGTTTAAGTTGTCCTCATGTGTTTCCACACAGCCAGAAACAGGAGCTCTCATATCTGTGAACCTCCGCTGCTCATCTCAATGGGATAGTGAATTTTAAGATTAAATACTGACACTTTAGGAACCAGATGTTCAAATAATGCCCAAAGGTACAACAAGATTATGCCGTTACCATAATTGTGTGTATAGTTTAGTAAACTGTATGTACGAATTGCCAGATAAACAAAAAGGAGAAACAGGGATGGTCCTAAAAGTAGATAACATTACATATTGATCCCACTAAGTGATTCCAATATAAAAACAACTTATTAACTAAAAGTTTATCCATTATACAAAGAGACATTCTGCTACTTTAGAGTCACAGTCTACCCTCATCCTTTGTATCACTTTCCTTTATCATCAGTGAGACATTTGCTATGGATGGAGAGCAGGATATGGACCTAATTTTGTACACCAGCCAGCCACAAATACCATAATTGAAAATGGGATTTGATCTCTTCTACAGACAGGTGTGATGATAACAATGAAAACTGGGCAGGGCCAGGTTTTCATCAGCATTCTTTGAGTATGGTCTTGAGGTCATCTTTCACTGTATAATACATTCTGAAGTGTCATGTTCCACCTCTAAGGGAGTTCACCACATTTAGCTCCTACCAACCTCAACTAGCTGATTAATAGAGTAGCATTTGCATTTGTCCTAAAACGAATTTCTCATACTTGCTAAGGACAATATGACTACTTTTGCATTTAGTTTATAGAAGTAGCAGGAAAGTGGAGGAGGACAGAGCATTCTGCAGTGAAGCAGAGATGAGCTGATGGGCTTTTACTCTGAAAACCCAAAACCAAGGGTAATTAGATTCAGCCTGTAATAACCACAAATACTCTGTAGTGAAAATAAAAGGTTTTCAGTTTTGCTTCTTTCTACAATATAAATTAGACTAAGGGAACATTTTTTCTAGAGACTTTTCTTAATACAGGTTATGACAGACAGGTTATGATATGGTATAGGGACAGACTTATGAGTCCCTGTATGAATTCAGTGTCTTTTTGGGAATGTCTGCTTACAAGTGAATATGTGACTATAGCACAGATAAGATACTCACACTAACTTTAATCTAGTTAGCAAGTTAGTAGTGTACACATGACTGCATGGGGCTCAGAGTGAGCTAGCTACCAGATTACTTATCTAGTGATACTGAATGGCTTGAATTAACAGTAACTGAGATATAATACAACATGGTTTTACAAAGTTAGATTGTGTGAGATCAACCTGATTGATTTTTTAGAAGATGAAAGATTTTTTGAGCACAGGGAATGCAGTGGACCTAATTTACCTAAATTTCAGTCAGGCATTTGATATGGTTCCACTTAGAGAGTTATTAGTTGAATTGAAGAAGATGGGGATTAATGAAAACAGAAAGGTAAATAAGGAACTGGTTAAAGGGGAGATTATAATGGGTCATACTGAAAAGTGAACTGTCAGGCTGAAAGGAAGTTACCAATGGGGTTCCAGAAGGATCAGCCTTCAGACCAATCTTATTTAACCTTTTTATTACTGACCTTGGCATGAAAAGTGGGAATGCACTAATAAAGTTTGAGGATGACTTGAAGTTGGGAAGTGTTGCCAATGCAAAGAAAGATTGCAATATCATATAGGAAGTGATGGTGACAGAGGACAAGAAAAGGAGCAATGGTTTCAAGCTGCAGCTGGGAAGGTCTAAGTTGGATATTAGGAAAACTTTCCCACAAGGAGGGTGCTGAAGCACTAGCATGGGTTGCCTAGGGAAGTGGTGGAATCTCCATCTTTGGAAACTTTTAAGATCTGGTTGGACAAAACTCTGGCTGGGATGATTTAGTGAGAGCGCTCCTGCTTTTAGCAGGGAGTTGACCTAGATGACCTCATGAGGCCCCTTCCAGCCTTATGATTACAAGATCTGGAAGATCTGGTAAACTGGAGTAACAGGAATAGAATGAAATTTAATACTGGAAAGGGCAAGGTCACGCGTTTAGAGTATTTCTATACTTGACAGTTAGTTCAAATTAAAGAGGCTTAATTTGAGCTAATTTGGTACCTGTCTACATTAGGCTTTCATTATTTCAAACTAAGGAATTCCTTAAAAAGTTTAGTTTGAATTAGTAAGATCTGCTGGTTAGTTTGAACTAAGCCCTTAGTTTGATCATTAGTTCAAACTAAGGACGATGTAAACAAGGATTAACCCTTAGTTTGAACTTAATAAGTGTGAACTAAAGGCAGTAAGTTTGAATTAGCAAAGTGGTCTAATTAAAACTAATATTAGTTCGAATAGTCCACATTGGTAATTTAAACTAGTAAGTTTGAGGTTAGTTAAAACTAAACTCAAACTTATTAGTTCAAATTAACAAATCTGAACTAACCTTTCCTAGTATGGACATAGCCTTAGGCACTAATTACAAGAATTTTTGTTATAAGCTGGAGACGCATCTGTGGGAAGGGACAGAGGAGGAAAAGGAGCTGAGCAGATTGGTTGATCACAAGATGACTTTGAACCACCAATGTGATGTGGCCATGAAAAAGCTAATGCAGTCGAGGATGCAACAGACAAGATATTTCCAGTGGCAATAGGGAGGTGTTAGTACTGTTATACAAGGTGTTGATAAAACCTCATCTGGAATATTGTGTGCAGCTCTGGTCCCACATATTTAATAAAGATGAATTCAAACTGGAACAGGTGATGAGAAGGGCTACAAGGATGATACCTGGAATGGAAAACCTGCCTTATGAGAGGAAACTCAAAGAACTTGACTCATTTCTCCTAACTGACAGAAAGCTGAGGGGAGAGATGACTGTTCTCTCTAAATACATAAGAGGGATAAATACAGGCAGGGAGAAGAATTATTTAAGTTCAGCGCCATTGTGGATACAAGAACAAATGGATCTAAACTGACCATGAGGAAGCTTAGACTTGAAATTAGATACAGATTTCTAACCATAAGAGGAGTGAAGTTTGGTATAGCCTTCCATAGCCTTCCAAGGGAAGCTGTGGGGGCAAAAACCATAGCTGGCTGCAAAACTGAGCTTGAAAAATTTTTGGAGAGGATGGTATGATGGGATAGCCTAGTTTGGAAAATGACTGATCTTTGACTACCGGTGCCAGATATGCCAATGGCCTGAGATGGGACAGGTGATGGGGTGGGTTCTGAGTTATTACAGAGAATTCTTTCTTGGGTTTCTGGCTAGTGAGTCTTGCCCATATTTTGAGGGTTTAATCTGATCAAATTTTGGGGCCAAGAAGGAGTTTTACCCTAGGACATATTCGCAAAGGCTGTGGGGGTTTTTCACCTTTGTAGCATAGAGCGTGGGTCACTTGCTGGTGGATTCTTCAAACCTTAGAACCTTTAAACCATGATTTGAGGATTTTAAGAACTCAGTCATAGGTTAGAGGTTTATTACAAGAGTGGGTAGGTGAGGTTTGGTGGACTACATTGTGCAGGATGTCAGACTAGATGTCCATGTTGGTCCTTTCTGACCTTGGAACCTATAAGTCTATAATTCTGGTTAGCAGCCCATGGCACTCATAGCTGCTATGTCTACACTGCCAAAGATATTGTGAAATAGTTATTTTGAAATAACTATTTCGAATTTATTTCAAAATAATTATTTCAAAATAGCAGTATTTTGAATTTATTATTTTGAAATAGAGAGTCCAGTAAAGACTCTCTATTCTGAAATAAGGTAGGAATTATTATTTCAAAATAGAGAGTCTTCAGTAGACTCTCTATTTTGAAACAGGGGAAGGCAGGAAAAAGCATAGCTCCATTTTTTCAAACAAAGCCAGTTCTGCAGCTTGAAATGGCTTTTTTTGAAATAACTATTTCAAAAGAATTATTCTTTCAAAATAAAAGCAAGTTTACTTATTTTGAAATAGCACTTTTTTTTTTGAAATAATGAAGCACTTATTTCAAAGTAACAAAATGCCTGCATGGACAGGTAAAAAGTTTTTTCAAAATAAGCCTTCTTATTTTGAAAAAACTTTTCAGTGTAGACATACCCAAAATGTCACCTTGATCTTGTGAAATAATGGTATGTTTTCTACATTAGAGATGAGTAGTGAAAGGAGGAAAGGCAGTCTTGTGCATTTAGCGTCTTGAATAAGAGACCTATGTTACTCTGAACAGGACACTGAAAATGTAAGTATTATATTAATAAACTACATGTGAATCATTTTGGCTGAAATAAGCAGAAACTTTCAGCTCAGTTTACATTCAATTTATTTTAATTTATCCAAACATCTAAAGGCTCAAAATCTCATAAAAATTAATTAGTATGATTTTGAGTCTTCCTAGATGTTTCTAGTAGGAATTAGTGCATTTCTCAGTATATTCTTAGTATTTCTGCTGAAACCAGGATATCTAGAAGAATGAAAAAAATATAGCGGGACAATGACAGGACAGTTTTGATTCAAAGTTTATGTTTTGTCAAAACAAGTTTTCTTAAACCTATTTTCAGTTGAAATGTTTTAAAGATAAAAGACTCCCCCATTAATTTTAACTGTTTTTCATTGTCACATTGTTTAAAACAAATCCTTATCACAGCAGAACAGAAGCCACTGTGTTTGCCTAGCTCTCATGAAGCGTATATTTTGTTCACTATTTATAAAAACAGCACTGCATTATTTGACTATATTTGCAACTGCCATATTAATATAATCAGAAATTTTAACTGTATTGTGAATATCTTCCAGTTTCCTATAAGAAAACCTACATGCATGCAGCATCAGAAGGTATACTGTCCAACAGAATGTAAATCTTCTGCTATCATATACCCAAATGTATTTGTCTTCTTTTAAAATCACTGCATGATACCCTACTGTATCAAAGAAACAGCTTGAGACCAATGTGCAACGGAAACAGGACACAAAACAACAAGATGAGAAAAAACAAACAATAATACGCGGGGGGAAAAGACCTCAGAAATTTAAAAACAAAGAAAATTCAGAAATTGCACTAACTACCAATATGTGTTAATACTGACTCAATTCCATTTTTATTTATAAAAGCTCCACACAGCAACAGGAAGGCCAGAGGTGCAGCAGCATCAACTCCATTTTGTCTTCAGTCTACAACCAACACCCATCTCTGGAACTATTCCTCTGTGACTGGACAAAGGACCGAGGTCCACCCAGGTGCTGGGTGTCTACTAGAGGAACTGGACATACCTGTGTAGTCCAAGTTGCTTTATATGGACTCTAAATCATTTGTCTGTATGTGATTAACACTGACCCTTTAACATCTCTCATATTTTGTTTCCTTTTTTTCTACATTAAACCTTTAGTTTTAGTTACTAAAGGATTGGTTGGCAGCATCATATTTGGGGTAAGATTCAAGCTTACATTGTTCTGTGTAATGTGGCTGGCCCTTTGGAAACAGAACATATTTAAGAGACCATGTGGCTAGGTGGGAGCCAGAGGAGCTAAGGTGCAACAAAGGGGGCTCTTTCTATTTTGCTATGCATTGGGACAACTGGTATGGGGAATCAGAAGTATGATTTGTGACTGATTGGGAGACTGGTTTAATTAGTACCCATCAGTGTTTGGAGAGTTGGGCTCTCAGTTTTGCAGTTTGCCCTGATTTTGCATATTCAGGTGGCTACCTCAGGTGACCAACTAATTTATAATATTTCATCTTGTAGGTAAAGATAGGATTATGTTTTCCAAAGTGTATTACTTTGCATTTATCAACATTCAATTTCATCTGCCATTTTGAAGATGAGGGAACTATTAAGCCCTGAAGCAATGCAATCAGAAATCACAACATTTGAAAACCATTGGGTGAGCATTTCAATATTGCTGATCAGTCCATTGACAATTTACTAATTGCGGTGCTCAGACAGATGAATATCAGACCAAGGCTTCAGAGAGAAACTGTGCAGACTGAATTTATTTGCAAATATGATTGCATTGCTTCAGGGCTTAATAAGGATTTTGGATTTTTCTTTCATTGCAACAGCTGATTTGACCTTATCTTCCTCTATATGCTGTTCCCCAGTGTTTGAATCTTAGGATATGTCTTCACTGACAGCAGCAAAATTGCCATCATCAGACCAACATTCCAAGAGTGCTGAGCAGCAAGTCTGAACTTGCTGCAGTACTCCCAGAAGTCGGCACTGGAAGTCCTGGGGGCCAGGAGGTGTACAGGAAAGCTGAGCACAAGAGATTTGCAGTCGGCTTTCCCCAGTGTGTCCAGGTGGCATAGAAAGTCACCGTCATTGACACAAGGCATTTTATGTGTCTTGCGTAAATGACCGTTGACTGCTGCCAAAAAGCAGCCTCAGTGTAGAGTAGGGCTTAACAACAGCTTTGATCTACTGTTACAGTGTGACCTGATCCCATGACTTACACTTCCCTGCATTTATTTTCCCGCCATGCTGTAAGGTGCCCCATCTTTAAAGCATCTGATGAGGTGGGATTTTCTCCCATGAAAGCTCATGCAATAAATAAATCTGTTAGTCTTTAAGTGCCACAGGACTCCTTGTTTGTTTTACTGAACTAGACTAACACAGCTGCCCCTTTGGAATCTGCCATTTTATTACCTGATCACCCACTTTTGTGAGATCCCTTTGTAACTCTTCCCAGTCTGCTTTGGTCTTAACTATCTTGAATACTTTATATTATTTGCAAATTTTTTCACTTTGCTATTTTCCCCTTTCTTCCTATCATTTATGAGTATGTTGAACAGTACTGATCCTAATAGAGACCCCTGGGAGACACCATTATTCACCCCTCTCCATTCTGAAAACGGACCATTTATTTCTGTCCTTTGTTTTCTATGTATCTTTTAACCAGCTACTGATACAGGAGAGGGCCTTCCCTCTTATTCCATAACTCTTTACTTTGATTAACAGTCTTTGTGATATCAAAGGCTTTCCGAAAGTCCAAGTACTCTGTATTGAGAGGATCACCCTTCTTCAAATACTTGTTGACATACTCAAATAAGTCTAATGATGGACGAGATATGATGTTCATTTACCAAAACAGTGTTGACTTTTCCCAAACACATCATGATCTTCTGTGTGTCTGATAGTTCTGTTCTTTACTTTAGTTTTAACTAAATTGCCTAATACTGAATTTAGGCAAAAAAGTTTTAAAACACTCAACCACCATGAGACATTTAATTATAAAGTATCACATATCATCAGCCAAAAACACAGGACTCTTTCCTGAACTATGGAAACACCTAAAAACAAAGACATTTAACTATTCTTTTGCTTTTTTGTTTCCTGAGTGAAACCTGAAATTCTGGTGTATTGTGGTTTAGTAACACCAAACAACAGCAGCAAAATCTTTTGCAGCATGAACCCAGTTCTGCAAGGGCAAAACAGTGAAGCTCCCACTAACTTTAATGGAAGCAGAGGATACCAAGTACCACAAAGGGATTACTCACCATCTCACAGTTGTAAGTCCTGTGTTAAAAGAGCTGGTAATTCACATTTTAGGTACCTAGCACTCTTGCTGCTGCTTTTGTTTATTTGGTTTTGTTTTAGGAATCCTAGCATCTTCACAGTTTGCAGAAAAAAGCTCCTCTCTTTTGCAGCAGTCCCTTTTCTCATTCACACTCGCCAACATCTGCAGCAAATGAGGTAGGGATTGTACACACAACAGCCTCATTTACTACTACATAATCCTGATTCATTCACATAGAATTGTCCATCGTGTATGCTAAATGAGGCAGAAGTCCTGTGAGAAAAAATGCTATGTGATCAGGTAATTACAGACGGTGTCACAATGAATAGATATATTGGGGGAGGCAAGAGGAATGATAGAAACATAAGGCTGGAAGGGACCCTGAGAAGCCATGGAGTCCAGCTCCCTGCAGTGTGGCAGGATTGAGCAAACCTGGAGCATCTTTGGCGGGTATTTGTCTAATTTGTTTTTAAATGCTTCCAATGATGGGAATGCCACAAGCTCCCTTGGCAGTTCAGGAGTTAAAGTATAATTTGGCACGCTCTGGAACCCTCCTATTCAGGCAGGACCCCTTCCCACACTTCCAGGTCCCCCTTCCTGCACATCCAGGCCCCCCTCCGCACATCCTACCACCTGCCCCCCCAAATGCCAGCCCACCACCCACCTATCCTGCACCCCAGCTCCTGCCTCCCAAACTCCAGCCCCCCACTACAGCTATGGCCCCGAACACCAGCCCCCCACCACAGCTATGGCCCCCAAAACACCTACCCACATCAGACCCCTTTCTACATGAGCTTCTTAGCCCGAACCCCCATTCCCTAAGCTCCTTGCCCCCATTCCAGCCATCCCCACCCCTCACCCTCTTCAGCCCCCCAAGACCTCCCCAGCCCACCATCCTGACCCCTTCTCCTCCATCACCATGACCCTCCCTGCCCCCACACTTTCCCTGCTGGCTGCCTGACTGCTCTAACCCCCTCCCCTCCTAGCCCCCTTACCTGGCTGAAGAGCTGGGCAGGGGGCAGGAGGCCATGGTGCTGGTTGGGCAGGTGGCCAGCAAGGAGGAGCTGGGACTTTGCTGTGTGCACAACCAGGCCCCGACTGTAAGGGGCAGAGTGACATATGCTCCAGGGAGGGGAGGGAGGAGTGGCTGATTCCAGCACGCCCTTCTATTTTTAGGGGACCCAGGAATGAAGCGTTCTGGTGTGCGCCGTATTTGGGGGGGGGACGGGGGGACAGAACACTGCATTCCGGGGCCAGTGTTCCCTCTATGCTGATGAGGCAGCTGAGTAAGTTATGGATTCAGCAGAGCAAGCTTCCCATCAGTTCCCTGACCCACAACAGGCCCTTTCCATGCTGCCTGCTAGCCCCCCAAGTCTATCCATAATTTGCTCAGCTGCATCATTGGATTAGATGAAACATTGGGGGTGAAGAAGAATCACATAAAGGAAGGTTAGGACAGTGGAGTAGTGATCTCCTCTTTGTGCTTCGCAAGCTCTATTGCTCAGTTCAGATGAGGAGGGAGAAAGTCTGTGTTACAGGCGCCTCCACTTTATGATAGGTCATAGAACCATAGGCTTAGAAAGGCTGACACTAGGACGAAGATGGACTACTATCTTGGGGGAAACTGGCCCCCTAAAGGTTCGATGCCTAGTGGAGATCAAATTAACCAGGTAAAGGTAGCAAAGCAAAGATCTTTTTTTCTTGATCAAGAAGGTGCCTCTCTCTGAAAACGTGACAGAAGAGAACGACCCTGTACAAGACTGTTCTTCTGTTTTTTATAGGTAGATACTAACAACTTAAAACACATCAAAATTCCTAGGGTGATTGGCTTATCAGTCACATTGTTGCCTGCATTCTCCACCAAAATGTTATACCAAAAAGGACACCCAGGAGAGCACCCCCCAATAAATGTTGTACTTAAAAAGAAAAGACTACCAGGATCTCTCTCTCTCTCTCTCTCTCACACACACACACACACACACACACAGTTCTGCAACCTGGTATGATATAATTACCACCCCAATTTAGGATCCTTTGATGTCATAGATGGCCATTCTTTCATGCACAAAGTTACCAAGTGCTTCTCAGATAACCCCCTAGAACTTGGCATGCTTTTCCAGTTTTTCCACATATAGTCCAAAGGACTCCCTGGCATGGGGCTAGACTGACTAATACCCATTTTCCAAAACCCCAGCCACCCATCTACAGCTCACCCAAAATGGGAATTACAGCAAGGAATTATAGCAGGCCTTTTAATGGTTTGCTACAAAACAAACCTGGGATCTTATCTTATCATCTTCCCCATGCTTACTCCACCTAGAAGGTACCCACAAAGGTGAACTCACCTGGTGCTGGCCAGGCGTTCTGAGTAGGGGGAGCAAGAAGAGTATGTGCCAGGAGAGTCCCTTTGTAGTAGCCAAAATTGTCTTTGGGGAAACTGGCCCCCTAAAGTTTCAATGCCTAGAGGAGATCCAATTAACCAGGCAAAGGTAGCAAAGCAAAGATCTTTTATTCCTGATCAAGAAAGTGTCTCTCTCTGAAAACGTGACAGAAGAGGACCACCCTGTACAAGGCTTTTCTTCTGTTTTTTATAGGGAGATACAAACAACTTAAAACACATCAAAATTCCTAGGGTGTTTGGCTTATCAGTCACATTGTTTCTTCATCGCAGTTTCCAAACCACTTAATGTACGTCTTAAAGCTACCCCTGCCACCCTAATTATGCCATAGTCCACTTTCTCATGGGACTAGCAAATACATTCCAATTCACATTTCAGTTCACATTCTTGTAGGTTATCACCCTTAAGTCACGCTTTCAGACCCTGGTATTATTCACGTTCTCAGTTGCTCTCTTATACTCTCTAACTCCATTTTATTTAGACCAACTCCATTTTGTTCAACTTGCTATTTCCTTCACACTACACAAGGCTGACTGAGCTGCTGTGCTGACCTTAGCGTGCAGGGTATGCTATGGAAAGCACTTCAGACTTTCATGTACACACACCAGGTAAATTATGTCTCCTGGTGTTGTGCCCACCGAACCCATTGAATTAGATTTGGACCAGAGCCGTAGTTTGTGGCTGGTGTCCTGTTATGCATTCCAACAGCAGGTGTAACCCATGTGCATAAAAAGGTACAATCTCTTTCAGGGATCCCTTACGGCTGGGTTATGTTGCTGGGCAGATTTTATAGCTCAGAAACCAGAACCTTCTGGTAAGAGGGTGTGGGAGCATATTGAGCATGCTCCACAAGTTCATTGTTACATTTCTGCTGAGTGGCAGTTTATTGTGGGATGCGAACTCTGAGCAGTCTTCGCTGTGAGTCCTTTTAACAACTGGATCCTGGCTCTCCAGTTGCTTTTTGCAGGGGTTTTCACTGTGAGGCACTGGAGAGGGGCAAGTAGATGCATTTGAGCCCACCCTAGCAGATTACACAAGCACAATCTCACCCTTAGGTATAAAGAACTTTTCAATGTCCATTAAATAATTTAGTGTTTGTGGGATTTTCTCCCCAAAAGCTCACATGATAAATAAATTTGTTAGTCTTTAAGTGCCACAGGACTCCTTGTTTGTTCTGCGGACCTAGATTAACATGAATACTCTTTGGTTTTTGTAGCTTAATCACATCCTGGCTGTTCATCTTCCCATCTCATTTACTAGAGAAATAGTAGATAAAAGGTAACAACTTAACAAAACAAACAAATCCTATGGCACTTAAAGACTAATGAATTTATTTAGCGCATGTGCTTTTATGGGAGAAAATACCACTTTGTCAGATGCTTTGAAAATGGGGGAACTTACAGAATGGGAGGAAATAAATGCAAGGAATTATGAGTCATGGGATCAGGTCAGAATGTAACAGCAAATCAAAGTAATCAAAGAGAAGCTTCTGAGATTGAATTTGTTTGCAAATTTGATCGCATTGCTTCAGGGCTTAATTGGGACTTTAGATTTTGCTCTCATTACAACAGGTAATTTGACTCCATCCATCAGTGGTTTGGCGGTTCGCCCCCTGGTTTTGCAGGCTGCCTTGATTTTGGCACATTCAGATGGTTATCCCAGGAGGCCCCAGGCCACAACCTGTTCCTATGACTTACACTTCCCTGCAGCTATAGGGCATTTTGTAAACTTTGTCTCTGTTAGCACAGTAATAATCAATGATTTACAGTTATGTACTTTTTGTACCTTGCTTGGATCCTGCTAGACTGTTTTCAGCCCTGAATGAATACATGAATGCTAGCTGAAGGTGTCAATACTCTCTTGGCCTAAATTCTGAGAAGACAATTTATGAATGAAGGGATTCTCTCTTCTACTATGGGCTTGCAGACTGAGAAAGAGGTATTGAACCAAGTAAAATAATCCCACTGTCAATTTTGACAACAACTTTTAGACATGGTACAGAAGTGGGTTTTTTGTTTTCAGTTACACAGTTCCTCAGGCTGTGCTGTTATTTAGCTCAGCTGGAGAGGACAGAGACATGGGTGCTTTGGAGAACAGGGTGACTGTGGTCTAAATTAAGTGCTAGTGTTGGAATGAGGTTTGTAAGCTTGATACCCATGGAAAAGTGCTAACTATGGCTCAGGAGATGGCGCTCCTTCTTCAGTGGCATCTACATGGGCCAAGGGCCTTGGAAATTTGTAGGGCTTCCAGTGGGTACAAGGGTTTGTATGCATGGAGCAGTTTGCAGGCATGGGGGCTTAGATGGGCTGCTGACAAAAAATCATGAGTAATGCTTCCCCTCCCCTGTCCTCCTGATGGCTCCCCGCAGTCCCCTGAGTCACCCCAGCCCCCTCCCTAAACTTCCCATCCCACTGCTGGTCCCCCTGGTGCCCTGAGCTCTTCCCTAAGCCCCCCCAACCCGCTGCCGGTGGCTTCTCCAGCTGCCCCAGGCCGACCTCCTCCCCTCTTTCTCCAACCCCCACCAGCTCCTACCTGGCCACCAGTGCAGAGTTAGGAACTCCACACTTCCTTGATGCCCCTTGAAGAACCTCCTGCCACCAGTGCCCTCCCCCCACAAGCTTTCAGCACGCGTTCAGCTCTGCTGAGTTCGGCACATGAGATCCAAGCGGCTGGTGGACAAGGGGGGTGCCATCACTGCCCAAAACCCCGCGGTGAGCCTGGTCTCCAAGCCTGAGCCTCTGGTGGCAGCACCGGGCTGGAGAAAGAAAGAAAGACTGGACGCTCCCAGAGCCTCAGGCTTGGAGACCAGGCTCACCGCGGGGCTTTGGGCAGTGATGGCGCCTCCTCGCCTGCCAGCTGCTCAGATCTCAGTCACCGGGCCCCACTCCCATGCGCTGCAGGGAAAATGTGGTGGGCAAGAGTCAAAAAAGTTGTGCACGCTCCTTAGAAGGAACAGAGTCCAAGGAATTCCCCTATTTTTAGGGGGCCTGGAACACAGGCTCCCTAAAAATTGGGGGCCTCAGAATGGCTTTCTGGGGCGTTCCCCCTGTGACAGTTTATTTCAGAGCTTAGTTACCCTTGCAGTTAAAAGCATTTCCTAATATCCAGTCTAAGTGTTCGTTGTAGATTGATCCTGTTCCTTCTCATCCTTCCTTTAGTGGACATGGATACAACTGATCTCTGTCCTCTTTATAACAGCCGGTAACATATTGGAAGACTGTTATGATGTTGCCCCTCACTCTTCTTTTCTCAACATTGAACATGCCCAGTTGTTTTTTTTTTCAAACTTTCCTCACAATTTGGATTTTCTAAATCTTTTGTTGCTTTCCTCTGGACTCTTTCCACTTTGTTCACATCTTTCCTAAACTGTGGTGCCTAGAGCTGGACACAGTACTTCAGCTGGGCCTCAATAGTGCTGAGTAGAATGGGACAATAAGCGTGTGTGTTTTGCATGCAACAATCCTGTTAATACATCCCAGAATCCTATTAGCTTTTTTTGCAAACTGCATGACATTGACAACTCGTATTCAATTTGTGGTCCGCTAAAGCCAATAGACCCTTCTCATCAGTACTAACACATAGCCCATTATTCCCCATTTGGTAGTCGTGGATTTGATTTTTCCTTCCTAAGTGAAGTAATTTGCACTTGTGCAATATACAGAGGCTGAATAGTCTGAGATGCCCACATTTTACTGTGTGCTTTTTTACATTTTCCTTTCTTATATTTTTCTGTATGTGCTTTTATAACGCAGAGCCAAAACTAACAAACCTGTATTTGTTTCAAGTCAATTGGCCATATATGGAGATTTAGTTATAATTGTTTTTAATGTGGTAAGAGTGTATTTTAAGAACAACTTTTGGACATGTTGGGATTAATTTTATTTTTTTTTAGAAGATATGTTTCTTTGATTAGCACAAATGTTGGACCTCGTTCTGAGGAACAGAGACCACTTGCATTTCCAATGGACCTGGTGTCTAGCATCTCTCTGTTTCATGCCCACAATGATCATGGAACTGAATACAGCCAATTTAGGGGTCTTTCAAAATAACTGACGGAGATGACATGGTGATAACATAGAGAAGTCAATCAATATTCATCACAGAAAATTAGTGTGAAGTGTATTCTCTCTTCAGTGGGTGAGGACTTTAAACAACTCTAATCAAACAACCCACCACAACTTTACACTTTAGTACTGGATCAAAGCCATCACAACTTTACACTTAGTACTGGATCAAAGCTTACTGCAGCATGTGGAAACAATGCCACTGACTTCAATGGGCTTTGTATCATTGTCAATTTCCAAAGGGATAGCCATGTTAGTCTAGTCCAGCAAAAAAAAAAAAAAAACAAGGAGTCGTGTGGCACTTTAAGACTAACAGATTTATTTTTCGCATGAGCATTTGTGGGAGAAAATCCCATTTCCTCAGATGCTTCGAAGATGGGTGAACTTACAGAATGGAATGAAAATAAATGCAAGGGGGTATAAAACATAGGATCAGGTCATACAGTAACAGCAAATCAGAGCAGTTCTTAGGTTCAAACCACGGGAAGCCTGAAGTCAAATTACCTTTTGTAATGGGAAAAGAACCCATAGTCTCGATTAAGTCCTGCTTTCACAGAATTTAGCTTGCATATTAATTCAAGTTCAGCTGTTTCTCTTTGAAGTCTTGATGTCCCAGCCACATCTCTGACAATAGTCTTTAACAAATCATTAACTTTTTAGTTTGAACTAAAAAAGCACAGTTAGTTTGAACTAAAAGTTAGTCTGAACTAAATAAAGGGCTTAGTTCGAACTAACCACTAGTTTGAACTTATTTAGTTTGAACTAGCTTGTCTACATTTGTGCTAGTTTGAACAAAATATGCAAATTACTTCAAACTAAGCAGTTAGTTGAACTAACTAGTTCAAACTAAGATTTGTTTAGTTCAAACTAAAAGAAATTTTTAGTTCAAACTAGGCAAAGCCTAGTGTAGACAGGGTTCAAATTAGTTCGAATTAATTCCTTAATTTGAACTGATTTGCTAGTGTAGAGATAGCCTACAGTACCACAAACTTGCTCTTGGTTACAGCAGTGTATATCCAGAGTAACTGCACTGATTTCACTAGAACTACTCTAGATTTACACTAATGTTATAAAGTATAAAATTTAGTTAAGAGAAGCCACACACTCAAGGGCACCAAACAAGAGAATAGTGGATTTAGAAACAGAACCTAAGAAATTCTGAACTGCAATATTCCATCTAATCAATACACTGCAGAGCCCTTCTTGGGGAATCTACAAGACCCATTTACAGACAGTTACACCGGCACATAAATACTATGCATGGAAATGGAAAAGCAGACCTGCTCCATCCACCTTCTTCTGTACTGTCAAGCATATCTAGTATATCCTGATCATCTATAAATCCTAATGGAATGCCCATTGAGAATGGATGCCTGACCATTCCGAAGAGTCAAATTCCCAGGAGATTATAGTAAGAAATCAATGGCTACTTAAAACTGGGGTGAACAGGCATATAGAACAGATTTTTCTGTTGAGATTATCTGCATTTTCTTAAATTATTCTCACCTGGGGGGCTCCCATGCCCTGCTGCAGCTGTAGCAATAGCAAATGCGGAAGCAGGAGAAACAGAACAGTGGCTGTTGTCAGCAGCCTGTGCTGTAAACGGAACAGACAAATAAGGTCAAAAACTTGTATTTAATGTTAACTTAAAAAAAAGTATAAATGTTTATACTTCCCACTTCCACAACACACTTGGTAAATAGTGAATATATAATACTTTATATAAATATGCCTACTTATGTGTACATTTTATATTCTCGCTGAAAATGGATTCTGTGTTAGAAGCAAAAATATTAAATAAAATATTAAAACTTTGTCATTTGAATTTATCACCGATCACAATAATAAATAATGCTGTTTAACAAAGTGTATGATAGCACCAAGATGACAAGAAAAGATCAAACAAAAGTAAAAATTGTGAAGTAACAGCTTAAAATGATTGTATTTAAGCAATAGAAAGAATGGTTAATTTACTTCTCAATCATTATTCAATAACCAACCCAATCAAAGTAAAAAGTTGATATTAAAGGAATAAGCAAGTCATGAGACTTCTTTGAAGCTGCTCATATGGGTGACAACTCTGATCCTGGATTCTAAAATGGCCTTGATTCTACATGTATATATTTTGAACAACAAGATTTAAGATTTCCACTGGTTGTTTACTTAAAATTAGTGGAGTGTTGCAAAATTTACTGGTATCACTTAGCAAGAAGATTTGTGAACATCTCCTGTAATTTCCATTCAAATGGCTTTGCTTTGCATTTCTAGAGTCTTCAAACCAAATATTATGTCACACTACCAGAAACCATGTCAATAAGTAAAATTTGGTGTTGGCTTAAAATGACTATGAAATGTTTCCACAAATTAGTGAACATTGGAGAGGATTATATTTTCTTCCAAACATTAAAATAGTTGGCCTAAAAAGTCTACATTTCAAGAGAAGGTAACATTCTTTGCATTTATAGATACAGAAAGTAGTTCTGTTAGTAATTCAAATGAGCCATATGAGAGCTATTAGAAGACACACCTCTTGCTTTTCATCTTCAATTGAGTGATTTGCTCACATACTGGAATGAATAATCTAATACCATCTGTAAATGTTCAGTCGCACACATGGAGGAACAGATAGAGTCGTTCTTCATTAACAATAATGGGAATTGTGCATCACATATGGCATCTAAAATGTGCCCCCATAATAACTCCTGCAAATCTGTCAAGGTCTTCAGAATTCACGTAATAGGACTGAGTCAATATTATTCTTGACTTGAGGTACATCCTGTTCCAGATATCACAGATTATTTCATTACTTCCTAACTCCCAGGATGCTTTTTGTTCTCCTATTATTGATATGCCTATTAATTAAAGTACTGCTATTCACATTCTGCTGGCATTTTTACATCTAAGAAATGAGAGGACACGTAAACTAACCACATTATTTAGAAAATAATCTTTGAAAGAAATTAAAAAGGAATTAGAAAAACATAACTTAGTCTCTTTCCAACACAATGTTTCTCACCTCCTGACTGACGGTAGCGGAGATGTCGTGGAGTTGAGGGAGATCGACAAGGAGAAAGCTCAGCCGTATCGACAGTAGAGGTGCTTTCAGGAATTGTCCTGTCCATTGACACAGATTCTAGAACTGCTGCTTTAAAACAGCATGAATGTTAGTACAGAGGTCACTCTGTCAGAACATTAGTCACCATTATTTCTATAACTTACTGGCTCAGCCTATTAAATGCATAAACATTATTTTCAAATATCAATAGAGCTAAAGAACAATGAAATAGCTTTAGGATATGAAGCTATTTCCTTCAATTTTTCTATCAAAAAAGCTCTTTTTTAAGTGCACAGTTTGTACATAATGTGGCTTATTTCTGAGAGATGGCTGGAACGTGGGTCTACAAGAAAAACAGAAGACACTTGTGTCTCAATATTTACAGTTTATGAAAAGCACAGGGAATAGCAAGGTTAAAATCGATCAAACATATAAAGATATACTGTAATCATAATAACATGCACAGAGCCCGAAGCCACCCACTGTGAAATTATAATAAATGTTATTTCTATAGTGGTGGTAAGATTAGGTCCATTAATAAAAAGTACATTATATCAAAATTTACAATTTAAAACCATATAAGCCCCATTTAACAAGTGTGAAAGTTAAAATTTAGACGCTTTTATGATTTGTTCTGTTTTATGGACTTCAGTCTATATACTGACAGTACTATTTCTCTGAGAAGGCGCAGCAACAATTTACAGAGGGGTAGCCATGTCAACCTGCATACAGCAAAAACAACAAGAGTTCTGTGGCACCTTAAAGACTAACAAATTTCTTCAGGCATATGGGTTGCAGCCCATGAAAGCTTATGACCAAGGAAATTTATTAGTCTTTAAGGTGCCACAGAACTCTCGTTGTTTCTTCTCAGCAAAAATATTCTTTTGGATAGAGGTAAAGGACTGGAAGAATATCAGGCAACTTCACAGATACCAATCATACAACTGCCAGAAAACTTGTAAACAAAAAACAAAAAAAACCCATCAAGTGCTAAAGTGTCAGTTTTAGAAATAGTTCTTCATGACAATTATCCTGACATCTGCTGGGAGGGCAATACAGCAGTGCAGACAATCCAGGAAGTTTTTGGAAAGCACTGAGGACAACTTCCTGGTACAAATGCTGGAACAACAAACTAGGGGCCTTGCACCTCTTGACCTGCTGCTCATAAACAGAGAAGAATTGATCAGGGAAGTAAGAGTGAATGGCAACCTGGGCAGCAGTGACCATGACATGGTAGAGTTCAGAATCCTGATCAAAGGAAGAAAGGAAAGAAGCAAAACACAAACTCTGGACTTCAGAAAAGCAGATTTTGGCTCCCTCAGGGGACTGATGGGCAGGATTCCCTGGGAGGCTGATCTGAAGAGGAAAAGCACCCACGAGAGCTGGCTGTATTTTAAAGAGTACAGGAAAACACCATACCAATGTGCAGAAAGAACAGCAAGTGTGGAAGGAGCGCAGCATGGCTTAACAAAGAACTCTGCGGTGAGCAGAAACATAAAACAGAAGCTAGAAGTTTGGACAGATGACTGGGGAGGCATATAAAGATATTGCTCAGACCTGCAGGGATAAAATCAGAAAGGCCAAAGGGCAATTTAAGTTGAAACTAGCAAGGGAAGTGAAGGATAATTGGAAGGGGTTCTACAAGTATGTCAACAACAAGAAGTGGATCAGGGATGGTGTACGTCCCTTACTAGATTGGGCAGGTATTCTCATGGTAGATGACAAGGAAAAGGCTGAAATTCTTGATGCTTTTTTACTTTGGTCTTCAAAGGCAGGGTCAGCTCCCAGGCTACTACACTGGATAAAATAGAATGGAGAGAAGAAGAGCAGCCCATGGTGATGGAAAGTCAGCTTAGGCACTACTTAAAGAAGTTAGATGTGTACAAGTCTATGGGGCCGGATGAACTGCATCTGAGGGTACTGAGAGAGTTGGCTGCTGTGATTGCAGAGCCGCTGGCCATTATCTTTGGTGGAGGTCCCAGAGCATTGGAAGAAGGCAAATATAGTGACTACCTTCAAGAAAGGGAACAAGGAGGACCAGGACAGGGGTTAAAGTAAGGAGAGATGCACTGGAACGCAGATCCGGGGCCCCATATTTTTAGGTGGATAGCATTCCAGGCCCCTCTAAAAATAGAGGAATGCACTGGAATGCAAAGTTCCAGGCCCCCCTAAAAATAGCATACGAAACTGGAACACAGAGTTCTGGTGGCTCCACCTTAAGTCCTGCTCCTCCTTAAGCCCAGCCAGCAGAAAGCTGCTGCAGGCTGGGAGTTTGTGAATCTCCCCCCTGCAGGGTGGAGCAGCTTGTGGCTGGAAGCAGCTCTCAGCCTGTCAGGCAGTGTACAAACACCCAAGGTAAGGGCTCTGGGAGGTGCTGCTGGGAGTTGTGTGGGGTGGGGGGTGTTTGTGCATGCAGCGGAGGTGGGGGGGAGTGAATGTGCAGCAGAGGGTGTGTAGCTGAGGTTGTGAGGTGGCTGTTTGGTTGGGGGGGCGGCTGGGGGGGGTGGGTAGGTTGTGTGTGTGGGAGGTGTAGCTGGGGTGCGGGGTGTAGTTGGGGGGGTTGGCTGTGTGTGGGGTATGTGTGTAGCTGGGGGGCACTGGTGAGGTCACACCTGTAATACTGTGTCCAGTTTTGGACTTCCCACCTATGTTCCCTCTAAGCTGTGTGTGTGTACACACGCACACAGGTAATGAAACCTGTGCACAAGACAAAATAAAATATGCACAAAAAAATTCAACAGTGCTAATATTTTTATACTACTTTAAGAAGGCATTTTCAAGTAGCAAGTTTCAAATAAGGTTTTGTAATTTATAAAGTCATTTCCATCACCATATAAAAATAAAATTTAGATAATATATGTATCATGCACACTTGCTTCGTTGTGCTCACAAGTTTGACCACATTCACTGGTGTGCACACAAATTTGGACACTGGTTCCGAAAATCTGCACAGAAAAATTTTTTTGCGCACACAGCCTATTAAAAATTAGAGGGAACATTGCTCCCCACTAGAAAAAGGATGTGGACAAATTAAAAAGAGTTCAGTGGAGGGCAACAAAAATGATTATGGGACTGGAGCACATGACTTATGAGGAGAGACTAAAGGAACTAGGTTTATTTAGCCTGCAGAAGAGAAGACTGAGGAGGGATTTGATAGCAACCTTCAACTACTTGAAGGGGTGCTCCAGAGAGGCAGGAGCTAGGCTGTTCTCCGTAGTAACGGAGGACAGAATAAGGAGCAATGGTTTCATGTTACAGCTGGGGAGGTCAAGATTGGATATTAGGAAAAACTTTCTCACTAGGAAAGTGATGAAGCATTGGAACAGGTTGCCTAGGGAGGTTGCGGAATCTCTGTGTTTGGAGATATTTAAGGTCTGGTTAGACGATATCCTGACTGGGATGATTTAGTGGGAGTGGTCCTGCTTTTGGCAGGGGGTTGGATTAGATGACCTCATGAGGTCCCTTCCAACCCTATGATTCTATGATTTTTATCTCCTTACCAGAACATCTAATGGAACATATAAGTAGGGTATGGTTCATTTTAAATAATAGGATTTGCATGTCAGGTGCACGAAAAAAAATTGTTAGGAAGTGACTACATATAATCACAAAACTCCCCATGAAAACAAACTCCCCATGAAAACAGAACTGATCAGCACTGCAGAACTCATTACTCCATTGAGTAAATTAACTTTCATAATACTAAGCTAGCAGAAGGACATCTGCCCAAATGAAAATAAAAATTTTCTACAGAATGCTTCTCTTTTGTATTCTACAGTAGATTTTAAATTACTGCTACTCTTGCCACACAAGTCCTGTACAGTAAGTTTTAAAATTAAATCATCTACACCAGTGGGCGGATATTCAGAAAAGCATTTGGAAAGTAGAGAAGACTTTTCTTTAGATGATAAATGGACAACGCTCAAGAAGAAATAAAAATATCATTGACTTGGAAATTGAATTTGCACAGCAATATTGGATTCAGATTAAGTCTATTTTTTTGGAATCTTAGCAGAAGAGGAATAATGAAGTTAATTGATCTCCGGTTACTACTTTTCACTTTTTAATGGTCTCTCTTATTCAAAAAGCAGATTAAGGAAAAAACAGGTAAGTAGCTTGTATTCCTACTACCTATGCCACACAAGGGAGAGGGATGAGGATTCCCCCCCATTTATTTATTCTTTTTTGTTACACTTTATAGCCCCATTTACAATGACCTTTCTTTCTGGTTAAGAGGGCAAGAGTCAGTTTCCTCCAAAATTTACCAGGGCAAGTCCTTCAGTTATTCAGCACCAAAATCCATAGGTGTTGCAAGCACTGCAAAAACAGCAATTTTATATTTAGGTGATTTTTCTCCATTCCCAAATATGAAGATATGTATATAGCACTTCTAGAATTCCAGTGTAGCAGGGTGATTTACCCCATAGGCTGGAGAGACTGGGGCTAAGCCAGCCCTGATTACACAGTAAAACACATCTCAGTATAAAAAGAGCAAGAAGGTACAGCAGCAGGAAGGAAAGTGTGCCAGACAAGGAAACTACAGTTAAGTCTGGAAATACACTGTAGGGAGCAAGATGATTTTTTCAGATCCCTGAGTAAACAGGGAAAAAAAGAAAGATACAGGAGAAAGCTCTTCAGATAGGGATGCCTGGGATTAAAGTGACCAGGAAGTGTGAAAAATAAGGATGGGTACTGGGGGAAAAGGCTGTCTATATAAGACAAAGCCTCGAATATTGGGACTGTCTCTATAAAACAGAGACATCTGGTCATCCTTCCTGGAAGAGATACTGTAGGTGAGAGACTGACTGTCAGACTCTCAAAGAGAAGAGGACTGTGTTGTGCCCAGATGAAACTGGGATGCCACTGGCATAAGCCTTGTTTTAGTTTAAAAAAAAAAACAACTTTCTTTCTGGACTACTAGGAGAGATTAAATGAGGGTTGAGGTCTGGATCCACACCTCAGAACTAAATACATGCGATCCCTCCTTCGGAGTGTTTCGACTGCTTTGTGACCTCTGAGTTCTTGAAGCTCCCCAGAAGAGACAGGAGAGCCCAAAAAGCTGTTCAACAGAGTCAGAGGCCACACTACTACACTCTGCAACATTTCCTTGTGCTTGCATTAGCCCAAGAATGACCCACACTTTACTATTTTAACATATAGCATGTAATAATAATAATATAGCCATCTAGGACAGCAGCAGTTTTGTGTACAATTCACTCTATACTTATGTCAGGTTCTGCATTTCCACTGATTTGAAAGGAGCTACACTGGTGTAAGAGAAGAGTTTCGCCAACTGTACGTAATAAATACCATATTTATGTATTCTAAGAGTATATTGTGATTACACAAATCTTCCACATTATGTAATCCATGTTAATATCCAAGCTATAAAGTATATAAATATAGCTCTATAAAGGTTTCAATTGAGAGCTGCACAATGATGACCTAATATAATTTTCAACAATGACTTCATACCAAATATAATTAAAGAATGACCTAAAACATTGACTGACGTATACTAACATACTGCTGAGGTAAGAAATTGGTATTAAGGAACTCTTTCTGATGTAAGAATCACTAAGCAATGTAAAAAAAAAAATAGACTGAACCATTCACTTTTAATATAAAGAACCCAGGCTACTTCTCTCAAGGACCTCCATTCTGCATGGACAGACCCCATCAAGGAATTCCACAGAATGCAAATTAGTAACAATGATTCATGATCCTCTATGGCTTCCAATGTATGAAAGTCTGTGGTTCATTTTGGCTGGGAATCATTCCAAGAAATTTGTATTTTGAAAGTTGTGGAAGAGACCTTAAACCTAATCCTTTTTGTACTACATTACCTACCCACAACATTATTGTAGCTTTTTGTTTATTAATAAATGCATAATTACCTACACCATAGTTGCTAACTTGACAATTTAAAACATTTCATGTTAAACAATATGATGATTTCTATAACAACTCCTTTGATTAAAACTCCATTAATACCTCACTAGGGAGTTTATTTCATTGATCTGTTCAGCGCAGAGATCTGTTCAATCACTGTTTTGTTATTTTAGCACTGGATTACATTTCATCATCTCTGCTTTGGCTTTGTCAGTTTCCTCTATTATATTGCTAGGAACTAACAAAAGGGTACATTCTGCCTTGATTTATAACATCTTCAAGTCTAGTGTAGACCATGGAGTTCTATGGACTATAAGTCAGGGACAAATTACGTCTACTCTAGAGCCTTTTAAGCAAACTATGAAACAAAAATTACATTTCTGTATTATCAGATCTTATATTTAATTCAACAAAAAATTCAGAAAAGAAAGAATTCATTCTGGCTCCAGTTATGAAAAGAACTGAAATGTGCTTAATTCCCTCTGATTTTAATGGGAGTTATGCAAATGCTTAAGCTTATTTTCTGAAAAGAAATGTTTTACTGAATCAGGGACTATGTGTATAATTCCCCCATTACTAAGAATCAAGACAACACTGACTGAATTTATATAAAATATGGTAACTGAATTATTTGGTGTAATTAATAGTCAGATCTGTTGGGTGGAAGGGGATCCTTTGAGTGATTGTGAACATACATTCCACTGTAACTGACTCACCAAGAGTTTCCTTTTAGATGCTAGGTATTCAGATTCCTTGAAAAGAGACTTCAGCACTGACTTGCTGAAGTTGACATCATCCTGGGAAATCTGAATGATAGCATAGTGTCTGAAAAAAGTTAAGTACAGATGACCATGGTGCTACTTTGCAAGTTTCCACTATGGATATGTTACTCAAGAAGGCTGATGAATTGGAATGAGTCCTGATGGAATGGGCTATTTATCTTTGAAAAACCTTTGCTGTGTCATAGCACAGCTTGATACAGTCAGAAATTCAATATGATATACACACTAGACTGTCACCAGTTGCCCTTTAATCCTTTCATTGAAAGCCCCAAAATGTATAGGAGATTATCTGAACTACTTTGTGTAGTCCATGTGAAAGGAAAGAGCCCTCCACACATACGAAGTATGAAGTATCTCTTCAGCTTTGCTAGAATGATGTTTCAGGAAAAAAAAATTAGAAGATGAATGGTCTTGATTCAAAGATGGAAGGAACACACACACACTTAGGCTATGTCTACATTTAGAGTTTCAATTTGAATTACTGAATTTGAATTAGTCAGTTCGAACTAATAATTATTAATTTGAATTCAGTCAATTCGAATTGACATGACCTCACTAGAAAATCCAATTCGAATTGGCAGGTCCATGAACAGGACTTGCTAGTTCGAATTAGGTAGGGGTGCTATCGTATAGGGAAAAATCAAGCTGTGGCTATTCAAACTAACAGTGAGTTTGAATTGACATGGCCACACTGACTTTGAAGTCAAATGAGGTTTGACCAATTTGAAATCAGCTTTCATCAATTCGAACTTAGGCATTCCTCAGTTCGAACTGAGGAAAGCCAGTGTGTCCATGCACTTAATAGAATTCAAATTGATGACAATCAATTCGAATTCAGCTCTAAGTGTAGACATACCCTTAGATATGAACTTAAGTATAGGGAAATGGGAGCAAATGTTTTCCTCACTGCTCAACCAGAGCTCATCCACACTATGAAGTGAAGTGATTGTAGGTTTGGGTACAGTAAATCACCTTGACACTGAGACAGAAATAGTTGACCACAGGTGGTAGAATTATGAAAAGTCGAACTGAGAATTAATACCTTGGCCAGGCCAACATTATGAAGATTAAGATTGCCTTAATCTTTTTCAGCTTCCTGATCACCCTTGTAGTTAAAGGAATGGCAAGAAACACCTAAAACAGAAGAATTGACTAGGGAAAATGAAAACATCTGCAGTAACTAAAGGCAAGAGCTGCTATCTGCTCTGGTGGAGAATTTCCTGCATTTATTGTTAAGTTAGTTACAAAGAGATCTATCACTGAGGAACCTCACAGATGTAAGATGTGATGCAGAATGTCCCTGTTTATTGGTCACTTGTGATCGTCTAAAAAGTTACTGATGAGTGAATCTGCAATACTGTTTGCCCCACCAGAACGTAAAATGCTTTTAGAAAGATGTTGTTCTCTATGATGTCCCCAGGTAGATTAGCTCTCACACTGCCTCGTTCAGATAAAATATACTGGTGATGTTGTCAATGAATACTTGAACAGCCTGGTTGTTGATGTTGATAATGAATGTTTCCCACGGTCTCTAAATCACCTGAAGCTGCAGGATATTTATGCAGAACAAAACCTCCGGAGCTTGATGTCGATTCAGATGTGCCCTCCCCCGCAGTCATAGATGGCTGTGTCTGTTTCTAGGGCCATAATTGGGTCTAGTGGCAGAAGACAAATACTCTTTGCCTACATTTTGAAAGTCCAATCCTCCCAGTTCAGATACTGAAGCACTTGTGCGGGTATGCAATCAGCACGTCCAAAGTCTACCTGCTCAGGTGACACAACATGCCAAGCCTCGCTTGATGACATCTGATATGAATTCTGGCATATTGTATCACATATTTACACTAGGCCATGTGTACTAACAATGGAAGACACAAGTACTATTGTCCTGTGGGACATTTTCTGACAGATTATGGACTGGAATCTGTCCATCAGAATAGAAGCAATAGCATCCATAGTCTAGATGCACTCCCTGAAATCCATTCTTTGTATTGTACAGCTTGTGTTCTTTGCATTCAATTTTAGACTGAGACAAGAAAATAAATGTCTGATAACCATAACGTGTTTGTGGACATGGAACTTTGATCTTCCCTAAACTAGCCAATCGTCCAGGTAGGGAAACAAATGTTGCAGATGGACTGCCACCGCTGATGTATCAAGGCAAATGGATAGGGCTGTGTGCCCTAGAGCTGCACTGAAAGGCCAGGGTTGGGAGGGGAGTGAAAAGATACTCCCCATGGATACTCGGTCCCTGCTGGACACAGCTCCTGCTGACTCCAGCCCTTGAGCATGGCCATCTCCTTTCCTGACACCAGCTCTGTCAGGCAGGGCAAGTGGACAGGGTTGTGCACCCTGGAAATGCAGAGAGAGGTCAAGATTAGAAGGAGAGTGGAAGTATGTAGTTTTAGAGGAGGGAAAACCCTTACATAACCCCTACAATTTCCAGCCCTGGATGTGACATCACAATGCCACAAATGTTGCTCTAATAAGGTGGCTACATTGCTGTTACTAAGTGGACAATTCATGATAGGGAAAGTGTTCCTCTGGGAAATGTTGCTCACAAACAACAGTTGCTCATACGAAGTCTTGCTGCATAAAAGTGACTACTAAAAATAAGGTTTGTGGTTTGAATTATTTCTTCTTTGAAGAGCCACGTAAGATCTTTTAATCATGTGTGCCTGGGACCACCAGTTTTTTGAGCAACAGCTTAGTGCTGTGGCAAGGGGCATTTGATTGAGTGGATGCTGAGTTATTACAGAGAAGTTCTTCTTGACTGGCCGTTGTGGACTTGCCCTCATGCTCAGGGTTTAACTGTTCATCATACTTGGGGTTGGGAAGGAATCTTCCCCCAGGGCAGATTGGCTTGGGCACTGGGTTGTTTTTTTGGTTTTTTTTGCCTTCCTCTGTAGCATCGGGCATGGCTCACTTTCTGGTTGATTCTCTGTATTAAAGTCTTTAAATCATGATTTGAGGACTTTAATAACTCAGTTATGGGTTTGAGGCTCACTGTAGGAGTGGGTCAGTGAGGTTTTGTGGCCTGCACTATGCAGGAGGTCAGACTAGATGATGGTATTGGTCCCTTCTGACCTTAGAGTCTATGGCTGTGTTCAGACGAGAGTTTTATTTTGAAACAACAGCCGTTGTTTCAAAATAAAATTTCTTATGTCCACACGACGTTCTGTTATTTCAAAACAACGGGACCCATTGTTAAACAGTAAAACCTCACTTGAAATCGAAATAGTTGTTGTTTCGAAACAGCTGTTTTGAAACAACGGCGTTTGGACACATTGTTTTGAAACAACACCATTGTTTCAAAACAACTGTTTCAAAACAACATGGCTGAACAGCCTTATTTTGAAATAACCATTTCAAAATAACAGCCGTTTCGATAGCAGGCTTTCCCTTAATTCGAATTAACATTTTCTTAATTCGAATTAACTTATTTTGAAATAAGGACTTTATTTTGAAATAACTCATTTCAAAATAACAATTTACGTGTGAACATAGCCTATGAGTCAATGAGCAGGTCTTTTATTGCATTTTATAGCTCTCTTGGGAAGCTGGAAGCCTGCCACCAAGAAGAGTGTCTCAACAAGATGGCTGTTGCCACTGAATATGAAGCCATGTTCAAAATGTAAATAGTGATTGGATGAACATTGGTGTAGTGAGGTGTCCTGTGGAAATTATGGCCAAGAATCATTCTTTGTACCTTTCAGGCAACTTGTTTGAAAATTCTGAAATGGCTGATTAATAAAAGTTTATTTTGACAATACCTGGTAATTTGAAAACCTAATATGAAGCCTTACACTGTATGGGCATTTTTTCTGTGTAAGTCCATCTCTTAAACTTATGGTTCTTCAGGGTAGCCTTTAGATGTGGCTGCCTCAATCATTTACTTGCTGCCACCACAACTAAGAAACTAGGGTAGGCTAGGTGAAGAAACCATTCTTGTTGAGGAATCAGATATTATCTATCCACATGTCTGGAAGTGGAGAATACGGTGTCTGCCAAAGGATCTTAGCAGGTTCCAACCAGGCTTCATTAATGAGGACAACCCTTTCTGAGACTGGACCCTGAGTGGATTGTCTTGCACAAATTCCTCCTGCAAAGCAGCAGCCATTCTCTTCAGGAGGTCTTCAAAGCCCTTAAAGTCTTTGGGAATAGATGATGTTCACTCACAAATCATGGCCTTGTCCAGAAAAAAGGAAGAAATATATCCTTGCTTCCTCCTGCTCTGTTGGCTTCACTATGGAGGGACATTGTGGTTCTAAAGCAAGGGTAGGGAAAGATTCCAGCCTGAGAGCCACATCTGGGGGTGTGCCAGTGCTGGGAAGGCCAGTGCCCTATGGCCAGAGGCTGTGGTGCTCCTGCCCTCCCCTGAAGTGCCTAGTGCAGCCTCCAGCCCAGCCCTGGTCAGAGTGCTGGCAGGCTGCCATGTTGGGGGCCCTGCAGTAGGTGCCCCAGGGGCCCCAGCATGGGTACCCAGCCAATATTCCAAACCTCAGAGGGCCGCACTGCAGGCTGTGCCACGCACTGGCCACCCCTGCACCTGGAGCAGACCATCCAGTCCAGGGGCAGAGTGGAAGTACCAACTCCTGCCCTATCTCCAACTCAGGAGTTGTGATGAGAGAGCATGGCACTGGGGCACTGCTCAGCTAGCCCTCACCCCAGTAGAAAGAAGGGAGAGCTGGAAGGGAGGGGGAGCAGCCACGGTGCTTCTGGTTGCAGTGCTGTAGGGCCCACACTGGAAAGGGGTAGTGGCTGTAGCAGCTGTGTGCTGAGCAGTTGAGCCAGTACAGCTGGCAAGCCAGAGAAAGGGTGCTCACGGACCATATCTGGCCCATGGACTGTAGTTTGTTCCTCTGTTCTAAAGGAAGATCTCTAGTAGCCATAAGAGCTGGAGAAGGCAATTTTCTTCTGATTTGTATAGCTGACAGAGATCCAGGGGGCCTTGGAGTAGTCTCTGAAGCCGAGAACAGCCACAAGAAGTATTCCAATTTTGTACTGCCCACAGCAGTGGTCGCCACATCAGGGTATTTTTATAAGAAAAGTAGTGTGGTCTGTAGTTTGAATATTCTGAAAGTGTGATCTATGCAGAGACAGGAAAAAGCTTGGAGGAGATACAGGTCTACAATGCTCTGAGTCTGTAGAGATGGATATATTACTCTCTTCAGTGAGTGTGGGAGAAGTCAATATGGGCGCTGGTGATGCTCTTGGCACTAGTGACAAGTGATGGTTCCCCAAAGATACCAGATCAGAGTAATACCTAATAGTGATGGTGGAATGAGATGAGGCAGGTGGAATGCTGAAAAATGAGTTGCTGTTGACAATGCTGGTAGAAGCAGAATGAACTGATGGTGTTCTGATAGTAAATAATGTTGGTGGTGCCTACACTGTTGTTGGTGTCATGATATTTGGAGCTGGCTGACATAGGAAAGGTGAGTACAGCTGTAGAGATGCAACAAATCTTTTGTCATGAGAAACATTTGCAGCATTGAAGACATCAACAGAAGAGGTAAGTACACAGTTGCCAAAAATACGTTCCGAGGTTGAAGATCTTGACAGTAAAGATGAAGACATCAGAATTAATGGTGGCAGTGAGACATTGTCTACAGCCAGCCTTCAAACTCAGCACTGGAAGACTTTTTAGCTGTAGAACAAATAGTGAGACTTCAATGGTCTATCAGTCTCAGATGGCTTTGCACAATTTAAGGAGATCATAGGCAAGGAAGAGAGTGACACCTTTCACCTGAATCCAGCCTTGGAGCAAGGGTAGTTGGAAGGGCACTCCAACTCTCCTCTCTCTCTCTCATGGCTAACGTTCAGACTGCTCAAACATATATTGCTGTTTGAGAAGATGAATTTTAATGTAGCAATTCCCCTGTTTCTTTGTGCTCATCAGAAGTGGGGTACAGATAGGACATTTATCCCTCAGATGTCCTTCGGCTAAACAAATTTTGCAACTTGTGTGCCTGTCACTGACAGAAAAGAAACCTGCACCTGGTACACTGTTTAAATTCTGGAGATTTTGGCATGATAAAAATCCCAGAAACAGTTAACTACCTAATCTATACTAGTATGCCATGGTGTTGTATCCATGTTGGTCCCAGGATATGAGAGAGACAAAATAGGTAAAATAATACTTTTTATCAGACTAAGTTTAGTTGATGGAAGAGTCAAGTTTTTGAACTACACAGAGTACTTCTTCAGGACTGGTAGGGGCATGCATAGAAATTTAAATTTGACCCCTTTTGGAGAGGCACAGAACTCCTTCAGCCCTGGTGCTGCAGTGAGAACTGCCAGATCCTTCAGTCTTAGAGCCGCCATGGATGAAAAAGTGAGCTCCTCCAGCTCTGGGGCCACCACAGCATGGACATAGCCCCTCCAGTCCTGGAGCTGCCATGACAGGGCTGCAACAAGGGTGCAGAACTCCTCTTTCTGTCCTCTCTGCAGTCCTGGAGCTGGAGGAGTTCTCTGCTCTCTGTCTCATTCCTCTCTGCTGGGGGAGCTCTCTGCCTCCTTGTCCTACCTTTGGCATGCCATTGAGGACTTGGGAAAGAAATCAGAGTGTCTGAACTAAATACAAGTTGTGACAGATAGCAAAGCATAAGGTAAGTTCCCTCATTTCAAAGCATCTGATGAAGTGGGATTTTCTTACACGAAAGCTCATGCGATAAATACTTTGTTAGTCTTTAAGTGCCACAGGACTCTTTGCTTGTTTTGTTAAAGCATAAGGGGTAACACCAGTTTCATGGCTCATTACAACCCTTTGTAACATACACCTGCCCATTAACCTATAGTGGCCCACTTCAAAACAGTTTCTCATAACAATCTAACCCTTATTGCCCACTTCCTCTTAAGTGAACTCCTACAACATATGTCACCCCTTATGCTTAGCTCATCATTCCAATTTCAGTTTAGTTCAGACACACTGGTTTCCTTTCCCGGACAAAAGTTGGTTAAATAAAGGACATCACCATACCTACCTTGTTTCTCAAACTATGCTGGAACTAACACTAGCATGAACTGTAACTATATACGATAAGGGAAACTCTCCTTTCTAAAACTCACTAAGGGTATGTCCACACTTCTCTTCTATTTTGAAATAACACTGGTTATTTCTAAATAAAAAAGATTAGGTCCACATGATGTTTTCTTATTTCAAAATGATGGGCTGTCATTTCGAAATAAGAACCGTCATTTCGAAACAGCTTAAACCCCATTCATTTCGAAACGGCTGTTATTTTGAAATGGTTATTTCGAAATAACGCCGTTTGGACATGTTGTTTTGAAACAACATGTTCAAATGGCCTTATTTTGAAATAACCATTTCGAAATAACAGCTGTTTCGAAAGCAGGCTTTCCCTTAATTAGAATTAACGTTTTCTTAATTCAAATTAACTTATTTTGAAATAAGGACTTTATTTTGAAATAACTCATTTCAAAATAACGTATTTCAAAATAAAGATGTTTGAGTGGACACAGCCTAACAGAGGTTCAAGACCAAAGCAGAGCTTCAACTCTTGCCACATCAGAAAGAACTGAGAAGAAGGCAGGAAACATGTCACTTGTTACGCTCTCAGCTCTGCATATAATGCTGAAATGTCCTACCTAATGGTAATTCTGGAAGAAGTCTCTGATTTGAGTGCACTGGGTGCACATATACCTACAGTGGAAAACATACATATGTGTGCAATCATTCAAAGGAGAGCTAATGATTTCATGAAGATTTGTCAAGGCAGATGAGTTCTTTATATTGTTCAGAACCTTTCTTTAAATGACAAGTTCCAAATACATAGCTGTGTTAGACTAGTTCAGCATAACAAACAAGGAGTCCTGTGGCATTTATAAAGACTAAAATTTATTTATCATATGAGCTTTCATAGGTAAAATCCCACTTCATCAGGTGCATGAAGTGTAAACTACAGTATGTAGGGGAATTCATAAATGCAAAGAAGAGTGATGAAGTCGGAATTTACCCACAACATCTCATGCAATAAATACATCTGTTTGTCTTTAAAAGTGCCTTAAGATTCCTTGTTTGTCTTCTTTAGGTGAAAATTTTACAAGTTGTATCACAAAGGGAGCACATCACACATGATTTACTTCAAGAAGGTACAAGGTGTAGTTTCATTAATTAATTTCTATTCATTTTGACATACAGGATAGTTGAATTCCTTCCCTTGATAATATTTCCTTTCTCCCTGCTCTTTTAAGGGCCATCACTGTTGTGTTCCATTCTGACACATTGCTATTCCTATGGGTGAAACCAGATGCAAAAGTGATGGAGCTTTGGGAATATGAAATAAGCGTCTACTATACCAAGAATAAGAACATGAGAATTTGGTTACTGAAAAATGTTTCTGATGGTCAAAAACCAACTGTTTTTGTAAGCAGTGAAAAACATTTACTGTAGCACAGTTACTGGGTTGCAGTCATCTGCTAAGTGTTGCATTTATCCTGAGGACTATTATACTTGCCAATATAATACTCAGTATGCTGCAGTCATATAATACCTCTTCGAATGCTTCTTCTTAGCTTGTTACACAGATCAATGCGAGGATTCTCTAAATTCTCTTCTATGGATCCAGGACTTTGTTCTGGGGAGGAGGGACCCTTGCTAAGGTCCAGCGGTACTTTGCTAGCAATGGGTGGTGGGGATGTGGCAGGGCTGTAAGTTGAGGTAGGACTGCTGGCAACAGAGGACGTAGAGAGATCTAAAGCTCCTATTCTTGAGTTCAGTGGTGAATTAGTTAATGAGAGTTTTCTTGTTCTGACAGGTGAGGAAGTTCGAGAGAGTGACAATGGTGGAGGAGATGAGAATTTGCGAGAAAGATGTGGTGACTTCCCATCAGCCAGGTGTTCCCCTCTGTTATTCTGACTGGTAGCAAAAAACAATTCCAAAGACCTATTAATAAGACATAAAAAGGCAAATCTAATGTTAACGAATACAAACATTCACAAATGTGCTGTGAATAAATTTATATTATTTGATCCCAAAAGCTAAGTCATAAAAGTAAAATATATTTATGTAAAACGTCACATACTGTAAAAAAAAAAAAAAAAAAAAAAAAAGAGTTTTGCTCACCCACTCTACTCCTTCCCTTCACTATTCAAGTGGTGGAAAAAAAAGAACCATTCTAACAATAACCTCATCATAGAAGCAGCAGCAGAATTTACCTGACTGGAATGGAGGTGAAAGGTCTTTTGTATATATCTGACAGTTTCTCCAGTACAACTGTTGCAGTAGTAAATATGCGGTAAGTATGCAGGAAAGTATTAAGAAAATCAATACTAAGAAAACGCAAGTCTGTTAATCTCTCCAATAGGCGTTCCACACTTGCATAACGAATTTGGGGCACTTTGCAGGAATTTAATGTTTTGCTGAAGCAGATATCAATGTCATCTCTATGAAGACGAGCATCAGATCTACATAATAAATTGTAAGAACAAGTTTCATAAGAATAGATTTTATCATCCAGAAATACATGATTTCTAATTCACCCATCACTACAGACTCAAATAATCTATACTGTATTTTGTGTTTCAAACATTACAGGCAAATATTTAAGCTAAAATGTTTTAATTAAATTTTATTTTAAGGCATGAATTTTGTTTTAATATTCAGTTTTGCACATTCTTATTTTGTTTAGTTTTTAAAAAGTAAGAAATCTGCAGGAGAGAGGAGTAGACTACAGTGAGTGTTCCTTTAACATTGGCTAATCTTTTCTGCAGCACTTTTGGTTTCCTTAGGACCCATAGTTGGGGTATTTAACTTACTTCTAACCTGCATTAAATGGAAAGCACAATATTTCTTTGTTAAATTAGGCTCTGACTGAAGTGGCAAAAAACTCTGATTGAGTAAGTACAGACAAATGAAAAGAAGAGGTTACCCACCTGTAACTGGTGTTGCTCCTAGACATTCCATTGTAGGTGTACGCACGCGCCTGCACGGAAAGCCAGAGACTTTTCCTATAGAGCACCCATAGGGTCTCTTGTGATGCCCTCTGGAGTGGCGCCGTCACGGCTCTCTATATGAGTCACAGCCAACCTGCCCCCTCCTCAGTTCCTTCTTAACACCTGTTCCACAGAGGGGAGGAGGAAAGGATGTAGAATGTCCAGGAGCAACACATCTCGAAGAACACCACTTACAGGTAGGGAACCTCTTCTTCCTCTTCTTCGAGTGACTGCTCCTGGCCATTCCACTGTAGGGATTCACTAGTCTTACCTCTGGTGGTGGGTCGGAATCACAGGCACACCGACTGCAGAACAGCTCCACCCACTGCAGTGTCGCCTTGAGCTTGCCAATCAATCGCATAATGCTGTGTGAATGTGTGCACAGACAACCACGTAGCCACTTTACAAATGTCCACAATTGGTACCCCACGCAAGAATGCAGCAGAGGAGGCAGGAGCTCTCATAGAGTGGGCCTTGATTGCCGGCAGGTCAGTCTTAGCCAATGCGTAACATTCATGAATACACGAAACTATCCAGGAGGAAAAGTGCTGAGCCAAGACTGGCTCCCCTTTCATTCTATCCGCCACTGCTACAAACACCTGGGGTATCTTTCTAAAGGGTTTTGTCCTCCCTGTGTAAAAGGCCAAAGCACGGCAAACATCCAGAGTGTGGAGCCTTCTTCGTCTGATGCATGCGGTTTTGGATAAAAGACTGGCAAGACAATTTCCTGATTACAGTGGAACTGCGAAAGCATCTTAGGATTGAATGCTGGGTGAAGATGCAGTTGAACTTTGTCCTTGAAGAAGACCGTATAGGGCTGGGAGGCCAACAACACCCGAATCTCTGAGACTCTCCTGGCTGACATTATTGCCACTAGGAAGGCTACCTTCCACAAAAGAACAAGAAGTGAGCAGGGGCAAATGGCTTGAATGGAGGCCCTGAGAGTCTCGAGAGGACCAGATTGAGGTCCAGTACACGATTGGAGAATGCACCACTGGGAAAAGCCTCTCTAAACCTTTAAGGAAATGCTTCACCAAGGGATCGGCGAAGAGGGAAGCTTCGCTTGCCTTCTCATGGAATGCTGAAATTGCCGCAAGGTAGACTCTGATGGAGGACAAGGACAGGCTGCAGGCTTTCAGACACCAGAGAAGTCTAGGATGGTTTGAACTGGAGCCTGATGAGGCACAAGATCCCTACTGAGTGCTCAGTCCACAAACTTGCCCGACTTGCCCTTGTATGATGCCCTCGTCAAGAGCTTCCTACTATTGAACAAGACCTTCTGGACTTGCGCTGAACACTGCAACTCCCTGCCCTTCAGCCATGGAGGTTCCATGCACAGAGGTGCAGCGACCTCAGATCTGGGTGGCACAGACACCCTTGGTCCTGAGAGAACAGGTCCAGCAGTGTTGGCAACTCTATCGGCTCACTGACCAAGAGACAGAGCAGAGTCATAAACCAATGTTGCCTCGGTCACACTGTGGCTACCAAGATTATTGAGGCCCAGTCCTGTCTGACTTTCAAGATGACTCTCGGAATCAATGGAGTTAAGGGGAATGCGTAGCAGGCCATCCCCATCCAGGATATCTTGAAAGCGTCTGCAATTGATCCCAGGCTTTGCCCCCTAAATAAACAAAACTCTGCGCACTTGTTGTTCTGATTGGACGCAAAAAGGTCAACTTGCGGATAACTCCACAGACGGAAGATGGGCCTCAACACCTCCCACTTGAGGGACCACTCATGACTCGCGCATTTCCTGCTCAATGAATCCGCCAGGACATTGTGCTGGTTGGGAAGGTATGAAGCCACCACGTGAATCATGTGGCGAATGCAGAAGTCCCATATGCAGAGGGCTTCGTTGCAAAGCGGGCCAGAGCGGGTTCCCCCCAGCTGTTGTTGTAATACATTGCAGTAGTGTTGTTCGTAAGCACTGATACCAATTTGCCTTTTAGCTTGTGGAGAAACACCGGACAGGCCAGGCAGACTGCTCAAAGCTCCTTCACATTGATATGCAGGTTCAATTCACTGTCTCTCCAGAGGCCTTGGGTTGTGAGGGACTGAGATGAGCTTCCCACCCCAAGTCCAATGTGTCCATGCCCAAGAACCTCAAGGGTTGGGGTGGCTGAAAGGGCAGCCCTTGACACATATTCTGTTTGAGGCACCACTAGTCTAGAGAGCTTAGCACCCCCGTAGGGATAGTGACCATACCGTCGATATCGTCTCATGCTGGTCGGTAAACCAATGCCAGCCACATCTGCAGCGGACGCAACCTCAAGTGGGCGTGTCTCACCACATGGGTGCACACTGCCATGAACCCCAGCAGCCAGAGGCACGAGTGAATTTAAGTGAGCAGGAACCTCTAGAAGTCTCTCACAAGGGACCTGATACTCTTGAACTGAGAGCGTGAAAGGGAAGCTCTTGCCAGTTTCGAGTCCAACAAAGCCTCTATAAATTCTATCTTTTGAGTCCGAATGAGGGTGGACTTTTGTACATTGACCAGTAGACCGAAGCATCAGAAGATGCTCTGTATAATGCCCAAGTGATGGGCGACTTTGTCCTTCCACCGGCTGCAAACCAACCAGTCGTGCAGGAAGGGATTCACCTGGATGTTCGAATGCTTGAGGAATGCTGCAACCACCGCTAGGCAGTTTGTGAAAACGTGTGGGGCAGCCGCCAACCCAAAAGGCAGGATGGAGAACTGGAGATGCCTGCCACCTAATACAAATCTCAGAAACCTTCTGTTTCTGGGAATTATGGAAATATGAAAATACACATCCTGAAGATCGAGGGTGGTGCACCAGTCTCCCAGATCCAAGGAGGGAATTATCGCAGACAGGACAACCATGTGAAAGCATATCTTGTGCAGATAATGGTTCAGGCCAATGTTCCCTCTAAGGTGCGCTGGCGCACTGCAGCGCAGCCTGCCGCAGCCGCCAGCACAGGGAAGGCTGCCGGCAGAGCATGGCCGGCAGCTGGAGTCCCTGCTCACAGCTCCTGTGGAGGAGGGAGTTTTTAAAACTCCCGCCCAGAGAAGCTCTAACGGAGCATGCTCAGAAAATCTGAGCATGCTCCATTAGTGCTTCTCTGGCCCCAGGAGCTGTGGCTGGGCCGTGTGGCTCCAGCCGCAAGGTAAGTTTGTGGGGAGGGTCTGGGCAGGCTGGGGAGCAGGCCCATGGGGGGGGTGCCAGGATCGGGCCCGTGGGGGGGGCAGCGCAGCGAGCAACATGAGTCGCTCAGCTGCCTGAGCCTCTTAGAGGGAACATTGGTTCAGGCCTCTGAGGTTGAGGATGGGATGAACACTCATTTTTGCTTTTGGGATCAAGAAATAGTGGGAATAAAAGCGTTTTCCCCAAAGTTCCCATGGAACCTCCTCTATGGCCCCTTTGTCCATCAAGGCCTGCACCACCTCTTCCAACAGGTAATTGTGAGAAGGGTCCCTGGAAGGGACCGGAGAATGAGGAGAGCGGCCAGGGGGAAAAGAGGAGAAATGGAGGGAGCATCTGTGAGATACTGCAGCACCCATGCGTTGGAGGTGATCTGGGACCAGGCCAGATAAAAGCTGGATAGTCTGTCGGCGAATGGAGGGTGCGGATCCTGAGGTAGTGGTACATCATCCTCAAGCGCACCTTCAAAAGCCTTTCTTGGAGCTTGAAGACTGGTGCGAGGCTCCTTGGGAAAGGGGAGTTGGATGATAATTACTTTTTTGGCCATTCTGGCCATGCCGAGCATTATAATTTCGCGAGTGGTGGGAAGACCTGGGCACCGGCACTGACTTGAAGGGTTTTCTCTGGGGCGCCAGGGCAAGTAGCCCTAGAGACTTAAGCAGGGACCTGCCATCCTTCAGAGTCTGGAGCCTGACTTCCGCCTGTTGCAAAAACAACTCCAGGCCTTTGAAAGGGAGATCTTAGATGGTATTTTGCACCTCCTGGGGGAGGTCTGATACTTGAAGCCAAGAGCTGTGGTGCATAGTGACTGCAGAGGCCATGGCTCTGGCCACTGCATCCACAGCGTCTAATGCCGATTGCAATAGAGCTCTAGAAACTATCTTGCCCTCCTTAATGGCGGCTGAAAACTCAGGGCTCCAACTCTGTTTGCACTTCTCTGAGAACCTCTCCAATGAGGACCAAGCATTAAAGGCGTAGTGGCTAAGAATCGCCTGTTGATTAGCAATGTGGAGTTGAAACGCCCCCATGGAAAAGATCTTCCTTCCAAATAAGTCTAACTTTTTTGCATCCTTAGATTTAGGATATGGGCCTTGATGGCCTTGCCGCTCTCTTTCCTTGGCCTCTGCTACAACCAGAGACCCCGGAGCGGGATGTCTGTAGAAGTGCTCGTAACCTTTCAAAGGCACAAAGTATTTCCACTCTACCCTCTTGGCTGTGGGGGGCACAGAGGCTGGGGTAAGCCACACGGATCTTGTGGTGTTCTGGATGGTCTTGATGAGTGGGAGGGCTACCCGAGAGGGGCCTTCCAGCACAAGGATATCAACCATAGGATCTGCCTCCTCTACAATCGCCTTCGCCTACAGACTCAAGCCCTGGGCGACTCTGCACAGGAGATCTTGATGCGCTTTACTATCACCTGGAATAAGCTCAGGCCTGGCCCCTGCAACCAACTCATCCGGAGGAGATGACAATGATTCCCCGGATGGATCTATGGGTTAGGTTGCAACCTCTAGTTCACCACAATGGTCCAAACTGTCTTGATCTGTAGGAGCCTGCGACCTTGCAGAGGACTCCCCTTCTGAGAGGTCCCCTGTCTCCGGGGAAGCACCCGCTGCGTAGGAGGGCTGGGGGCGAGAGCTTGCCAGTGAGTGGGATCTGCTCAACCCAGGGCATTGCCCTTGATGGAAAGCCCAAGGAGTCCAGAAAGGCCATTGCAAAGGATCAGGCCATTGAGGATACCACTGCGTGGAGTACAGAGCCAACTGTTTGCTCCTGGGTCTACTGACTCTGGATACCAAGGAAGCCTCATCCGAGCCAATGGAGGACCAGTTCGCAAGGACCATGGTGGTGTGGTACCGTAGGCTGCCTTATGGCGGTGCCACGAGTTTAAATTTTCAAGCACTCTTGGTGGCACAGGAGAGCAGTGATGCCTTCTCCTTAAAGGTGAACAGTACCAAGGAGCCTCTGCTGCTGCGACAATGACAGACGGTACCGGGGACTTAGACTGAGATGGCACCGCTGATGGTGCACAAGGGTCCTTTGCCTGCAAGCACAAGGGCGACCAAGATCTCGGTGTCGGACAGCGCAGAAAAGCTGGATGCACCATTGGAGGCTTCCCTCTCAACGGCCCCGACACGGGTGCCGGTGATGGGGCCAGGCCCGAGGCAGACAGCGCTGTCTGTTCAATAAGGTCACATGCAGCCTCAAAAGTTATTGGCATAGAAGGCAGCAGCATGTCGTCCCCCAGAATGTCCTGCATCGGGGATAGCATGGGCACCAGAGCCAACCGCTCCACCTAAGCTGGTACCAACGATGCCGATGGCTGCTGCGCCATAAAGCGTGGCCCTTTAGGAGTGCTCAACCTCCCTGGGGAGCTCCTCGGGCCCATCCTCCTCCTCTTCTGCAGTACTGGAGAGAGAGAATGGTGCCACCAATGATCTGAGGATCTGGAGGTGGAAGGGGCTGTTGACAGCGCTACAGATCCCCCTGCCAGTGACAGTACCGAGGGCTGGTGCCGCAGGCCACTTAATGAATCACAGTACCCTGGTGCCGCTGGGGCACTACTAACTGACAGCGCCATGCTGGAATTCACTCCAGAAGCTGATCTAAGGACTTTTATCCTTCCAAGTGCACGTCTTGAAGCTCTTACAGATCTTACACTTGTCCTTGAGGTGTGCCTCTCCCAAACACCTCAAACAGGAGTAGTGTGGGTCATCAAGAGGCATTGGCTTGTGACATGCTTCACAAGTTTTAAATCCTGGCATGCCCTGACCCAGAGGTCAGAGGCAAACTAACTCTGGAAAAGGTACTCCTTCTAATAATAGCAATGAAGAACTGCATGAAGACAGTCAGAAGCACTCCAGCTACTGCCACGGTGGTTAGAAGGAAGTGAGGAGGGGGCAGGTCGGCTGTGACTCGTATAGAGGGCCACGACAGTGCCACTCCAGAGGGTGCCACAGCCAACGCTATGGGTGCTCTATAGGAAAAGTCTCTGGCTATCCGTGCACGTACGTGCATATATCTACAATGGAATGGCCAGGAGCGATCACGTGAACAAGAATGTAGCATACTTTTAAAAGGCTATATACTTGATGAGTTGAATAGAGTGGAGAAAAAAATCTCTGAAACATGATATTGACCTCAGTTACGCTAGTATTACCCAGTCGGGCTTGTTCAGAATGTATGTTCTTTGGGGTGAGGACTATGTCTTCCTCTATTTTCCATAAAGTGCTTAGCACACTAAATGATTGAACAAAACCAAAATAAGAAAGAAAAAGTCCATTATTTCTAGACATTAAAGAAAAAGTATCAGATCTAACATTGATCCTACTAATACGTACCAAAGAGAGAGGCCCACATGCTGTCCTTTGCATACATCAAGGTGCAGAAAAGGAGAACAAGATTTGTGTAATGGGCTGCCACAGGACTTAGTGGTACAGTGTATGACCAGAACAAAAAAGACCTAGTGGTAATCAAAGTCACAAAGGGCTACACTGTTTTATTTCTTAACTTTCATATTGGATAAAGGTAGGTAAAACTCCTGTACATGTAGAATAGTAAGTGAACTCAGAGGTTCTCCTATGTTACAAGTTTGAAATCAGGTATTGAAAATTGCTGCCTGCAAATAGAAGTGGCATTTCTAGGAAAAATAAATTATGAAAAGAGAGAGCTCCAGGGGGCAGGTACAATGAGGAAGTGTATTTCCTATTAATGATGTTACCTTGATGTGATCAGTTAAATTTATAGTATCTCAAAGATGGATGTGGCAAGGAAAAGAAAAATTTTAGCTGCTATAATGAAGTACTTTGACAAACTGTACCTGTCTGTACTTGCCTAAATTACTCATACATTTTAAAATGTAACCAATAAAATCATGAGTTGTATCACAAAAATAAATATTTCCAGTATGTCGACACGTCAAAGCTAATAATTTTTATTCATCTGAAGGAACAAGAATACACACAACTGCAGACATACTTGGAAGTCACAGTTATTGTGAATACTAGTTCTTTCTTTCAAGCCCACGTCTGGAAATATCATGAGTCAGGTCTCTCCCAAAATCATAAGTTTCGAAATACTATGTAGTTTGGGATGAAGAATTAATCCCATTGAACAAAACTGTACAAAATAGCTACATTTCAAAGTTTCAATCTCTCCATCATGCTTTCATTAATTAAAAAAGCTACATTATTCCCCTGTGAAAAATTAATTGCACTCACTTGATCATATGTGGCACAGTGACTTTAGAGTTTTCTTCAAACACTATGGTCATTAAACCATTGCATCTTATATTGTCAACACACTGTGAAAATGAAAGTTGTGAATCATTAAAATTGAAACATTTTTAAAAAGGAATATAGTTTCTTATTTTACTTCAATCACTGTAATCCTAAACCATTGTGCTCAAAGAGTATACAATATTTTTTTTTAACTAAGAAGAAATCTAACAACAATGAAGCAAAAAATGCAATGGGCAGGATTCTTCAGTCTGCTCTAATTTGCACCATGAATGGTTAAAAGTCAAAGGATTTATATACCAACAAACACAAACTGACAATCTGGTCTACAGATTTCTTGATAAATTCTTACATTGTTTATAAATTGTAAATGAAATGTTTTGCTTCGACAAGATTAAAATTCCTCCAATATACCTTGTCGTACTTTCGAGATCAATAAACCAAACAGGTGCATTGCAAGGAAATTAGAAAGTTTTACAGACATGCTTAAGCTAGGTCCTCAGCTCTGGTGTGAGTCCTTTATGCTCAGTAAGAGGGCCAGAATGACCCAAAAGAGCCCTAAAAGTCCTAGATCCAGCCACGAGCAAATTTCCCAGGACAGGCACTGAGAAAGACAACTGTATGGCTGTCTTCCAAAGATTCCCTTGCAAACCCTCTAGCACAAAGGGTGTGTGCAGAGACTAGGCCTATGGGAAAGATGGCTATGCCTGGTCTGGGGAGGGACTACAGCACATGGCACTGCAGAAGTTTGGGCACTACTGTAGGCCAAAGAGTAGCCCAGAGAGCCTTCTGTAACTTAGACCCCACGGCTGTTTAAATTATGCAAGGGCCATGCCAACCCCTCAACCAGTCCAGGATTAGGATGACACAAAAGTGGTTTAAAGCCTCTTAATCCCACTTCCCTCTGAACTGGCCCTCTAAGAGGTGCAACACAGAATCTTACCTATGGAATGTAATTTCTGAGGTGCCCTTAAGCCACAGATAAAGGACAGACTTTGTAGACATTTCATAGAGACTTTATGGTCTGCAGTTAGCACCCCTCTCAGGGATCAGCAACCTCAGGTGGCATGCAATCTAATTCTGAGTGGCGTGATGCACTGCCATGAACTCCAAGCAGGGCCACGCAGTCTCCACTCCCTCCTTCCAGCCCTGTCCCTCTCCCATGTGAGTCCAGCAGAGTCCACCCTAGCCAGAGTCAGTGCAAGCAAGCAAGCGGGGAAGGCTGCCTGACCCATGTGTGCCCAGGGTCCCTGCGGCAGAGGAGGGGATGGGAAGCTGAAAGGCTGGATTGGTGTGCTGATGGCCAACCCTCACCCACTGCCATTGCTGCTGAACATAGCACTTGGGAAAGAATGGAGAGAGAGACCATAACCACAGATTTTAAAAGGTTTGGGCATAGACATTACAGGACCTAATGTAATGTCCCTAGAAATCAATGGAGACACCTCCTTTGGATTAGGTTCACAATACCTATTATCAGTAAACTCCATGTGGATAGCCTGTCTTTATGAAGCCTTCTAATTTGATTCATATAGTGCCAGAAGTACCTGTATTACTCCGCCATGGAAGTATAAACTGAACTGAATATAAGCCAATGAATACAAGTACTAGTTTTGAAATGTCTCATAACAAATGGCTTGTGTTATGGAGGCAGTCAGATGAGGAAGGATAATGGCCTCATCTGACCTAAAAATCTATTACTGATACAAATCCACATATGTATTGATTACATTATTTATATAGTAGTTTTTGTTGTGTTTTGAAAAGTCTAATTCTAGGTTATAATGTAGCAGTCTACATTTTGGTATCAGGTTTATCAAATGGATTATTAAGAATAAAAATATTACATATCTAATTGAAATAACCAATAGTTTCCTACTCAGAATAGGAGGAGTCGGAAGTATTGCAGCAGCAGCCATTTTAGTTCCTGGGGTGAAAATGCCTCATGCAATTCATCAGTGACCCCTCTTGCCAATTAAGGAATGGTGCTGACACTCTCCACAGATAGACATGTCTAGTCCTTAGTTAGAAAAAGAACAGCTCTGATGTAAACAGTGCCAGCTTTATAGGGAGGTACCACAGGCTACTGCCCAGGCTGTCGTGGTCGCATGGGCAACATGGTCAAAAGGAAAGAAGCAGAGTGGACCTGGGGGGCAAGCCAATGGAAAGGAGATCAGGACAATGAAGTGCAGGGAAGCAGTGGGCCGATGGGGGCAATGAGGGGGTAGGCCCAGGGAGGCAGCCAGGGCCAGAGAGGATGGAGGAATGGGTGGGCTGAAAGAGGTAGTGGAAGAAGAGTGGACAGTGGGTACCAAAATCTAAGTCTGCTTAGGCTGCTATTTTCCCTAAGGAAAGTGAGATCTGAGGAAGTGGAATCTTCTCCCACGAAAGCTCATGCAAAAAGAAATCTGTTAGTCTTAAAGTGCCACACAACTCCTTGTTATTTTCCCTAAGGCCAACATTGGAGACAAGGGGTTCAATAGGTTAAAAAAAAAAAGTGAAGGAGCAATATTCTTCAGTATTAACAAAGCTGCAGGTAGAACTAGCAAATTTTAAGAAAGCATATTTTTCATGAGAAGAATTTGTTCAATAAAACCTTGCACAAAATTAATTTTACAGTGATTACAACAGTAAACAAGATCACTGACAATCAGGTAAAGAAAAAACACAAACAGAACTTGACTAACAAACTGAAACAAATTTTCACCACTTGTTTGCCAAAAAATATTCAGTAAATTGATATGTGAAATCCTGGCTCACTGAAATTCATGGGAGTCTTTCCATTGACTTCAATGATGTCAAGATTTTACATTATATATTTTACTAAAATCCTGAAACATATTCTGAACAAACCACCAGCCTTAAATACTTAATTTCGATTCAGAGATTTCATAATTGTATTCCTGCAATCTTGAAATGGCTCTGAAGTCAAAAGTTTCAATGGTGATGGTGCCAGATTAAGATGAATAGGTACAGACCGTGAAGTGATGTTTTACCCCATTACAGTAACAGAACTGATAATACCAATCTGAGCCTTAATTCTGTCCTAGTTTCACAAGTCACTGCAGTTAATCCAAACTTATCCTGGTGTAACAGCTGAATTCATCCCTTTATGTCAAATTCTACTAGCTTTTATCACTCAATTCCATTAAATGGAACTACTCATATAAGCAAAGTATGACTGGGCCTTTCATTTTAGAAAGCTGGTAGATTTTGTGCTATGATATAAGAAATTAAAACGGATAATAAGGTGGCTCGTTACAGTATTAAAACACACTATCAAATCCTTTATAAATTCCCCTTTCCACATTCTTGCAATAGAAATATGGCTTTCTGCAAGTTCTAGTATCACCAGTGTCCAATCAGAACAGGAATGTTCTAAGTTCTTCTACTCCTAGAATTAGGTGCCTCCCTTTCATGTCACCTCTTCTGTGTAATGAACTTACCACACCCTCCAATAGCTCCCATTATTTAGGAAGGACATTTGTTACATAACCACTGCTGCAGAGCTTTATATATCATTACAGTTCTCATATTCTTTGACTTTGCCTTTCTAGCAACAATTTCTAAGATGATTCAGACATTCTCTTGAGCTACATAAAAATTTAGAGAAAAGTCCATGAATATTTACTTCAGCACAGAGGCAAAGCAGGGAGGGATAAGCCACATTCAACTCCTTCTCTTTCCCAAGGATACAGAAGCTTGGAAAGACCCATTGTTTAATAAGTTTTTAATTCCACAAAAAGACAGGCTGAAAACAAATTAGTGGATCTCATTACTTCCACCTGGGCACAATCTGGTTACAACAATACTCTAAATATTATAGTTGCCACTGTTTCAGAGTCTTATTAAACTGGATTCATTGCCGAGACAGTCAAACCAGAACAGAGAAGAGCAATGTTGTAAATAAAAAAGCAAACCTTAAAATACACTATTGGGAGAAAACATGAAGACTCCAATGCTTCAGATCAGTGCGGCTGAGGAGAAAGGTGACAGTAGCTGGCCAACAATTCTCACCACAATCATTTTATCTGAGAGTTATTTAATGATGAAAAAAATCAGGAACTGTACTTGATGTGTAAGGAGTGAATTTTTCTTCCTGATTCTGTGATTCCTAATAAATAAATTATTGCTATTTTTTTTGCTTAGGAACATGTCCATAGCAACAGTATAGTGGATAACTATATAACAATCATAGCAGTGGCATTTGCTAACAACTCGTTTCCTCATGTTTGCTCTTCTTTTTCATCCAATGACCAAGTAAAAAGAAAAATCAAGGGTGTAATTTAAAAGTTGTGTGTGCACATTTGCACCTTATTTGTAAACACAATATCAGCCATTATGCACACAGCTAAACTATTCGTGCACAAATGGTAATCCAGAATAAAATCTCCCATTTGGGTACCTAGCTACACACATTTTTGCATACCTAATTAAACAAATGCATCTGAAATAATATAATTCTTATTGTTTACCCTTTCCATTTCCTCTTTCAGGGATGTAGTAATGGGTTAAGAGGTAAAAACACATACGGGCAGTTTAGTCAATAATTGTCCACTATGGGATTTTTATACATCTGGTTCTGGGACATGATACTCAGAAAGAAGCCTTACCAGTCTGATCTGATTTGGCAATATTTATTATTCAATTTTCATCCTAAAATGTAGTGATATGCTTGTAGAAGGTTGTGAATTTAGAGACACTCCCTAGCATGGGCCAGTGTTGTGCAAATTGGGAGACGTGCCCCAGAGAAGATCTAACATGGCTGCTCCCAGGTACACACCTGGCTACCTGTCTGTATGATCAAAGTTCTATTCCTTACTCATTCAGTAGTATCGTCTTTAATGAACCCTCAAGATCATTACATAAAACTTCTAACTTACAGGAGTTGTGTGACATTCTCTGTGGGGTCCTTTCTCTAACACCAGTTCAAAAAAGCAAACATGAACATGAGATCCTCTGAGTGCATTGTTACTTTACAATAATTATAACAATCTCCACAATTTCCAACAGCCATTGTCAGTCTAGTTTATCAAAACAAACAAGGAGTCTGATGGCACTTTTAAAGACTAACAAATGTATTTATCACAAGAGTTTTCATGAGAGAAAAATCCCACTTCATTGGGTGCTTGAAGATGGAGAACTTTGAAGCAAAATAAATCCAAGGAAGTTCAAGTCATAGGATCAGGGGAGATTGTTACAGCAAATAAAAGCTATTTGGGTTCAAACCAATGTTCCCTCTAACTACTCGTAGACCGTGTGCACAAACAATTTCTTTGTGTGCATAAAAACATTTCTTTGCAAGCACCAATATTAGCACTATTGAATTTTTTTGTGCGCACTTTATTTTGTTGTATGCACAGGTTTCATGACCTGTGTGCACACACACGCGCACAGCTTTCAGGGAACAGTGGTTCAAACAGTGGAGAACAGCAATAAGCAGGAAGGTGGTGGGGGTTAGGGGGAAGGAAAGCAAAATTGCTATTGTAATGGGGAAAAAACTCATAGTCTATTCAGCCCTGAGTTGCAGGAGTCAAAACTGAATATGAGTTCCAATTCTGTAGTTTCTCTTTGAAGTTTTTATTTGCTATCAATAGTTATGTCTACATGTAGACACTTATTTTGAAATAAGTTAATTAGAAATAAAATCATTATTTCGAATTAATTTATTTCAAAATAAGTAAAAACCTCAAATCGAGATAGCAAGTCCAGACACAGGACTTGCTGTTTCGAATCAGGAGAGGGTTATTTCGAAATAATGATGTATGTGTGGACATAGCCCATGTGCAAAGAGCCAAACCGGAGCTCTTTGAGTAGTTTTTCAAAAAATTCTGTGGCATACCTGCTCAGATCTGATGGCACACCTGGGTTCTGTGGCACACTGGTTGGGAAACACTCGTTTAGTCACTAATGGTTCCTTGTTCCTTCTCATAGGAAGAGGATTTGTTTTTGCACAAAATATCCCAACTTGCAACTCGCAAGCTGCCTGTCTCTTCACCTTCTACTCACTGTCCGGTGGGATACATCTCTTTGTGGATTTAACTCCACCATGAGAGTCCCCAACACCGGACCGGAACATCACGTTGACGATGCCAGGGTTTAAACCCTGCACCGAGTGCAGCAAGGCCTTCCTCCAGGACGACCCCCATGGGAAGTGCCTTAGGTGCCTGGGAATAGACCGTATGGTCTCGGCATGTTCCATTTGTCTCTCCTTTAAACCAAGAACAATCAAGGAGAGGGAACAGCGACACCATGCCCTAACCTCAGAGGAGGCTCAGCACCCTTCACCCGAGGCTTTGGGTTCACACCCAGCTTGGCGCCAGAGCCAACGCGGCACCATGCCATCGGTGGCCACCACCATCGCACCACCTCGGTGCCGACTCCGGCACCACAGCACCTACCTGGCACCTTGGCACCTCAGCACCGATCGAGGTTGCCCTCAGTCAGCCCGGAACCGTTGGTGTCAGGCTCGCCTCAGCACCACGCCATGTCATCTCCGGCAGCGACAACACAGTACAGCCCGGCCTCACCAGTGCCAAGCTCACCCCGGCACCACCTGACTCCACCCTCGGCACCGCAGAGCCCAGTGAAACAGGAGCAGGAACCTTCCCGCCCGGGCAGTCCTCCCTCCCCCAGCAAGGACTTGCCCGCGAGTCAAGTAGAGTCGCTTCTCATCCCGTCCACCCTGGAAGCGGTGGAGACAGCACAAGCCCTGCTGCTACTCCAGACTACCCCTTCCCCACCTCCAATAAGAAGGGGCAAACTGGCCTTCATCTCGAAGGCCTGGGCTCACCTGGGACACTCACCCTCAGCCTCCCGTCTTCCACCCCAGCAGGGGCTGACACCACTCCACCACTGGCACCGGGTCGGGAATCTCGATCCCCTTCCCTAGTCTCCAGGCTGGAAGAGGGACTTTCTAGGGGCTCCAAATGGCCCCAGCGCTGCACATCGGCCCCATCACCCTTCCATTTTTGGCCGCAAGAATGGTTCTCTGAGGGAACTCCCTCCCCTCTGTGGCAGGCTCCCAGTGCTGTGCTGTTCCCGGCACTGGAGTACTTTACGGGAAACCTTTTGGTGCATTTTGACCTGTTGCGCCGGGCTACAGACCATTTAGGTATGGAGGTGGAGCCCCTGAGTCTTCCCCCTGATACCCTGTTTGGACCGGCTTTCGCCTCCACGGTGCCCTTAGCAGTCCCGCCCCACCTGAGCGTATGGGACCTTGCACGCTCCCGGTGGCAGAGCCCAAGCTCCGTCCCCCCGGTTTTGGATACAGCGAGTACGAAGTATCAGGTATCCGAGTCAGACTACCCCTCGCTCACTGGCCACCCAGTTCCCCCTAGGGACGTGGTCCAGATGGCAAAATGAGGACTGCAGAACCCCCCAGGTTCCCCTTCCCCCCCTCCAGGGAAACGAAGGAGCTGGATCTGTTAGGCCGTAAGGTGTATTCTTCATCAGCCTTCCAATTACGAGTGGCAAATAACCAGGCTATAACCAGCAGATACTTGCTGGATGTCTGGGAGTCACTCGGGAAATTTAGAAATATGCTTCCGCCTGAGGCCAGGGACTAGTATGATGCCTTCCTGGAGGAAGGCAACATAATCTCGCAAGACCTCCTCCTTTTGGCTCGCAATGCGGTGGACACTGCTGCCCGCGCCATGGCCTCAGCGGTTACCCTCCGCAGAGTAGCATGGCTTAGGGAGGCTAGAGCGCCCTTAATGCACAGCAGGCAGTTCTTGACCTGCCCTTTGAGGGGGATGTCCTGTTTCCCCCTGAAACCCTCTCTGTGGTGGGCACAGCCCAGAATCCTCAAAGAGAAGTCAAATATTTTGTCCTTCTCCCTCCTGGACCCACCCCCCCACCGACTTAGCTCCCCACTTCCCCAGCCAGTATAGTCCCTTTCCTTCCTGCTTTACTCATGGCGGGAACTCGGCCTTTGCCTCCCCTGTCCACAAGGAGGAGTCCCTCTGATCACCGCCACCCTCTTTACCCTTAGAGTGCAGGGGGCCCTAGGGCGTCACTGCCACAGGACACCCAACCCCCACCCCCTTAGGGAAGGCAGATCCGGTGGGAACTATCCCGCTCCTCCCTCATTCTTCCCCTTCCCCAATCATGGGAGCAAGACCTAGATCACAACGCCGGGGGGCTGACAATACGACGACGCCCTCCCACGGTGCCGGTACCCCAATACCGTAGCTACTCCCCACCCCCTCATCCCTTAAGCAGCAACCTCCCCAAGGACGGAAACCGCCCCTCTTCTATTCATAGCAGCCTTCCTTCCCGAATATTCCCCACCGCGTTCCTCACCCTAACTCCTCGCCGAGGGATGGAGGCGCGTCTCGTTGTAGCCCCAGCTGCTGCGGGGCTCCGAGATGTGCACATCCGAAGCCTACTTGCAACAGGACCGTGCCTGTGGCCATAACACGTGTCCCAGGTAGGCCCCTCGTATCCAGGTCAGGGGAAGGGGAGGAGACACCCCTGGTCGCACCACAGTTTTCTGTGCTGCAACCCCAACCCCCATTCGACAGCAATCTCTCCTGTGCACTGAGGGGGACACATCTGTGTAGCAATACAGCTACCTAGATAGCCATTTTCATCAGGAAGGTATCTTCAGAGCAGGTCTTACCCCCGCATGGGCCCTAGGTACAGCCCACCCTTCCTTTTTTCCCCACCCTCACATGGTTCCATGTCTCTACTTTCTGGTGATCTAGTGGGAACCAGGGGCCCACTTCGGGAACCCTCATCTTTGTCTACCCTCTTCGAGGTAGCCCACTCTCCCCCGACCCCACCAAAGCACAGCCGGGGGCACCCCTTTAAACCCTGAGGGCAAACACCTCGTTAGGACCATATGTTGGGAAACTGCAAAGGGTCTATCCCTCGAGTGCCCTCCACCCATATTTACCACCTCGGTATCCACTGCCTTCTGGACAGCTGTCTATGTCAGATAGAAGGTTCCCTACTTCTGGGGCACTTGCATAATCATCTTGTTCTGTGGTCCTATTCCCTGGCAGGACACGTCCCCCCTTTCCGCCCTGCCTTCCTGCAGGACCATCTCAGTATGCTGCATGTAGTCCCTTAGTGCTACTGCGGTTCTCCCCATGCACGTTGGTGGTCCCTGGCAGTTCTGCAGTCCCCTTTCCATTTTCAAGGACCTGTTGACACCCACTGCCGTCCAATGGTGTGATACACAGAGAACCCATTTCTATACAACATGTAACAGTTTCGGGTTGTATCCTTTTTTTCACTCTCTCGCTCCCTCCGGGGAGAAAACTTCACTGGGTTCTCTGATCCCATGGTGTCCTTTAGATGCGGCAGCCGCCATCCTGTTACGGTCCCATTCTCTAGCTTAGGAAGGAACCTTCCTTGGCAGTGGAGTTCTTCAATGTCCATGTATTGAAGAGTTTCTCCTTAGCAGCCCTGGGATGGCAAAGTGGTAATGTTATCCCTCCAGCAAGCACTATAGGTACTGAGTCCGAGGCCTTTCACAGCTCTCCTTCGATTCTTTTGGTTCCCGAGGGGCTGACTAGATGATAGTAAGAGTTCTCTCCCATCCCTCTTCTTCCTCCTCATGCCTTAGTGAGAGCTTTATGATGCAAACCCTGCAAGCGTAGACCAGCGGGGCCCTTCTTTACATTCTAGCGCCCTGCAGGCCCTAGTAGGACCATCTTGTCAGCACTGCCTCAGGCCACCTTGCTGTTAGTGACCTTTCCCGGAACCTCTCTCCTGCGAGAACTCGGTCGTGGTGCCCGCTCGGCTGAAAACATGCGCTTCCGCGCTACCAGGTCATTAATTAGCATGCTGTGGGCCCCCGTCCTGATTGACTCAACTCTATATGCCACAGTTTAGTGTCTCGTGGTCTTCTCAGTCGCCCTCGAGCCCATCTTACGACCTTGTATCCTCATCTCTCTCTTTCAACCAGACGGCCTGCTTGGCCACTTCCTAGATAAAGGGCATTGTCATTCCCTTACTTCTCCCTGTATACTCAGTAGTCGCCAGATCAGTCCATGACTATGTGGCTCCTGCAAAGCCATCGGGTGCTCTTACCTCCACATTCTTTGTTCTCATACGAGACATGTCCATACAGCTAGTCTCATTTGCTGGCTTTTAGTGTTCTTCTTCGAGCCCACGTGACATGGCCTATGCCCAGACATTGTAGTCTGCTGGTTATATTCCACATTTTTCCCCTTATGCAGGGCACCCACCCAACCCGTTTTGTTAGGTTGCGTCCCTTTCTCCAGTTCAGGTGACCTTGTCTGATCTGCTTTTGCATTCTGCCTCGGTGGATCCGGTCTTGCCCAGTTCTAGGTCGACCCTCAGCTCTTGCTTCTTCTGGGCTGTCAAGGACCGCTCGCCTCTTTATTCCAGTGAGTGTCTTGCTGTAGGGCCTCTACCTGACAGGGCTTGTTGCTGCGCTGAAGGTCGAAGTACCAACTCCACCCACCATCCATCAGCATGGATGGTAGTCATCTATTACTGAATGCATCCTAGCAGCACTCGAAGAACAGTGGGTTACTCACCAGTAACCACCCTTCTTCAAGATGGGCTGCTCGGATCCATTCAGGTCTCCCCCCTCCGTCCCCACTTCTGGAGTTGGCAACTCTAAGGAACTGAGGAGGGGGCGGGAAGGCGGCCATATACATAGCCATGGATGGCGTGAGGGGCGGTGGCCGCCTCCCCTCTTCTGACAGGCTAGGACAAGTTTTTCTGACCAATCCAGCACTCTGGCACGGAGACACCTATTACTGAATGGATCCAAGCAGCCCATCTCGAAGAAGGACGGTTACTGGTGAGTAACCCACTGTTCCTCTTAATGGCCCCCATCAGGGAGGCTTCCAGTGGCAGTGGGCCCAAGAAGAAACCTGTTTGACCAGTTAGCCAGACTGACCATGTGGCCCAACTCCATTTTTTTTCTGGCAAGGGCACTGAGGTAAAAGGCAGGGGACCCAGCTTCATTTTGTCCTCAGTCTGCAACCTGCAATCAACACCCTTCTCTGGAATTATTCTTCTGGGACTAGGGCTACCAGATGTCAGGCAAAAGGAGGACATGTCCTCCTTTTTACCTTAACATCCTCCGTCCGGCAGGCATTTTAGAAATACATGATTTTGTTTGGTTTTTTACTAACAGGGGTTAAAGTACGCGGGAATGCCCCAGAACACCCTCTATTTAGGGGGAAGTGTTCCAGGGCCCCCTAAAAACAGAAGAACATTACATTAATACTATATTTTCTCCATGTGTCCTCCAATGTCCTCCTTTTCATACCTCCCTGTTTTCCTTTCCATGCTTTGGTATCTGTTAACCCTATCTGGGACTGAACAAAGGACTGAGACCCACCCAGCTGCTGCTGCTGAAGATGGGTGTACACCAGAGGAGTGGAGCTAATCTGCTAACTACAGGATCTTCAAGGATATGCTTTCTCTGGACTCTAAATCATTTGTATGTATGTGATTCACTTTGACCCCTTAACATCACTCATATTTTGTTTGTTTTCCCTTTATATTAAACCTTTAGTTGTAGTTAGTAAAGGATTGGCTGGCAGCATGATATTTTGGGTAAGATCTAAGCCTATATTGTTCTGGGCAACGTGGCTGGCCCTCTGGGGTCAGGAGAACCTATTTCTTTAAGAGACTCAGTGGCTAGAGGGGACCATGGGAACCAATGTGTACTAAGGGGGCTGTTTCTGTTTTGGTTATACTTGGTGATGACCAGAATGGGGAATCAGAAGCATGTTTTGTTACTGACTGGGAGACCAGTTTAAGTACTACCCATCAGAGGTTTGGGGGTTTGGCCCCTGCTTTTGCAGCTTGCCCTGATTTTGGCACATTCAAAAGGTTGTCCCAGGAGACCTGGGTCACAGGGGGGCCAGGCAGGTGGACTGGCAGCACTGCACCGGCCACCCTTTTGGCTGCTCACTCGGTCCCTGGCACGGTGGGAGCAGTGCAGGGGTCTGCCCCTCCCATGGGCCAGCTGGCCCCGCCTCCCAACATGGCAGGGAGGCAGAGGGTGATTTGCCCGGGCCTGGCACCCCCCCAGGGACCGCCCTGCCCTGGGGAGGGGGAGGGTGCCCATTTATTGGTTGTGGGGGGGCACCAGAAACCCTAGCACCAGCCCTGGTGGGGTGGGGTGGGGGCATTTCTGATGGCATAAATCATATTGGTACATGAGCAGGTGAATGAGCACTTGATGGAGTAGTTGGCTTGATTAGGTCCCATGATGGTGTCTTTTGTGTGGATATGTGAAAAAAGTTGGCAGTGTTGTCTGTTTGCAAGGATATGTGCCTGCTTTAATATTTCTGAAGTTAGGTCTGTAGCTGCTGGTGAGTATCCATTTAAGGTACGGGGGGTAGCCTGTAAGCAAGGAGACGTCTGCTGCCCAGGGCCTGAGAGAGTGAGGGATCGTCTTGTACAATAGGTTGCAGGTCCTTGATGATGTGCTGTCAAGGTTTAACTTGGGGATTGTAGGTGATGACCCTTGGCATTCTGCTGTTTTCTTTCTTGGGTTTCTCCTGTAGAAGTTGACATCAGGCTACCCATCTCGCTCTGTTATCTGTTTCTTCATTACTCCAGGTGGGTACTGTAGTTTTAAGAATGCTTAATAGAGATGCTGAAGATGTACGTCTCTATCTGAGGGATCAGAACAAATGTGGTTATATCTTACGGCTTGGCTGTAGACAATGGATCGTGTCTTTTGTCCTGGGTAGAAGCTCAAGGTATGAAAGTAACTAAAGCAGTCTGTATGTTTATGGTATAAGGTGGTGTTTGTGTGTCCATCACTAAGTTGTACTGTAGTGTTCAGAAGGTGGATCTCCAGTGTGGAGTGTTCCAGGCTAAGATAGATCATGGAATGGAAATTGTTGAAATCTCCGTATAAATCTTCAAGGGCATCTTTTCCATGGATCCAGATGATGAAGATGTCATCAATGCAGTACAAGCAGAGGAGTGGTACTTGGGGATGAGAATGGAGGAAGCATTGTTCTGACATTGGCATATTGTGGGGCTGTGCTATCCCACCCTGCCCCACCCCAACCTTATACATTGGACAAACAGGACAGTCTCTGTGCAAAAGAATAAATGAACACAAATCTGATATCAGAAATAACACCATTCAAAAACCAATAGGAGAACATTTCAATCTTCCTGACCACTCCATCAATGATCTGTTAATAGCCATATTCAGGCAAATGGATAACAAACCAAGGCTTCAAAGAGAAACTGAAGAATTAGAATTCATATGCAGATTTGACACCATCAACTTAGGGCTAACTAGAGACCAAGTCTTTTTCCCCATTACAACAGGTAATTTTGCTTTCCTTTCCCCTCCCCAACCAACACCACCTTCCTGCTTATTGCTGTTCTCCACTGTTTGAATCTAAACAACAGCTTTGATTTGTTGTAACAGTCTGACCTGATCCCCTAACTTACACTTCCCTACATTTATTCTGATGCCATTCTCTATGATCCCTCATCTTCAAGCATCTGACAAAGTGAGATTTTTCTCTCATGAAAGCTCATATGATGAACTTGTTAGTCTTTAAAGGTACCATCAGACTCCTAGTTTGTTTTAATCTCCACAAAGCATATGATACTTCACTTGAGACCTTTATAGACTGCTACATGAGGCTGCCATTGAAAGACTCTTTGAATTTACAGTTTTCAACAAAAGCTTTTCATTTACCTCTTGAAAATGAAAAAAAATTAAATCAATATTATAGCTATATATGTTTACTTTACCATTGCTCATCCAGCATAAGAACACTGGGTAAAATTTTCAAAAGCATGTAATTGACTTAGGGTATGTCTACACTTGGCCATCGTCTAAAGCCTACATTGATGCATTAAATTAATAAAGCCAGAGGAGTGCGTCCACATGACACTCCATGCTCTGGCTTCTTGTGTCCCCATTGCTACCCATTAATTTTACTTTAGAAGCATTGCATTGTGGGTAGGTGTCCTGCTAGCTGGTTCCCCACAACCCACACACTGTCTCCACACTGCTGCCTAGCTCACCCACCTACAACCCACCCTATCTCTACGCCTCTGGCTGCTTCCCCCAATCCCCTGCCAAGTCCATGCTGCTCGCCAGTTTCCCCATTCCCCCATGCTGCTGCCTGGTTTCTGCAGCTCCCCACCCTAGCTCCACACCACTAACCATTTCCCACAACCCCCGCTGAGTCTGCACTACTGACCAGTGCTTGCACCTTGCCCTGGCTCCTTGCCACTTACTGGTTCCAACCCCAGCTGAGTCTGGGAATTCTAGGATCGATCCTGGAGTCTATTAACATCTCATTACACTGCCCTCTGTACACACTGATGTTAAAGCTCATTATTAAAATCACACTAACACCTGCAGGGGTGGAGCTACAACATCGACCTGCAGCAGCACTGAATTTGACTGCAGCCATGTGAGTGCAGAAGGTCAGCATAAGCAATGTTATGTTAACCACTTAAACCCTCAGTGTAGGCCAGCTCTTAGGCACCTGGAAGTTTAAATCCCACTGACTCCCTATGAGACCAAGGCTCCTAAATATTTTAGATGTTCTCCAAACTTTACTAACATCTTACTGGATTTTAGGTCAAAACTGTTTATCCAGACCAAAACAATTCAGAGGGTTTCTTTTATTTTTTTTTAAAGCCATTTCAAACAAATTAGACTGATTCACTTAACAGAAATGTTGCTATAGGAAAGCATCCAATTCCAGACTGAAACACTGATTGCTAATCCATTGTTCCTTGTGATTAAGAGAGGGCTCAGACAGCCCTAAATCAGAATTACAGCACTAGTTCAAATTGTCACCTCAGATTTTTATATGCGTAAGACAGGTCTAGAGGCTGGGCACTTTCTGTGTTTAGCAGCTAAAAGAGGGGCAACTGATCTGCATGGTCTTTGTATTTGCATGAGTACTACATAATCTAGCTGTGCTGATGCAGGGCATGATGATAAATTGTATATGGGTTGATTTGGATCACAGATTGTTCAATACCTGTACTTTAACTGAAGAGGAAAATGAAATATTGTCTTTTCATGATATGCTACCCTTTGATTGTATAAACGCTGTTTAGCCTATTTGATGGAAAAGTCACCATCAGCAACACAGAACTTGGAACAGTGAGCAATTCTATTTTTTCTGTCTTATAAGATCAGAAAGAGGGTAATGCTTTAGGCAATGCCTAACTCCTTGCCCACTGTTAAAAAGATAAGACTTGATGATCCCTTTAGAGTCTCCTTTGAAGAGCAGTGTCTGGTGTCCTGAAGTCTGAAGCTAAAAATCACAGAGGGCTGAAATCCTCTCTAAGAGCTGAGCTCACTGAAGAGTGACCAGAAAGTGGTGCTAGCGGGTGGAGCCAGAGGCCAATGGAAGGCATGAGTGACCAGCAGGCAGTGCCAGCAGCCAGGAGGCAGAGCCCATGGATAGTATGAGCAGCCAGTGGTGAGCATAAGTGACCAGCAGGTGGTGCCAGCAGCCAGTGGGTGAAGCCAGCAGATGGTGCAAGCAGCCAGTGGAGGGCATGAGTGACCAGCAGGGGGTGCCAGCAGCCAGCAGGCAGGGCCAGCGGATGGTGGGTAGTATGAACAGATCCCCAAGATGGAAGAAGACAGCTCTGAGGTGGACGCTAAAACTATGATGGCCACTATGATGGTTGGTATGGGGGTAATGAAGAAGTGAAGCACACGCTTTACATACAGTGGGGTGGAATGAGTTCTGCTTGTTGGGTTTGGTGGGAATCCTGCCATGCACTGATTCTCCAACCCAGTGCTGGTTTTGATATTGCATCTCTATATATATTCTTTTATGTTACTATTAGAAGTTTTGCGTACTACACTCAGATTCAAGTATGCAAGCAGGGAAGCATTGCCCCAAGAGGGCTCCCAAGAAATAGTGCATGGTTTCCCAGGAGTCTGGGTGGGGACTCAAGCTGGCTGGTGTTGCAACACTGTTTGGGAACCACTAGCTACAGAACCCAGTTCTTTGCTGCCGCTGTCCTGGCCTGGCAGAAGGGTTACACAAGCAAACCTCAAGGGTAAACCTTTTTGGTAAAGCAAATGCAGATCTTTTGCTGTGTATTCTAGCTTTTCCCCTAAAAGACTGCTAGCAATCCTTTGTTTAACAAGTTTCCTAGATATAAAAATAAAATGCTCTTTTTAAATGGTGTCCACACCACTGAAATATTTTAATACTTTTTTTTTCACTCATTCACAACAGAATGAATCACTTGCAAACCACTATAATACATCTTACTTGTGTATGATAATATCCATTCATCTAATTTTCTTATTGATGTGGAAGAAAAACAAGTTCATCTTATTCTCTTAATTTGTGGGATATGATAAAATGTACACAGCAAAAGAAGGAAAGACAATGGAGACATTTTCCTTCTGTTTAAAGAAACACAGATAAAACTATTTTTCATTTATATTGCAGGGGCAATTAGCAATACCTCAGCTTAAGAGGTCTGACTCTTCTTTCTAAATAAAAAGAGAATTCCACACAGTTACATATTAATAGGAGGTAAAAAATGAATGCTAGTTAAGTTACATGGGTTATTTATCTGTCTATTCCAAATACCTAACCACATCTCTGGCAAAACACTTTCTGCCTTACACTAATGAATCCTTAAAAAGTATAAAATCTTTGTAAAAACAGGCAAACAATTGGTTTCTTATGCATTCATTCTAATAGGTAAACCCTAAATAAAAGCAAAAAACCCTTTGAGATTATTTTGACATACAGTACAACAGATGTTATTGATAAGAAATAATGAAATAAGGCAAGGAATAATTTACCTGACTTATATCACTTGTCCATGCAGCTTTTTCCTGTCGTGAAGGAGCTAACAACACCACAGTAAAAGGAGGAGCATCAGGAGGTTCAACCACAATCTTGAAATCAAGGTGTCCAAAAACTTGCCCAGAACCTTTTGCTTTACAATCGGGGGGGGGGGGGGGGAAATCAAACAAATGTGACTTAAAAACTATATATCAAAGAAAGTATTGTTAACATTTATACCAAAAAGTAATTTAAATCACCCTCTGCAAAGCAACTACCATCATAAAATGTGCTCCAAAGCACATTTGAACACACATCAAATACAAGCAAAGTTCGGGAAATATAAATACATGAGTACAAATGAATGAGAGTCATTGTGAATTACTACACTTTCCAAATTACTAAATAAGGTCCTAATTCTACAAAGGTTTCTCCATGCATTTTTTTTTTTTTATTTTCAACACATGAGAAATATCACTGAACTTAATGCAACTACTCTCACACAAGTTTACCCTGTGACTAAGTCTATGGGACTGGTACCAAAGTGAACAGGCACTATAAAAAAGTAAAAAATACACGCGCACACACACACACAGAGTTACATCATTTGACGAAGACAGCAGTTATAATTAACAGGGACCAGAATAAAACTTTCAACCAGCTCAGCCAATTCTTTCATTTCCTCCCCCAATGAGAAACTTAATTATCCTTTTCCTTCCTCAAGCCCAGATTTTGTTCAGTTAAGATCCTTAACTATGAATTTCCACATAAAAATCAGAAAATAATTTGCTACACTGCTTCAGTTATTCACTTGAAATTTTACCAGAAAGAACAAATGCACATGTTTTTAACAGAGGTTTTTATATGCAGTTTTTTTTAATACTACTTCTCAGATTTCCAGAAAAGGTAAAACGTATCATTTCTGTGCTGACAAATAAACAAAGGGTAAGACTTTTAAAAAACTGTTTCAAAGCTATAATTATTATAAATAGTTTCAAGCAACTTACCATCATCATCACTCACATCTGGGTCCTCAATCAACGTGCACTCTATTAAAGAGAGAACACCCCCTGTCTATGGAAACAAAGGAAATTTTTCAGTAATCTGGGGAGAGGGAGGTTCCTTTCTCATTAAAGTTATTTTTAAGCTTTCTTAGAATTACGTTTTAGAAAGAGCCTTTAATTGGAGAGTTTAGCATGCACAATTTTATCAGGAAAAGCAAACATTATTAGAACCAGGAGGGAAAAAGAAAATGTAATGTATAGTGCTTTTTTTTCCATTAAAATAAAATTAATAATATAGTCACTTTTACAGAAATTGATATCACATTTGCCCTGCCTAATTCATTCTAGCACAGTTAGATAATAGCACACCAGCTGGATGATATGATCAAATCTCCTGAACACTCCCACAAAAATCTGAATTAGACTAAAGGAAGGCCATCTATGATGTTCCACTAAGTTTAGGTTACATTCTAAAATACAATACTATACGATCTGCATGCCTCCACCCTTAGTGTTTTCTGCTATGTTGGAAAGTGAAAGTACCTAGAGAAGAGATGGGTTGCATTATTTCTGACCCATACAAAACCATAAAATACTAGAAATCTGAGAAATCTTGTTCTTGAAATATTTCTCTGCCAAAGTCTTTCTGAGCAGTTTCAATAAACGTTCATAGTTAAAGCTCACACCAGTTTACACCCCCCAGTACTTGACAAAAGCACTGTCCACAAAATGAAAACCAGCGCAAACTGACCCCCAAATTTTAACATGTTTATTTAAAAATGATGTTCTGCTTCTCACTAAATCCAAAACAATCCATAAAAGGTTGATTATTTCTCATGGAACTTATTTATAGATTTCTTAAGAAACTCAATACAGTAAAGTATGCTGTTGCGGGAGAGCAGATTTAATTTTAAATTAGTTTTAATCCAGTGCTGTAAAATACTCCTTGGGAATTCTGCTGAAGTAGATTGGTTGACACCTCTAGTAAACAAAAGTTCTGCACCAGTTTACATAGGTATTTAACACTGTTTCCAACCTCAACAAATTAAAACTACAGTTCCATTTAGGAACTTATGTTCACAAGAGTTTTGGCTGAAAAAGGATTTCAGAATTCAGCCCCTTGGATTCAAATATGTAAATAGTTTATCAGAGTACCAAACACACTCTGAAAATTATGCAGACTGCTGCTGAACTATTATGCCTATGAGGAGAAAAGAATCCCTGCCTGCAATGAGACTGGATATGCTGGGACCAAGCAAATGATGCCATGAAGGGAGCTAGGGCTTCTTGGAATCTGACATTTCTTTCTTCCACATCCTGCCTTTGTTTTTCTGTAAGGAGTAAAAGGGTTTGACAGCTTGATCAATTAGCTGGCTTTCTGTTAACCCTAAGAAAGTGACAGCATGCCCACAAATGTGCATTCCACCTGGCTGGCCAGCAGACCTGCCCACTCCCACCTACCACAACTGCAACCATGGACCAGCCAGCAGCCGCGAGCAGCAGTGATTTTGGCAAATGGGGGTGGGGATGGGCTGCTCTCCACCCACACAGCTCCAGCCACAGGCAGCTGCTGCAATCTTTACACAGCAGGGGACATGCTACTTCTCCCCTGCCCTCGTTCCAATGCTCCAGGTGTTCAGCAACTGAAGCTTTGCCAGGAAGCTTCTGGTCACACAACCAGAAGCAAGACTGGCTGGGCCAACCCTGGAGAGTCATGGGCCCAGCCAGAAAATGGGGAGTGGGCTAGCCTCTGATATGAAGAATGATCTTTTCACCATGGTTGAAAGAAACGCAGTTATTTGGAAAATCCCATTTCCCACAGCATTCTTGTCAGCAAGGTAAGGAAGTATGAGTTAGATGAATGGACCATAAGGTGGATAGAAAGCTGGCTAGAATGGCATGAGGTCATCAGGCCCAGTGGGTAGGCATCAATGGCTCAGTGTCTAATTGGCAACTACTAACAAGTGGTGTGCCCCAGGGGTCAGTCCTGTAGCCAGTTTTGTTCAACATCTTCATTAATGATCTGGATGATGGGTAGATTGCATGCTCAGTAAGTCTGTGGATGACACAAAGCTGGGGGGAATGGTAGACATGCCGGAGGGTAGAGATAGGATTCAGGGAGACCTAGAAAAATTGGAGCATTAGGCCAAATGAAATCTCATGAGGCTCAACAAGGACAAGTGCAAAGTGCTACACTTAGGATGGAAAAATCCCATGTACTGCTACAGGCTGAGGATTGACTGGCTAAGTAGTGGCTCTTTAGAAAAGGACCTGGGGATTATGGTGGATGGGAAGCTGGATATGAGTCAACAGTGTGCCTTTGTAGCCAAAAAGGCCAATAGCATATTGGGCTGCATCAGTAAGAGCACTGCCAGTAGATCAAGGAATGTGATTATTCCCCTCTATTCGGCACTGGTGAGGCTGCATCTGTAATACTGTGCCCAAAACTAGACAAATTAGAAAGAATCCAGTGTAGGGCAACAAAAATGATTAGGAGGCTGTGGTACATGACTTATGAGGAGCAACTGAAGAAGACTGAGGGGGATTTAATACCTACCTTCAACTACTTGAAGGGGTACTCCAAAGAGGAGAGGACAGAACAAGGAGTAATGGTTTCAAGCAGCAGCTAGGGTGGGGGGGTTAGGTTGGATATTAGGCAAAATTTTCTCACTAGGAGGGTGGTGAAGCGCTGGAATGGGTTGTCTAGGGAGGTGGTACACTCTCCATCTTTGGAAACTTTTAAGACCTTGTTGGCTAAAACCCTGGATGGGATGATTGATTTACTGACTGTAGTCCTGCTTTTAGTGGTTGGGGGTGGGGGAACTAGATGACCTCATGAGGTCCCTTCCAGCCTTAATATTCTATGATTCCCATCTGACAATTTTGTACTTGCTGCTGATGTTGCAGGTAGGCCTATACTGGCAGTAATGGAAAAGGATTAGAGAAAAATATTTCTCTGTTTTCCATTTGATTACAATGTGCATCATACCAAGATTTGTTCCAGTGATTTTTTTGATGGTCTCTTTCATGCACTGATGTAGAGGTCAGGGGGTAAGAAGGAAATCACATACACACTTTTCCCCAGGCTCTGTCAGACTGTTCATCAGGAACAGCTGCAGAAAAGCCAAGCCACAAAGAAACAAGAGGAATATTTATAAACAGAGTGAGAGAGGAGGGCATAGAGGGAGTAATTGGGTGTTCTTGGTCTTGAGCCTCCCTAAAAAATCCTTTACTGAAACATAAGCAGGGGACTGGAAAAAAAAACTGTTTTGAAGGGCAGAAAAATTGATATTTTTAAAATAAAGGTTAAAAAAATTAAAATTCACAGTGACTCTTTAGAGAATAGATTCTATTTATTTACAGTTCTTGGGACTAGAGTGGTTGAACTGTAGGAATCATGGGAAACAACAAGATACATAAAGGAGACTTTCAGGGACACAGCAGCAGTTCAGTCCCAGTTTGACAGCCTCTTTGCTGTTGAAAAGGAATAAAGTCTCATGGAAGGAGAACACTGGACTGGATGAGTGTGTGGGGAATATCCCATGGTTGGGACCCTCCCTCCAGATGATGTTTGGTATCTTCCCACACAGAGTATACATCTCCAGGAGAAGGAACACCAGTTACTAGGAAGAGACAGGTAATCATAATGGGGGAGTCAATCATTAGAAATATAGATGTCTGGGTTTGTGATGACTGGGAGGACTGCATAGTAAATTGCCTGCTGGGTGCAAAGGTCGTGGACCTCTCAAGACATCTAGACAAAAGTATGTGTGGTGCTGGAGAGAAACTAGAGGTTGTGTTATATGTAGGTACCACTGACATAGGGAAAGGTAGGAGAAGAAGGTCCAGGAGATCAAATAGGCTGCTTGATAAAAGACTGAAATCTAAAACCTCCAGTTGTATTGTCTGATGTAATTCCAGTTCCATGTGCAGAGTCAGTTAAAAAGGTGGCAGAACTTCAGGGTCTCAATGCATGGGTGAACTTGAGTGACCATTATTACATGAGGATATTGATATAACAGGCATCACAAAAACTTGGTGTAACAATGACAACCAATGTGACACTAATACCAGTGTACAACATATGCAGGAATGACAGGTCATGCTGGTAAGGAACTCGCCTATGTGAAGGAAAGCATAGAGACCAGTACGTAAAAATTTTAAATGAATTCTGTACTACAGAATGATTCTGTAATTTATATCATTCTGTACCCCAGAAATTCCATAACTGAATAATAAGATTATATAAGTACAATATACCACTGAACACCTAACCAGGATAGTGATGATGACTGTGAAATGCTCAGGGAGATTGGAAAGGACAAAAATAGAAAAAATAGAAAAAAGCATACAAAAAATAGAAAAAAATTAGAAAAAATAGAAAATTCAATAATAATGGAGGATTTCAGTTATCCCACTATTGACTGGGTACATGTCAATTCAAACCAGGATTCAAAGATAAAGTTTCTAGGTACTAATTATGACTGCTTCTGGGAGAGGATCGTCCTTGAACACATGAGGGGAGAGGCAATTCTTAATTTAGTCCCAAGTGGAGCACAGGATCTGGCTCAAGAGGTGATTATAGCTGAAGTGAAGCAACCGTAACATAATTAAATTTAACATCTAGGGAATAGGAAGGGGAGAGGAGGGAAAACCAAAGAATCTTACCACAACAGCATTTAAATTCAGAAAGAACTACACAAAAATGAGGAAGTTAGAGCAATGGAAATTAAAAGAACAGTTACAAGGGCGCAGTGCCTGCAAGCTGCATTTTTAAAACACCATAAGAGGCTGAAATTAAATGTATGCCCAAAATTTAAAAACGTAGTAAAAAGACCAAAAAAAAAAAAAAAGCCACCGTGACTTAGCTAAACTAAAAGAGGCAGTTGGAGACAAAAAAAAGTCATCTTTTAAAAATGTCAAATCCTCCTCAGGAAAATAGAAAGAAGCATAAACTCTGACAAGACAAGTACAATGAGGCCAGTCCAAAAAACAATTTGAAGTGCAACTAGCTTGAGTTTAATTCATCAACTAGGTAGAGCTCAACATCCATTTGCACAAAGCAGGCTGGTAGTTACTCCAAATTAGACTGCCACTCATCTGCTGGGTCACCGAAGTTCCTGTCAAATGACAGGTACATGATGTGTGGCAGCATGTTCTAAGGAATAATCCAGCTGACAGTGAAATTGAGCCATTCACTTGTTTAGAATGAATAAAGTGCAGAATGAATCAAAACAGATGCAGCTCCCAGATAGAACAGAATTGCACCTGAATTCATGAAACATCTGGGTCCTCGTGATCAGGAATGGTTCATTAGGCTTTTCAACAGAGTTCTGTGGGAATTCAAATTATCAAGAATCTGGTGCCATGCAAAGGCAACTCCCTTGCTGAAACCTGGGTAAGAACCACACTCACCTTTGAGCTTCAGACCAATTTCACTTCTAAGTGCCTGCTTTAAGGTGCTTAAGTGTCTGATTTCAAAACAAATTAAACCATCTGTGCGAGACATGCTGGCACCAGACCAAGCTGGTTTTCACCAAAGTTGTAGTACATGTGCTCAAGTGCTGGCCCTTAAAACTTTAATCAGAAATGGATCCCAATGTAAGATGAGGACTGATTTACCTATCCTTGACTTTTCCAGGGCATACGATATGCTTGGCATACAGGACTTTTGCTGTAATTGTCCAGAACTATGACAAGTTGGTTAGTACGTACAATGGCTCTTTTTTTTTTCCCCCCAGAAACTGCCATTTCCATGTGCCTTTTGTAATTGAACAAGAGCTTGAAGGCACCAGAAGAACAGCCTCCTGCAAGAATCAGCACTATTTCCAATCTGATTCTATGACTTATACTTCCCCGCCTTTATTTTCCTCCAATTCTATTAGTTCTCCATCTTCAAACATCTGACAAAGTGCAATTTTCTCCCATGGAAGCCCATGTGATAAATAAATTTGTTAGTCTTTAAAAGTACCACAAAACTCCTTGTTTGTTATTTCCAACTCTCCTCAACTCATATACCAGGCCTCACAAGTTTGTTCATGCAGATGACATACACTTCGGTCACACTCCATTGACATACGTGAAAGTGTTCTGAATGCAGATATGGTGGTTATGGCTGATTATTTTTGTCAGTGGCATTTGACAGTGGGATCAGGACTGTGTCAAGTGTCTTCTACTTACATTATGCACAAGTGGACAGAGAGCTGAATATTGTTGTCAATAGTCAGTGAATAAAGTGTAGACTCAAATTCTAAGATCAGAAGGGACCAATATGATAAATCTAGTCTGAGCTCCTGCACAATGCAGTCCACAAAACTTCATCCATCACCTCCTGCAATAAACCTCTAACCTATAACTAAGTTACTGAAATCTTCATTATTTTAAGACTTTAAGGTACGGAGAAGCCACCATAAATTGAGTCATGCCCCACACTACAGAGTAAGGCAGAAAGCCTTTTTGCCAATCTGCCCTGGGCAAAACTCTTTCCTGACCCCAATATGACAATCAGTTAAACCCTGAGTGTATTGGCAAAACTCATGAGTCAGACACCAAAGAAAGAAATCTCTGTAATAACTCAGAACCTATCCCATCAATTGTCCCAACAGTATATCTACCACACCCAGTCTACTTAGGCATCACAATGGATGGAAGTCTCACATATCATGACTATCCTACAAAACCAAAACTAAGGTCAAAAGACACTATAGCTTGCTTGGAAAAATGGTGGGTACAATATGGCGCAGCAATGCCCAAACATTACACACTTTTGTGCTGTTATTCAGCAACAGAGTACTGAGCTCCAGTATGGGCTTTCTCATCTCACACAAAGATGACTGATGCTCATCTAACCTCCAAAATGTGTATTATTTCATGCACATTTAAATCTATTCCTCTACCATGGTTACCAGTTCTCGCCAATATTTCTCCACCCAGTGTTTTCAGAGAGAAAAGTATAGCAAAGCTAATGACTAAATTACATGATATGTCAATCTACCATTAACTAAAGACTTGTTTAATCTACTATGTAGTCATCTGCCCTCATAATGCCTGTTATGAACAAGTTTACCAAATGAGGGGGTTTCAGTAGAGGATATGGTGAGCTTCCTGGTCTGTTAAGAAAGTGACAGATAACTATCTTGTCTCGAGCCCCACTCAACATCAACCCCAGTGTTATTTACCAGGAAGGCAATGGACCCTTCTGAACCGGTTTCATATCAGACATGGGATTTGTGCTACAGTGGAATTTTAGAGACAGTCCACTATGTCAATATGGACAGTCACAAACCATGACACTTATAGTTGAGAACTGGAAAATGACTCAACTTCCTGGAAGTCTTCAGGCCTTGAACATCATTGATAAGAATGCTGTGTCTTGCCTTGACCAGACTGTACATGCCAAATAAATAATAAAAGATAAATGATCTGGAAAAAACGGGTAAACAGCAAGATAAAGTCTGCAGATAATACAAAATTACTCAAGATAGTTAAGTCCAAAGCAGGCTAAGAAGACTTACAAAGGGATCTCAGAAAGCTGGGTGACTGAGCAATAAAATGGCAGATGAAATTCAATGCCGATAAATGTAATGTAATATTGGAAAGCACAATCCCAACTATACATACAAAATGCTGGGGTCTCAATCATCTGTTACTCTCTCAATAAAGAGATCTTGGAGTCATTGTGAATAGTGCTTTGAAAAGATCAGCTCACTGTGCAGTGGCAGTCAAAAAAGATAATGAAACAATAGGAAACATTAGAAAAGTGACAGATAATAGGACAGAAAATATCATAAGCCACTATATAAAGATATAGAGAAGGGCAAAAAAATATTATTAATGGTATGAAACAGCTTCCATAGGAGCAGAGATTAAAAAGAAGGGCACTGCTCATCTTGGAAAAGAGATGAATAAGGGGGGATATGACAGAGGTCTATATAATCATCAGTGGGGCGGAGTAAGTTAACAGGGAAGTGTTATTTACTCCTTCACATAACATGAGAGCCAGCAGTGACCAAATGAAGTTAATAGTCAATAGATTTAAAACATAGAAAAGGAAGTACTTCTTTAAACAATGCAAGCCAACCTGTGGAACTCATTGCCAGGAGATCTTGAGAGGCTAAAACAATAACTGGGTTCCAAAAAGGAATTGAGTAAGTTCATAGAAGACAGACCTATTAGTGGCTATTAGCTGCAGGTCTGTATGCAACCCTATAATCTAAGGCCTCATCTACTCTGCCAGTGAAATTCAGCAGCAGTCAGCAGGAGTTATGTAAGCTACACATGACAGCTTGCATCATTCTCGCCAACTCCATAATTTCCACTTATTGTGCCATCTCCATTGTGCTGTGCTGACATGAAATGCATACCTGTTGAAATACTACATTTCTGGAGGAATTGGCTATATTAAATTGACTTCTGGATTGACTGAGCATGTCTTCACTTCCACTCAGTCAATCTGGATAAATCAATCTGACAGTGGCGAATCTGCTGCTGTCAGTGTAGATGTACCTTAAGTGTCTCTAAACTTCTGATTGCCAGAAGCTGCAACTGAAAAACAGCAGAGGGAGTACATAATAATTGTCCTGTTCTGTTCATTCACCTTAAAGCATCTGGTAGTAGCCACTGACAGAAGACAGAATACTGGGTAGAAGGACCATTGACCTGGTTCAGTACAATCATTCTTATGTTCTTATTTATTTGTTTATTTTTAATGTTTTAGGTCCTAAGAAGTCAATGACCATCATTGATGCATTCAGGGTGAATCTTAAGACCTGATTAAATTTGGGGCTGAAAAGAAATTTCTACCCCATGTCACATGCCAGACTACCTGGAAAGTGAGTGATAAGGGGGCAGAGGATGTCTACATTCCTCTGGTAAGTATTCTGCAGGGATCGGTTGGTGCAAAATTGAAGTTTGTGCCAAGAAACCTGAGGAAAACCAGACTATTAGCAGCATTAGTGTATTTTCATTATACACCCGAGCTGCAAGGCCTGGATACTTGTTTCAGTGTCCCAGTTTCAAATGGGAGAGTCTTGAGCTAGAAGTTGCTAATCAATCAATCAATCAATCAAATCATAGGGCTGGAAGGGACCTCGTGAGATCATCTAATGGCCTTTGTTCTCAAAATTTGTTCACGGGTGAGGCTAAGGACAAGGAACAGCCAAACTTTTATTCTGGTATTTTATACATACCCTCATGCATACCGTGCTATGTAACATGAATACAGCGACAAAAAGAAGGACATGCAGATAATTAGCACCTTTTCATTCTAGGGTGAAAAGAGTTCAGTTTATTAATACTCTATGCATACATAATTGTTTAGACCTTTCCTGCAATAAATGTCATCTTGTTACATTTCACTGGCCAGTTCATAATTTTAATTGAATGTACTTTAGAAAGCCTAATGTACACTTCAAAGTGAATCACTATTATTTTCTACCAGCATAATAATAAGAGAATAGTTCAGTCAATTATTGTGCATTATCTCAGTTCAACATACTGTACACAGGATATCCTCACATTAAAAATATGAGATACTGGAATTTCACAGCGATAAGTTAAAACATTTATTGACCTCAATTTTCTGTATTTTAACCATGTGGATCATAAATGAGGTAGTTATGTAAGTTCTGTACCTTAAGCAGATGCAGTTTTCCTCCTGAACTTCTTGTACAAATTAAAAAGTGTTTTGTAAATAAGAAGCATTGTCTTTCTCCTTCTTTTTTCAAAGATAATGATCCCAGGCGAACTTTACTAAGTTTCCCTCTCTCAACTGAAGGTACTTGAATAAGAGAACCTGGTGATTACAAAAGTGAAGAATACACTGTAATTATAAAACTATTTAATAAATGATGCACTCAGTGTTAATGTACCAGGTAGTCTATTCTGTACTATATATAAATGACTTATATGAATGGTTTTAACTGCCATTGGAGTGACAAGATACCTTGCTCTTAGACCAGAACCTAGTAATCCCTCCCTCCTCACAATTGTTGTCCTGAATTTGGTCTAGAGAGTGAAAATCAAAGCAGTACCTCTTCATGCCAACAATAAATTGCAATCTTTTCTTGAATTTGGGCTACACAGAGCCAAATGCAGCCTGCAGTAATGTGTGTTGTCCTGCCGGGAAGGATTCTTGGGAAAAAACATGGGTAGTTTAAGTTAAATATTATGTATCACTTGGTCAGGTAATGGAGATTAGGTGGCAAAGCAGCACAATTTTACTAAATTTGGCATTTAGTAGCAAAATGAGTAATTTAACATCAAGGAGATGAAAGAGGGGAAAGATAAGATAGAACAGAAAAAACAAGTGACAGAGGAGTGTAAATAAAGCAGGCTTCTTCTCCTTTAGTTTACTCTGCACAATTCTCACCCTCCTGGGCCAAACTTAAGTCTAATATATGTAGACACAACTACCATTGAATACAATGGAGACTCTCTCCCATTATGCCCATGTCTGAATCTGATCACCATAGAATTTCACATTAGTGAAAGTTACATCACAATGCCACTTGCATCTTTGTTTTTTGACACAAAGGCATCCAACTCATACCATCATTTGTGTCACCCATATGTGACCTTTATAGGGTTAAAATGTTTTCGTTATGGGTTAAATGTGGAACCCTATGTGTATCTGAGAACAGAATCTGACCCATAGTGTACACGTTTCCTGAAAGGAACTTTGAAAAGTTTATCTGCCTAGTTAATATTAGCTTAAAATTCATTACACGATATTGGAAGCAAAAATCACCTTGTTCGCCCTTCTCATATAAAATACTAACTTAATAAATAAGGTGTAAATGGAAAACAAATGTCTCAAAGAGAAAGCAACATTTATTTTACATAATATTCAGTTGAATACTTACCACCCCAAAATACACATTTTACATTAACTTTAGATATGATAATCTATGAAAAGCTCCTATACACTGGCATAGTCAAATATACCCTGGTTCAAGACAACTGGAACAGTATTTTCTACTGCCTATTTTATGTATAAATGATAAAGAGTTAGACAAAATTAAAAAAACTGGAATAAAGTTCTATTTTCTAAAGTTTTGCATAAGCATGAAACCTCTTCCAGATTCATAGAGTATTTTGTGAATTCATCGAGAATGCTGAGCAAAACTATTATGCAACGGGTTTTTTTTTCAGACAAAACTGCATATGTGTCCATCTAAAAAACTACTAAAAAGACCACCTTTATGTGTTGAATTGTGACATTGACTCAACGACTTGTTCTAATATGTTCTTCTTAGCTCCTGCAATTCCTTTGCAAAGTTATGATTTAATTAGTAGTATCCACCTTGTCCATATTCTCCCTGGACAGAAGCAACTACATGAGCGTTAATATTTTTTGTTCCAAAGGAATAGACATGTTAGTTTAGTTCAGGAAACCAAACAAGGAGTTCTGTGGCACTTTTAGGATATGTCCACACGTCTCTTTTATTTCAAAATAACACTGGTTTTTTCAAAATAAAAATGATTAGGTCCACATGACGTTTTCTTATTTCGAAATGACGGGCTCTGTCATTTTGAAATAAGAACCGTCATTTTGAAACAGCTTAAACCCCATTCATTTTTAAATGGCTGTTATTTTGAAATGGTTATTTTGAAATAACACCATTTGGACATGTTGTTTCGAAATAACCATTTCGAAATAACAGCTGTTTCAAAAGCAGGCTTCCCCTTAATTCGAATTAACATTTTCTTAATTCAAATTAACTTATTTCGAAATAAGGACTTTATTTAGAAATAACTCATTTCGAAATAATGATGTATGTGTGGATATAGCCTTAAAGACTAAAAATTTATTTATCGCATGAGCTTTTGTGGTCGAAAATCCCACTTCATGCTATTACAGTTTGACCTGATCCCAAGACGTATACCTCCATGCATTTATTTTCCTCCCATTCTGTAAATTCCCAATCTTCAAAGCATCAGACGAAGTGGGATTTTCTCCCAAGAAAGCTGATGCGATAAATACATTTGTTAGTCTTTAAAAGTGCTGCAGGAGTTGTTGAATATTTTTTGTGTTATCACTTTACTTAAAGGAGTATTTGTATTCACAAAGTGGCTTAAAAATTCACTTAATTTTCATTGAAGATATGGTACAATACTTTGAGCAGGACAGTATTTAATAATGCCAAGCCGTGCTGAAGGTAGAGTATTCGATAATGCCAAGTTGTCTTTATGTAGAAATGTGAAATGTTATCGTTCAAGAAACCAGCATAATGAGCTGGTAGTATATCACATGAAATAAATGCTGCGCAATCTTACTTTGCTGGATTAAATAAATGACATAATATTAACCATGCGTTGAGTCAGTTCCCCCACACGTACTGTATGGTTCCCATCCAACAAGGAGGCCACTGTACAGTCCTTTTGAGGTTTTCTCTTTGGTAAATTCCTGTTGACAGTAGGAGCTGGGTCTTTCACACATTCTATAGATTTGCCTCTTAACAAAGGTGGGGGGGAACAAGAACAAAAACAAAAACACGTAACAGGACACCGCCCTACTATTAACAAGTGAGGGTAATTTTGGAACACTCATTAACCAAAATTAATTCAGTGGCATGCTTTTGTAGAATTTTCAGATCAATCTTTGGTATGTTAACCAGAAACGTGTGAACTAAATCATCTGATATTGTCAAAATGTTCATTTTAACAGCATATCTTCAATCCAGGACAGACGAAAGCATCATCTTTTTTTTTTTTTCCTCCAAATAAGGCTGTATGCCTGCATGCCAATGGCTGATTTGCAACTACAGTTCTGCTTTCTCTTGTTCTGGAATGTTGTACATAGCCATAAAATCATCAGGAAAGGAAAGCTCTGAGCAGTTGGGAAGACTGGCTCTCAAGCAAGGGATCTGGGGGCTCTGGAAAGAGCTTGGCAGTTAATGGACTCTGGAGCAATCTACTGGCAGACATCACTGATAGAGAGCATATTGGGACTTACTGGGTGCTAGAGTCTACAGGACCTAGCAGTTGAAGCACCTTAAATGCTAGCCCTGACTTGTTGTACATCTGATACACAACCAAGAAATATATCAGAACAAAATTTGGTGACCTGAACCCTCCAGCAAATGCTGAAGTGGGTAAGAGTTACAACAGCAGGACAGTGACAGAGTCAAGCACAAAAACAGTTCTCTTGACTTCCACACCTATCTACAAGTCCAGTCTGAATGTCCTGAAATGCCTTTTAGTGAATTAAATTATGTACTATGTTCTGTAAGGATGGCATTTACCCTGGGATGAAGGACTTTATAGGGTTTCTGTAACAGCTGTGTCTCTTGGTGGTCCTGTGTATGGGAGACACAGAATGGTAGCACTCCTTCCCCTTCGTGTCATGAAGAGGGCCTCCATGCAGGCTCACACAGACCAATACAGAAAGCAACAATGGGAGACAGGGAAGGAACTGCAGGGAAAGGTGTCAGACTGGCAGCAGTGAAGAAAGGCCACAGAACACATTCAGTATAACACAATACCAGCAGACTCCGTACAAGTTTCCCTCAGACTTCCCGGCCAATGCATCTCAGCACTGACCTGGAGGAAATACCTTTAAGAGTTGAGAAACTAGCTCATTCTCCACACTCATTCAATCCTTGGTCCCTCTGCTGAGACTGCCAGCAAAGACTCAATTAATGTCAACTGTTACATGTGATTTTTAAGACACACATTGCAAGAAATCAAATGACCCAGAGAAATGAGGGGTGGGGTTAGTATTTTTTAACAATGGTTCATTTCTGATCTCTGCAACCATACACTATCATGCACAGTGGATGATTTTACAAGACACATGATGACTGAGTTTTCAGCTCATGGATCAGGACCTTGTCTTCGGTGAGACACTTTTCTAACACTATGCACAGTTTTCAGTGTAACTGCTCTTCTCCAGAGAAAATCATTGGTTTCACTGGCTTACTTAAAAAAAAAAAAAAAGATGGGTACTTCTTAAAAACACCACATGAACTATATACAAAGACTGCTTGCCATAGTAAGGTTACTATAATACATTTACTTTTTATTGATAAATTTCTAAGCATACAAACAAAACAAGATGATCAATTACTAATACAATAGATGAAACAATTCAAATATCTACACCAAAATACTGTAAGTACACTGAAGAATAACATGGTTTGTACAGTACAATTAATTCACATAATATTTAGATTAGTGTCACTCAAGGAAGTTTATGTCTTACAGTTGTTTTTGGTGATAAATGCAATGAAAGATACAACTTCTTGTCCAGTATATTTTGTTTAATATTTCTCTTGAAGAGACTTTCCTAAATTTAAATGCATAGCATTTTAGAGTGACAAAGTAGATGAGATAATATCTTTTATTGGATAAGCATATGTTGATAAGAGAAACAAGCCTTCATGCTTACAGAAGCTCCTCTTCTGCCACACTTGAAGCTTGCCTCTCACTCCCACAGATGGTGGTCCTATAAAAGACAACTCACCCACCTTCTCCCTAATATCCTGGGGCCAACAGCATACTGAGTTATGCTAAAAATCTGTATTTAATAATGCAAAATCCTTCTAAAACCTAAACAGATTTCAAAGTGACTGTTGTAATAAAAATCTTAAGGTTATTGTGGCATATTCTTATTTACACTGTAAGGCTACATATCATAAACACACTCTAGATCAGATTTCCAGAATTTTATTAAACATACGCACACATGCACTCAGGTCCCTGAGGCCACACCTCAGGCCACAGGTCTTACTTTTAAGGAATACACCAAAATTTACATTCTCAAGCCTCCTTTAATATCACTCTTTTTGAACTACAAAGGAGATCATCCATATGGAAAGTCAAAAAATCTGCCCTACAGACCCATGGGTCAGCATAAGAACAGAATGGGTGGTGCGAATGACTGAGAGAGAATCATTTACAAATTATTTAGGTATTTAAAAAAAAGATTGTGTCATTTACCAACTTTTCCTCAAGTTTCTATTAATATTATTGGCTTATTAATGTAAGATCCCCAACGCTGATCATTCAATCTTTGCCAATGTTTTTAATAAGATGTCTCCTATTAAACTGTTATTTTCATCAAGATACATAGTATTTTACCATTAGCTCCACCATTATTCTACATGAACCTTGAAGGAAACACTTTTAAAAAATAATGATACAACAGGTGCAGTGTCTCTCACATTGCAAATTGCTATACACAAATTTGAGCTCCTGTGCGGTATGCTCAATTTTCATCATTTCTTTTTGCAGGAATATGTCTGCCATATACTCTCAGCTTTTACTGGAGGCCAAACGTGTCTTCTGTGAAACAAAAATGCTTATCTTCATGAACTCAAATACACATAATGTGATCACGCTTAATATCTGTTTTCAGCCATTTTTCATTAAAGTATCCATTGGGCAGTAAGAGTTATCAAGAAATTAAACTATATCATTTTGAGTTGTTCCCGAAGTACAAATGAAAAATGGGAACAGTAGACAGCTGTTTTCATTCCTCACAATCTCTCCACCATTTGACAAAGCTTCAAGTACTTCAAGCTTCTCTTGAGTTTTTGTCTGAATGTTGGCATCATCTGGGATTGCAACATCAATCGGCCAGACAGACATGTTCTCCGTAGAGCTGTGGATAATTTCTGGTCCATTGAAGATGATAGTCCAGTCTGTACGTACGCTACTTTCCCACGGGTGCTTTACTATTATTGTACTGCTGTTTTTCATGGCCCCTGAAAAAAACAGCACAGAAGTGGGGCTCAACTACAGCCCAAAACTATTTGTCATAGGGGCAACCTGCCACTTATGCAGACAACACTAGCCTTATGATGTCTTTCTTCCCAGTCATCTTCTTAATGATGCCAACATTAATTTTGCTGTTTGAAATATAAATGTTTCATTATAACATATATGTATACATATATTTTAAAAAAGCCTTACCTTGACGTATAAAAGTTTGGCTGGTGTCTAGTAATATATCACAACCTTCTACTATCATTCTTTCTATGGCTAAATTTTTCCGGATATTTTCTGTGTCACTAACTTCATCATGCATCACCCTGTCAAACACAATACAAAGAGGATTTTTAATCCCTTGATGTGTATTTTGCACTGCTCACACATATTGCTATCAGAACAAATTTAAAAATATACAGCTTCACCAAGAGTTCATCTGAAGAACTGACACACTTTCATATTTGATACAAGCTGGGTCAACACGAAGTAGAAACAAAAGTAGCTGTAAAAACCAAAAAAGTTTTACAACCCTTCCAACAACCTCCTCTCTTCTAATTCACTCATGGATTCTTTCCAGTCTAATTACTTTACTTTTACCACTTCCATAACTGCTTTCACTATCTTTTGATTAACTGCATCTCAGCAAAATCTCATTAATCTACCTACTTGAGCTTTCTGCAGCTGTTAAGACCATCTTTCTTGCCAGTCAGATCAGGCCACCCTCTGACTAAAGGTACTTGACTGGTCCTCTCTACCTCTCCAATCTAGACTCCTTGTCCATGACTTCACAGTCTTCCATAACTCTGCTCCAGTTTGCATCTCGGATCGTCTCTCATGTACCATCTTGCACCCTTTATTTACTTCAACATTGCTAGAGTCAGGGCTTTCTTTGTTTTTTTCTCCCATACTCCCCCAATATTTTTTCCCTAAGCACAAAAGCTCTAATTCAGAAGTTCACTTTGGCACATGCTTAAATGCTGTGCTGAATACTGATGCTTTCCTGAATTAGGGTCAGAATGCCCTCTCTATACCAGTCTGGCAAGTCACCACCCTCTGCATATGTAAACTTCTTCTAAACACATTCTAACACTTCTAAACTTCTGCAAAGCCCACAAACAAAGTTCCCTAAAATTCACCCACTCTCCCCAAGTGGAGTTTTTACTAATCCAGCAGGGAAAGCACTTGGGACAATGGTGTTGGCAGAAAGGGTGTTCTTCCTTGTGAGTTCTATTATAGAGGTTCTTATACCGTTCTCATCACTGGAGTATCTGACAGGCTTCTAGAAATGCATTAAGTGATATGACTAAATCAGTCTCAAGCTGTTTGTTTTGGCGGTAGGCACCGCCTGCCCTGATAGTAGAAGGGGAACAAAAGCCTCAGCTCCTAATGTTGGCTGCTTAATGAGTAGCTATCTGGAGCTGGACTGAACTCTCCACCTGAGACATGAGATAAAGCAGCGTTGGGGCCTCCTGCTGTCACCTCCACCACAGATTGAGCCAACAAGAGACTCTTCTGCCAGTCCTCAAAGGGGAAGATTGCTTCTTTTCAAATGGTCTCAAAACATGGAGACCGTATGACAGCTACAGCACTGTGGGCCTGTTATAGTGGTAATGAATGCTCATCCACTCATTTGAGTACTCCATGAGGAGCTGAGGGGTCTGAGGCAGAATAGAAGTTGAAGAAAATTCAGAAGCCTAGCTGTAGATGGAGAACTGCTGAATATGGGGTGGGGGGGAATCATGGAAGCCAGTGAGTTGTTTTGCTATCTAGTAAACGTGAACAGTCAAGGCAAAGCCATTTGCTAAGAATAACTGTCTGGTGAATCGGACTGAAAAACAGCTTCCACATGTGAAATCAGCTCTTCTTACAATTAAAAAGATGCTTTGCTGGAAAACAGTGGCATAGTCATATGGGGAAATTTAGGGAAATTCATAATTTAGACTTTATGCACTTTAGCCATAGATATAGATATAGCAGAAACCTATTTCCCCTAGAGAAAACAGCAATATGTACCCCACAGTTAAGCAGAAAGGCAAATATGGAAATCTTAGTCTGTGGTGGAAGAGATTCACTTTGCAGGGATCTCAAGGGAACAGTAATTCTGAAAATATATACAAGCAGTGTGCCTAAAATATGTGCAATAAAGGGACCCCTTCAGCTGCAGTGACACAAAACACATATCAAAATTGATAGTTATTAATATTTATAGAAATTCACACAAATGTGTAACTTTCACTTCTGTTATTATGAATTCTGAAATTATCATCTTTGCTAACTACAGAAAAAACCATAAATTTCTCATCTTTTAGTTAAAGACAAGAGTCTCTCTTATACCTAAGGCTGGGAAGTTGTCATGGCAAAAATATCAAAATACAGCAAAAATCTTAGTTTTGCCTTAAAAAAAGAGACAAAATTTTAACCTAAAAAAAAAAAAGGACAAAATTGATTCTCTATTTCCAAGCTCTCTTTTCAAGCACGCTATAACGCAAGGGACAAAATCTTACCTTGAAAGTTCTTCTAGTTTAGATTTAGCAAATTCAAGGCTCTTTCTTTCCACATGTTCATGGGGTGTGTGAGCCAGAAGTTCATGAAGAGTTATAATGTATCTAGGAATCTTAAACAAATTAAATACAGTATGAGCATTTTTGTGATAAGCAATAACACCAACTGGTCTTTGAATTTCCAGCAGATTAGTCACTCTGACAATTTCACAATAATTTAGGGCAGGATTTTTCATGTGTCCAGTGATTTGGGAGGAGGCAAAGACAGAATACAAACCCAATTTAAACATGTTTCAAATATTGAGGCACGCAAAATCACTAGTCGCTTTTGGTAATTTAGGTCTTAGGTAATGATGCATGCCTTTCTTTCACATTCCATACATTTAAAAATCATATGCAGTAAGGTTGCAAATCTGCATATTATTAACTAATAAAGAAATCAATAATTAAGATAGTAACATCCCTTTTATGAATCACAGGCTGATTTCCTCCGTCCAAACAACAAAATAAATTTACAATGTTTAAAAATAGGAGTCAGCAAAGACAAACAAGAGTGCTACAGGTGCAAGTCAAAGTCAGCTCTTTGGGCACATGTGGCCATTAACTAGCACAATTACAAAAATTTTAATATTTGAAACTCAGTGGTACTTCCTGTCACAAAAGTATATAAACTAGGTTCAGAATTTTGATTAGTAAATATTTATGCCAAATGTAATTGCTATTAAGCAATTAGACTGGTGGTTCATAGAATCTTGCAGATTAAAATAATTCATTCAATCAAGACACATTAGCAGAAGTGAAATACACTTGTTAAAGCTGTGTTGAACTAATTCTTCACCACACCCATCAGAAACTGATCACTGAAGAGGAGGGGTGGGAGAAAGAGGATTGTCAGGGAGTCAATAACCACTCCTTGATTATCTGCTTTGTCCCAACACTAGCTAAAATTACTGAAGCTTGGGGGGTGTTCTAACTTGCAATAGGTGGTGTGTGGTTCCCCACAAAAAGCTTCATGTTGCTGGACCAGATCATGGCAGATCTTCTCCTTAATTTTATTTATTTATTCCTCCCTCATTCCTCTTTCCGCATATGTAAGATCCTGAATGCACTAGAACCATTGTAGTTTTGAGACTGTGACTGCATGTGAACAATACTAGTTTAATAATGTGATAAATGAACGACTAAATTACTTTGATGAAATTATTTTAAGTTAAGCAATAAGTTACCTTCAACAGAGGTTAATTTTTGCAGCACTAAATGATGCAAATGAATTTACAAATGCACAGTCAAAAAAAGGTTTAGAGACTACCTGAAACATAGGATAAGTAAGGAATGTTTCCAGCATTCTCCCCTCACACGCTGGGTTAGCTTCATATTGCTTCAAGAGTTTGTCAAAATCTCTGTTTTGCTTACAATTTGCCAGAACTTGTAGACTGTACTGATGATTCCGAACAAATTCTTGATAAATGTTCAGCATTGGCAGCAAGATATCAAATAAGTCAGCTTAAAAAAAACAAATCAATACAACTGTTTACTTTGTCTACCTATCGCTTACACAAAAAGCTCAATGGGCTCTACAGAAGCAGCATTATTATAATCAGGTCTGTTTCCATCATACCCAGAAAGTCATAAAAACTTTGGTCCCATCTCCTGACAGAGTGTCACCATTTTCACCATACAGTAGCAACAGAATGTAGCCATGATCATGGAAAATTCAGAAATTATCCAGAGACTAATCTTTGGTTAGAGGCTGACACTGATCCCAAAAGAGTTCTCCCACAGGCTGACCTCAAATGGAGCCCTCATACCTCTGAAGAACCCTGCTACTTCCTATAAAAATAACAACCAATTAGCACCTCCAATTTTCCTCAATCCATAATAATCATACAAATTTGTATGTATCAAGTTAGTTCTATGATTGTGTAATACATAAAAGACACGATTTAACTTTTAAAAAGTCACCCACCCAGTGATGAAAAGTAACATGAAAATCTCATTGCCTAAGAACAACTTACCTAAAATTAAAGTAGGCCAATTAGCTATTCTTGCTTTTAATCCTTGATGAAATATTTCATGAAGGAACATTATAGTTTCACTGAAAAAAAGAAATAATTGAAAGAATACAGTTTCACACTTTATTTTCTAATTAATTCACTAAAAAATTCCTTTCTATTTACTAATACGTTTTGTACTTTGTGCACTCAGAATATTATGGAAATCAACATTTCTACATCAAAACATTGCTTCAATTTTTAGAATTTAATAACTAAAAATTCAACTTACATATAGTTCTACAACTTTATTTTTAAAAGCCACCTACAGCTGATTAGAGATATGTATTCCAAATTTCAGCTCTTTTAAGCTTCCTTATTAAATAAATTCCATATACATTATTGAGCAGGTGTACCAACAGCAGGAATATCTTGGACAATGCACTAAGTTATCTTAAACACAGAAGTAAAAGATAGAAAGCCATATTCAGCTCTTTTTAGTTTTTCAGGGCTACATGGTGCCAAGCATACCTTATTGCTTTTCTCTTCAATGTGCGCTTTAAAACTGTCCATCTTATGAGATGACACTATAACTCACTAGAGCTATTATGTGACAGTGCATTTGGGTCTTGAAAGACAAACTTGAAGGACACAAACAAAACCGCTCTTAATTCAGGTTTCCTCTTCTGAATTCAGTTATTTGACTTGCAAATATTAGTGAGGAAACACACAAAACAAGAAAATCAGCATGAAAGATAAAGTAATATGGTCTATGCATGTTTCAGAGTGCCCAGATCAACACTTGAGTCTCAGAATTAATGAAGCCAAAAGCTCAATTACTAACCAATACCTGGAGTACTGTGCAGTACTACCTCAACTGCTTCCAACTTGGCGTTGCTCACTGACCACAGCCACTCTCTTGCACTCCAGTAAATACCTTACAAGACACCAAGATTGTGTCTATAATGAAAGGCATACATTCAAACCCACTCCTCATTCAGTTTGACTGTCTGTCCATTTTTTATGCACTTATCACAATAATATCTGAGTGCTATAGTATCAAGCTACCTGGTGCAAAGAATCGCTCTTCCCTGTAGGGACAGCTATCTGGAGAGAAAAGCAAGTGAGAATTCTGTTATTTTCTTTTGTCCTATCTATGGAACCTTTGGCATGCCCAAGATTCATCCTGCCCACCCTTAGGACCTACCAGGATCATGTGAGCACTCAAAACCCTGTCTTGTTTTCCTGAGAGCTCTAGAAAATAAAGGAAGGGAGAGAAAGTGTCTTCCCCAGTGCACAGGAACTGCACTGTGAAAAGGTAGTTGTCCTCCTTTCAGTCCCCCAGCAGAGAAAAAGCAAAATGTGTGGCTGCAGAGAGGTCTAACAGTCATAATTTAAAGCAGGTGGACAGTTCATGCCCCGACTCACACTCCAGGAAACATGGTTTACTTCAGTGAGATTGCATTGGTCAAAAATTGGGACAAAATGTGATCCACCAACTTTACTATTGCATTTTAAAGCACAGTGGGATGAAGTAGATAAAAATCAAATACCTGTTGAGGAAAATACTACTAACATCATCATGACTAATAGGTGGTTTCTTTGAACTTGCAGCCATTCTTAATGGCCTGAGAAAACAATTTACGAGAACGTAAAGTTGATGCACATATTCAGATTCAGCCTCGACCATGTTAAAAACTATCTGGTTTCTCTTTCTCATGCTTTCTGCATGTGGAGAACAAATATAATCTTGGACAATTGTCTTCCATTTTCTTCTGCATAGCCATCCTCGCATAAAGCTCTGAACCTTAAAATTGATCAAATACAAAAGAACAAGGAGAGTTATGAGAAGCACTTTCAAAAAGCTAATGACAAGAAATTAAGCCAGTTTTTCATTATGGCAAGAGCTGTTTGCTTTACAAAAATCTTCATTTCAATATATATAAACATGCTGTTCAGACTCCCTTGTTAATTGCAAAGCTCTGGCATTCTCTAACTATCTACCACTCTATAATTGGCATACATGTAAATTTTAAAGACATACATTTATTACAGAAAATTCTGTAGTTGTTCAATAAAATTTGCTCTCAGAAAGTAGACTGGAATATATACTGGTATTTTAACATATGCTCAGGTCCTATACCCTTTGAATATATTACTCCTACCAATACAATTTTCTGTTGCTTCAGTCTCTCCTTGGTCAGTTCTCATTCTGCCTAACTTATACTGTTAGTTTCACATGGAAGGAAACATGGGGCCAAATTTTAATATTGGTGACACTGATGTAACTCTACAGTAACTCCACTAGACAAAGGTTTTGTTTTCTTATTTGTCCGTATGTAGAGCTATAACAACTATCAGCCGCCACCACAGACCCACCTTGACAACACTATTACCAAAGAAAAAGGCAGGTATTTGTCACTCTTAAAAAGGAATCTCAGACACAGAAATCTCCACTGACTGCAGCAGGCATCCAAGACAGAAGTGAATTTGAGTTAGCAAGAAAATGCCTAATTCTGGCCATCTTAGATGATGTATTTAGAGTCTATTCTTGCCCTGATCTCAATATGCAGACACACTTTCTTCTAAGGGAAATCTTAAACCTTACATGGGAACATGTTACTCTCAAGAAGGCAGTTTAAAAATAAACTCAGTTTAACATAACTATCAAGATGTTTATTTACTGAACAACAGTATGACCTTGCTGTAGAAAAGCAGTACTCTCTCTGTACTTAAGGTTGTAACTAGCTTTCATTATAAAGACCCATTCATGTAGCAAGGGAAACCCAAACACTGCAGCACCAACTCCCAGTTGGTCCAGAATAATTCTCAGAGTACCTCTACAAAAAAGGCTGAGTGAAAACACAAATACATGGTTGCAACACAAAGGACTTATTGTTAGAGATGTGTGGTAAGCACCCCGAAGTCAAATTTTCAAAATACAACTTTCATTTGTGTGTCTGTAAAATTTTGCACATACAAACTCCAAAAGCACATTTGTGAAGAATGGTTACTCACATGCACAGGCAATGATACTAAATATCTCTCATGCTGTTGTCGCACATGCCAAGTTTATAAGGTCCAAATAAAGACTGAATTGAGGACCTTTAGAATGCTGGACTACAGCATCCAGAAAATATTACAATAAAAAAGACCAAATTGAAAAGTAAAATCAAACTGTTTTCTGAGTTTTTAACAGAGTTTTTTATGGAGCAGCTTTAGAAAACCCTGGGGTGATTTTCTTGGGGTTGGTCCTACTTTGAGCAGGGGGTTGAACTAGATGACTTTCTGGGGTCACTTCAAATCATAATCTTCTAAGATTCTAGGGAAAGATGACTATACTGAGAAATATGTAAGTGAACAGTCTGCTTTCATACAACTGGAATGGTAAAAGCTCCTGTGACTTACATAGTTTGGATACATACAAGATGAAAGTACCAGTTTTGTACTTGGATGTAGCAGACAAGTAAACAATCAAGGAAAGCAAAACTAATGATATAGTAAAATACACACAGGTAATTTTTTCCTTCCAGGCAGGGTACTTGACAGTTTACCTTTTTAATTTTTTTTATATCTGGATCCTCATCTTCTTGGTTGCCTTGATAAGGTCGCATTCGTTCCTTAGTTTTATTGAGAGCTACAATCTGACAAAAACCAACAGTACCATTAATGTTTTCCTCAAGATCTTAGAAATGTTCTGTTACAGTATCTAATATGCAGGACTTTTCCTTTCATGTATCTTCCAGGAGCCTCTTAAGGCTACTCGAGATGAAAAACATCCTTCTGAGGAGGCCTGGACACAGTTCTCTCTGGAGCCAAACAGGAATACATCTTATCCAGCCGGAAGGAATGCAAAGATCATGAGGAAGTGTTTCCTCCTCCAGAGACTGAATACTTCTTCTGGATTCTACCAATTCAGGAGCAAACCTAACAGTTCAAGACCATGCTAAAGTCTCATTGTTAAATGAGAATGGAAAGAGTGTGTAAATTTTTAACGATGAGAGTAATTAACCATGAGGGATTCTCCATCACCCTTAGTTGTTTAATCAATTCCAGATATTTTTTCTAAAAGATATGCTCAAGGAATTATTTTGGAGGAAATTCTCTGGCCTGTGTTATAGAGGAGGTTAAACCAGATGACCACAATGGCCCCTACTGGCCTTGGAATCTATGAAAATCCCTTATCCAATCAAGCATTATTTTAAATGAATGGACTACACATGTATAGATTATAATACTGAATTACCAAAATAAACAAACAAAGTAAATAAGTAAATAAACAAATCAGAGCAAAATATGTTGAGGACCAAACATGCATTTCAACTACATTTTGTTAAGACAGTAAATAATATGAATAACGGAAACTAAATCAGAAAGGGATGGGTCTTTTATAATACTCTGCCAATAAGGCAGCTGAATAAACTAAATAATCACTACGTAATTAGCTTTAAAAGGAAAGTTCTGACTGTTTTTAATAGGCTATTGAGTGTTTTCCTATACTGACCTCTTATATTTCCACAAAGTTTACAAGAACAAGGACATTATGCAACAGAGGTAACAAAGTAACCAACATATTCTAAATCATTGACACTTCGGTAATATGATTGCTTGCTAATTCTGGCAAATACCTCAGATTTAAGTCTTTCAATTTCCGTGTCTTGATCCTCAAGTTGATGTCGAAGCTGATTGGCTGCAATCTTTTCTGTCTCTACAATTTGAACTAGGTGAATGTACTTCTGCATTAGGACCTCCCTCTCAATCAGAATGTCTGAGTAACTAGGGAGAAAAATGTTAATTAGTAAATAAGCCAAACAGTGACTTACACAGCTTCGTACATAATAATGACAAACTAAACCTAACTTGTATGGTGAATAAAAGGATCTGACAATATTGTGTTTCTTTCATTTAATATATAATTAATAGTTTAATCATAAAACAGCCAAATCTCTGAAGTGTAATTATATTTTAACATTCTGCATTTTTACGCAAGGTATATATACTATCATTACTGCAAGTGTCTTTTATCTACACCTGAAAGGGGGAAAATCTCTGAGTCATTTATCTGAGCTCCTTATATTCAGGACATGCCTAGTAATTATTATTAATCTATTTTCCTTAACTACTTCATTTTTATCTTTTTGCTTACCTGTATTTGAAATTTCTTTCTAGTATTATTCTCATCCATCTGCACCTACCACTCTGGCAACATGCATTTACTCCTGAAGGAGGACTTCCTCCCCGCTCCCATTTATTGTGGTTCAATAGTTTGGTTTTTGTTTTTAGTATTTGTTCTTTACACATGTTTGAGATAACAGAATATTTTTAAAAATTAATCCAGAAATTATGTGATGATTGTTTTTTTTCTTTAACTGCTTTTATGTTGTTTGTTCCTGCTCCATGTTATTTTCTGTCAAGGGACGTTATATCTAAGCCAGACCACAAGTCATGACCAGAACAGTTACTGGCAGCACCATACTCATCTTCTAGAGAAAGAAAATATGATTTTTTTTTCATGGTGTTATTTTCAATTCTCCCTACACAAGTTCTTCACTTGACTGTTTCCATCATACGATTCTACCTCATTTAAATAGGTAAGAGATGTGCAGAAAACTTGATTCTGAAAGATCCTGTGTACTCTCACACTGACTGAGTACAGTACTTAAGCAACGTCTTCACTTAAAAGTTGAAAATGACATAGCTACAAAAGTGAGAGTGTGAAGAAAAAAACCCCCAAATCTCTGACCAACATAGCTATGCTAACAAAAATCCCAGTGTAGATATAGGTGTGACTTAGTTGACTTAGTTTGGGAAGTTATGTGGTACTCTCGCACTGACAGAAACAGCCTTCTGTCGGCGCAAGCTGTTTCTATATGGCCATGCCAAAATCGGCTACATATAGTAGATATAAGCCTCAGATATGGGCTTGGCTTTCAGCATGTGAATAGTCCCACTTAGTTAGGTGAGAGGACTTTGCTGGATCAGAGCTAGATTAAACAAAATCTACATGAATGAACACTAAATCCTTAATATGTTCTGGTCTATTGGATTATGATTCATTCTATGAACTCTCACTCAAAATGCTGAGCACTGACTTCCTTCTGATTTTATATCAACAAAGGTTTTGAGGTATAAAGAGCAATTCAAAATAAGTCATTTTGACTAACCATCTTCATTTTTAAACTTTTCTTATTTTGCACAAATCATTTAACAATCAATACTTGTTTTTAAAAACTAGAGTCTTGTGGCACCTTAAAGACTAAGGGTATGTCCACATGTCTCTTTTATTTCGAAATAACACTGGTTATTTTGAAATAAAAAAAGATTAGGTCGACACGACGTTTTCTTATTTTGAAATGACGGGCTCTGTCATTTCGAAATAAGAACCATCATTTCGAAACAGCTTAAACCCCATTCATTTCTAAACAGCTGTTATTTCGAAATGGTTATTTCGAAATAACACTGTTTGGACATGTTGTTTGGAAACACCACCATTGTTTCAAAACAACTGTTTCAAAACAACATGTCCAAATGGCCTTACTTCAAAATAACCATTTGGAAATAACAGCCGTTTCTATAGCAGGCTTTCCCTTAATTTGAATTAACATTTTCTTAATTCAAATTAACTCACTTCAAAATAATGTATTTTGAAATAACAATGTATGTGTGGACATAGCCTAACAGATTTCTTTGGCCACAGGCTTTTATGGGCTCTAACCCACTTTGTCAGATGAACCATGAGATGCAACGAGTTGGAGCTCATGAAAGTTTATGCCTGAAGAAATATGTCAGTCTTTAAGGTGCCACAGGACTCTCACTGTTTTTGCTGTATACAAACTAACACAGCTACTCCTCTGGAAATTTGTACTTGCTTTGAATTTATTTTGGGTCTTGATTTAAAAAGACAACCAAAATATGCATATTTATTATTTTATTCTTTCATTAATTGTCAATTCAATAAAATTAATGGAATCAAGTGCTGGAAAAGGCCAAGACTGAATATAGCTATTATATTGAATTGCTGACCTGTAAAATACACTCATATTTAAATTAATCGGAGGGCATTCCCAAAGCCATCATAAAGCAAGATTTTTTTTCCTCCTAATGGACTGTGAAAAGGATTTAAAATGTTGAAACTTTCTCTAGTGTTTAATTTTTATCATTTAATTACTGAAAATTAGAATAGAATAACAATAACCACCCATTCAAAGCTGCATTTTTTCAATAATCAAAACCACATTATATGGATCACCACATTTTATTCTTGGGAAAAATCAATCAGGAAACATCCTATATATTACTAGTGGAATGAACAAGAGTTAAAAATGAGATAAAGCAATTTAAATAGTGAAATTGATTAAAGCACTTATTTTTCAGTTTCAATTCTTTTCCCCCCACACTCTATAGTCATCAATCTTTTTATTTATCAAAAAGCATCTGTGTCTGTTAAGTGTCCAGGAAAAAACAGCAACAACTAAGACCCCCCCCAGTGCTCTTTTTATACTTTACACTTATGTTATTCAGAAGGAACTACACTGATGAAAAGATCATGTGAGACGAAAATTAAGCCCTAAACCTTTTTTCTTCTCCCATGTTTCATGACAGCTGTGTTTATGTTATATGAAAGAAAAAAAGGGATTAACCTTAACAATGGAAGAATCGCTTTAGACCACTTGGACATATATGGGGATAAATTAAAAACACCTATTTCCTCCTTTTATAAAGTTTTACTGAGCTTGTTCAATTAAGAATTAAAGAAAATTTTCTCTTCAGCTCAAAGTTATGTTAAATAGCAAAACAAAGCAACACACTCTTGGCAGCTGCTATGGTCAGAACCACTGCTCCCTCTAAGCTGTGCACGTGTGTGTGCACACAGGTTGTGAAACCCGCACACATAACAAAATAAAGTGTGCACAAAAAAATTCAACAGCACTAATATTAGTGCACAGAAAGAAATTTTTTGGGCACACAGCCTACAAAATTTAGAGGGAATGTTGGTCAGAACTTATAATTTCAGAGCTAGATTATAAAATGTGCCATACACTTCATTTTTGTTTCTCGTTGTAGTGGCACCTACCAGAAGACATTGTCATGCATGAGTTTAGGTTGGCCAGAGGGATGGCAGGCCCCAAATCCTGAACCAAAGCATAATCACGCTAAACTGCAAGTTGCCAGCCTCCTCTGATAAAAGGGGAAGTCATTGTACTTTGAGCAACAGTCTTCCTCCCCCCATCTGATGGGGGGCAGGAGGGGACATAACCACATGTCTTGCTCGGACTGCTGGCTTGTTTTGCTTTTAGTAACTTCTTTGTCCATTTGGCATCCTGTTTTGATCTAGTTTACCATGCAAGGTTATCTGTCCCTCTATCTTGTCTGTTGCACTTGAGTAACCTTAGCTTGTTTGTATCAGGGTATAAAAGGGAAGTAAATGTAAGAAAGGGTGAGAGTCACTCCAGGTCTGAAGATGCCATGAGCTGGAGTCTCTGGTTCATGGGGCCACTCACACCAGAAAATGGCTCTCCTCTGGACTGTTGTGATGGTAAGTGTTAGGGCTTAATCTGGCTTAACTAAATAAAGTGTGTAGTTTGCTTCATTCCTGACTCAGGTGTTGTCATCACACAGCATCCAGGAACCTGCTCAAGCCTGCTTGAGACACTCGTTTAGAGGAATGCTTAGAAAAACTTTTATCTGGTGCACTTTTAAAGACCAAAATTTTTTTATCACATAAGCTTTCATGGGAGATGTCCCACACACCTTGTATATTGTAAAGAAATACATTCACCCCACACTAAGCTAACTGTCAATCTAGACTTCCACTGTCCTCACATAAGGCACACTCCAGTAAGGAACAAGGACCTCATTATATAGTTTGTGAAAAAGGACTGAAAATTGTTTGCTCTTTCGAAGAGTATTTATGATGTTTCTTGTATATACTGGGTAGGACTGTGAGAATGATGGCACCAACTCCCAAGCCAGGCAACTTTTTGTTCACCTTTAAAATTAAATTATGGGGAGAGGGAGATGCCCACAAAGGAGTACAAACAGGCTAGCTTGTCTCCCTTTCCCCAAATTAAATAACCTGATCAGGGAAAGAAAAGTTGTAGGCCCTTGGAACAATCCTCCCTCCCCTCCTCTCCAAGATGGCCTAAATTAGAGCCGAGTCCTGGGTCTTGTTAAGAGAGGAAGAAGGAAGTGAGTCGAAGCTCATGATTTATTGTGACGTTCCACATGCAGAAATGAAACTTCAAGTACATCTAATGTATCCGAATCCCTAGAAAAAAGAACTTTCTTAGTTCCAAACTGCTGCAGTATTGCCCATCACAAAAGGCATGAGTCAGACTCTCAGAAATCAGAATATACTGTCATACAACACCAAATATGGCTTTTCACATCCATTTACTTTATTTTAATTAATTAAAAATGAATTGCACATTGAAGTTCTGAATTTTCCAAAGGCAAATTTCAAATTTTAATCTTTAATTTAATCTTGCAAGACAGGACTCACAGTTCTAGTATATTTTCTGTTCCCTGCCTTTCCATCCCCAACATGTACATGGCAGCATAGGTGCTGGAACTAAGGGTATTGGGGGAGCTATTGCACTGCCTGATTTGAAGTGGTTTCCATCATATGCAAAGTTTACATTTTGGTTCAATGGGTCTCAGTGACATCACAATACAAATTGTTCCAGCATCCCCGTCTGGCACTTAAGAGTTGCTAGCTTGCTGAAGTCTGTCTAGTAAGATGATTTACACTGCAGCTGTAATTATGCTGACTGTTTACTGGGCACTCCCAGTAAATTAACTCCAAGCCAACAGATTGTTCCACAATCCCTCCAATACAGGGCAGAAAAGTAAAATCAGTGGTCAGAGAAGACCTGATCTGGAGGGAGCAGGTTATCTGATAATTGTACTATGCTGACATACCATTAATTAACAACCTATAGAGCCAAAAATCCTCATTAAAAAGAACACGATAACGAAGTGCTGAAGCAGGAGAAGAAGGCTGGGCAGTTTAGAAGCTAGGACTGAAGTGCCAAGAGCTAGACTGGAAAGCAGCTGGTTGGCTGGCAAATGGGCCAGTGGCAGCTACACCTAGCAGACATTCAAAAGCGGGCTGCAACTAGAGGGGCAACAGTCCTGAATGAGACTACAGGTGCCAGATTAAAGGACACGACTGTGGCCAAAGGATTTGCAAGCCAGCATATGAACTCTCTGGAAAGGATTGGCTTTGAGTGACTATCCCTTCTCTAAGCCAGAGTAGCCCCACCTTCCTGCTCCTGTACTGGACCATCTTTGGGGGCTGGACAGGGACTTGTGCTTATCTTTTTAATGACATAGAACCATCATACCAAAAAAGGTGCTGTGTTTATTCCAAGCAACTGTCATAACATATCCTTTGTCATCCATCAGATTCAGTATTAGGGGGTACCCACTGAGGTCTAGAGCCTGAAGGACCTAAATCTTGGAAAACTTACAGGGATTGCTTCTAAGTGTGTAGTATATCCAATATGCTACCAAGCACTTAGGACTGGGCTACCACAGTGCTCACAGCAACATCCTGGCAGGGGGTGTCAGTTACAAAACTGTACTTGTGTGTCATTAATTAACAACCCATATACCCAAACCTCCTCATGAAAAACAAGTGGTATTGAAGTGTTGACCTGTCAAGTCACAAGAAAGTGAAGAATTTAAACAAAAAGCTGTAATCAAGTACTTCTCTGGCTTGGACACCTCTGCAAGAAAAAGAATTAGTAACTTTCCAGGAAAAGCAGCTTTACGTTTTAAGAGCAGCACTTCTACAGTTTTTTAAGACAAGACAGAATGATGGAACTAAATAGAAGTACTGAATCTGTGAAAAGTTCTCCAGATAATAGAGATTTGATAAGACACCTGATAAATATGATTTAAATAGAACCAGAGGCTAGAGCAAGATGGGGATGCAGACAAGACTGCTGAAATGAGGGAGGCAATAGTAAACAAATTTCAGCAAAAGGCCTTCATCTTTACTGTTCATTTCCCAACACCTCAGTTTACTGGCTTTCACATTATGCTGTTATCCTCATCTTTCTCACTCAGGCATTTTCTGAGGGAAGGGCTACTGGGTGGTAGAAGGCTGTAACACAGTTAGTTCTGTAAGCTTTCATTTTTTGCACACTGGAAGGTATTCTGGATTTAATTTTTTTCCATCTGGCATGCTATGTACTAAAATGTCTTTATATCTAAATATTGTTCCCTGCTATCTAAGTGAGCGACTCGCAAAATGCCCTCTCCCCTTTCTATGGGTACAGAACACTTCTTTCTGACTTTCAAGTGACTGAACAAGTAGCTCTTACATTTAAAATTAATTAATTCTAAGTATTTTTCCCTAAGAAAAGATGCTGTCCTAAAGCAATTTTGTCTAGAGCACAGATTCTTTGATAGAGAACACAAGCACCATTAACAGTTTGTGTATGTAGAATACTATTCAGTCAAACTCATCTGAGGAATGTGAGGATATATTTACCTAAAATAAATTACATTTGTTTAAAATGAGAAAAGATTTAAAATCTCTACCATCTCCTCAAGAATAAAAAGTGGAGTTTAGAATAAATTAAGAAGTAGGTTTCATACCTAGCTTGGTGAATAGCTTCTACCCATTCATCTCCATCACTTTCTTCCTCACAACGGAGTTCCAGTGGCTTCTGCCCATCATGGCCAAAAACTACAGTAAAGTAATACTGCAAATTTTAAGAGGGGAAGATGCTTGTAAAATGCTAGTAAGTAAAATGCAGGCAATAACATACAATAAAATATTATGAATTCTGACACAGCTCAAAACATTATAAACTGCTGAGGATTCAGTTTTAACTGAATCAAAGTCATGAAATGCAAAGCTGAAGTTTAACCTAATTCTTAATTTACTCCATTGTATATTGGTATAACAGCTTTCATAATACTTATGATAACTCATTGTTCTAAAGCATCCACGTAGAAGACATCATGGCATAATTCTTTTAGCAGCTGCAATGCTTGGATACGATAGTGTGATTTAAAAATAGTGCCTTGGCAGTTCTTCATTCTTTGCATTTGTTTGTTTGTTTGTTTGTTTTAACTTCAGGTCAAGGTCTTCTATTTTTCTCAAACACTACTTTAGAAAAGACCTCTCCTGGCCACCAGTGACAGTTCAAAACAACTTTCAGACTAAGTACTATCAAACAAACCTTCAAAGCACCTCTACATGTGTAATACATAAGGGACACCTAGTTTAGTTTATTCCTTCATGACTCTGACAGAACAAAAAAACCTAATTTTCTTCTTTCAAGAAAATATATATATATTGTTTTCATTCTTATGACTGAAGTTATTTAAAATTTTATCAAGCCCAAGATTAGCGATTTACTTTTATGACAAACAAGGAGTCCTGTGGAACTTATAAAAACTAACAAATTTATCTCTTGAGCTTTCATGGGTAAAATCCAACTTCATCAAACACATGAAATGGAAGCTACAGCATGGCAGGGAATCAGGGCTGGATTAATTGGCCTTGGAGCCACAGGCTACCCCCCAACCACAGCCACCCTCCCCCTAGTCACCTCACCTGGGTCCCCAACCACTCACTTTGGGGCCCCCACCTGCAGACCTGACCCTCACCAGGGCAACCTACAGGCATGCCATCTCTTAGTGGGAGGGGCCAGAGGCCCCTCACCCCATCCCAACTCTGGCCAGCCTGCCCCCAGTGTGGGGCTGACTGGTGTGCAGCATGACCTCCAGTCCAGCCCCCTCACTGCCAGGGGCCTTGGAAGGCCACATTGTGTGCCAGCCAGCCCTGCCTTCTAAGTGAAGCAAACAGGCATCAGCTCGCCCTGCCCCATTCTGGGGGAGAGATCAGTCAGCCCAGAGGCAGGGCGAGTGGAGCAGGAGCATGGCCTTTCCCCCATGCCCCAATGCCAACATAGGTAGGGGTCCTCACAGTGGTGGGAGGCTGGGTTTCCAGGCAGGAATAGAAACAGGCCAAAGGGGAGAGCCACAGTGGTGTGCCAGCACTGGGGCCCAAGGTCTCTTAATACTGGCCTGATCATGTCCAGTTCCCTGCACTCATGGCAGGATTAAGTACCCTCTTAAACCATCCTGACAGCTGTTTGCCTAACCTGCTCTTAAATATATCCAATGATGGAGATTCCACAACCTTCTAGGCAACTTATTAATCATCCTGATAGTTAGGAATTTTTTTCTCATGTCCAACCTAAACCTCTCACTGTTATTTAAGCCCACTGCTCCTTGTGCTACCATTAGCAGTTAAGAAGAATAATTTTTCTCCCTCTTCCTTGTAACAAGGTTTTAGGTACTTGAAAACTATCATCATGTCCCCCCTCGGTCTCCCCTTTTTCAGACTAAACAAGCCTAGTTCTTTCAGTCTTCCCACCTAAGTCAAGTATTTTAGAACTTTAACCATTCTTGCTGTTTTTCTCTGGACTTCAATTTTTCCACATCTTTCATGAAATGAGGCACACAGAACTCGACACAAAAGTCCAGTTGAGGCCTAATCAGCGTGGAGTAAAGCAGAAGAATTACTTCTAGTATTTCGCTTACAATATTCCTGGTAATACACTGCAGAATGATGTTTGTTTCTTTTGCAACAGCGTTACACTGTTGACTCACATTTAGCTTGTGGTCCACCATGACATCTGGATCCCTTTCCACAGTGCTCCTTACAAGCAATCATTACCCATTTTGGATTTGTGCAACTGATTCTTCCTTCCTAAGTGGAGTACTTTGCATTTGTCCCTATTAAATTTAATTCCATTTACCTCAGACTATTTCACCAGTTTGTCCAAGTCATTTTGAATTATGATTATATCGTCCAAAGCATTTGCAACCCCTCCCAGCTTGGTATCATCCACAAACTTTAAAAGTATGCTCTCTATGCCATCATCTAAATCACTGATGAAAATATTGAACAGAACCAGACCCAGAACCAATCCCTGCAGTACCCCCCTTGTTATGCTTTTCCAGCATGACCATGAACAGCTGATAACTACTCTCTGGTAGCAGGTACCCAACCAATTATGCACCCATCTTACAGAAGCTCTGTCTCTAGATTGTACTCTCCAGTTTGTCAATGAGAAGGTGATGCAAGACCATATCAAAAGCCTTACTGAAATTTAGATATACCACAACTATCACTTCCACTCTATTCGCAAGGCTTGTTAACCGGTCATAGAAAGCTACCAGGTTGATTTGACATAATTTGTTCCTGTCAAATCCATGCTGACAATCACTTAACACCTTATTCTCTTCTAGGTGTTTTGATTCAATCATTGTGGAACAACAGATAAGAAGGTGGGACAATTATAAGACTGCAAAAGGTGACTTTCCCATGAGAAAGCCTGCCCCAATCTCTATTCAGATGTAATGTAATGGTATCAGATTTGTATCTGATTTCTAATGCAGCAGTTTCTTTTTAGAGTCTTGATTTGATGTTCTATGAGCTTTCGTGGGAGAAAATCCCACTTGTCAGATGCTTTGAAGATGGGGGAACTTCCCATAGGACTCCTTGTTTGTTTTACTGAACTAGACTAACACAGCTGTCCCTTTATATCTTGAAGTGTTTCTGTTGAAGCACTGTAACTGTCACATCTTCCATAGAATGTGCAGGAAGGTTGACACGTCCCTCTGTCCATTTTTGAATGTTACCATTCTTGATTTCTGGTTTGTGTCTATTTATTCTTTTGCACAGAGACAGTCCAGTTTGGTCAATGTATAAGGCAGAGAGGCATTGTTGGTACCTGACAGCACACACAACCTTGATGGATGAGCATGTGAATGACCTCCTGATGGAGTAGCTGGTTTGGTTACGTACTATGATAGTGTCATTTGAGTAGATATGTGGGCGGAATTGTCAGCCAGGTTTGTTGCAGGGATAGGTATCTGCCTTAGTGTTTCTCTTGTATGGTGTGTAGTTATTGGTGAATATCTGCTCAAGGTTGGGGACTGTCTGTAAGTGAGGGGAGGCCTATCTCCCAAGGCTTTTTAGTCTTTAAAAGTGCCACAGAACTTCTTTATTTATTATATCAGCTTTCATGGGAGAAAACATTCAAAGCTTCTGATGAAGTGAGATTTTTACCTACAAAAGCTCATGCAATAAAAGAATGTGTTAGTCTTTAAGTGCCAAAGGACTGCTTGTGCGTTTTAATGAGCTAGACTAACATGGCTGCCCCTTTTTTGCTGAACTAGACTAACAGGGTTACCACTTTGGAACTTGAAGACATGTAGGAGTACTGGTAGTGTAGGGTCTGACCCAGACAAGTCCACTATAATAGTGCCAACGCCTGAGATAATGGGGCATCCAGAATTGCCAGGTTTATGGATCCTGGATAGCAGATACAATATCCCTGCTCAGGGCTCTAGGTATGTGTCTGTGTAGATTTGTTCCTATAGTTTGGAGTGTTTCCTGTGTAGATGGTGTAATGCCTTCTGGTATTCCTTAGTAGGGTCAGAAAAAAGCGGCTTGTAGAATGTTATGTTTAAGAGTTGTCTATAAGCCTCTCAATCATAATCCAACTTATTCATGAAGACTACACCACCTCTTTTATCAGCCTCTCTGATAAGAGGTGTTTCTGAGGCTGTGGATCGTGTTGAGATCTGCATGGCTGAGGTTATGGTACAAGGGATGTTGTTTTTCCTGTCAGCCTTTGATGGCATTTTATGACATTCATACTTTAATGACGTTTCTCAAATGAGTAAAGCAAGCAGACCTTGGCCAAGACAGTGCATCACAGGAACTAGAACTGTAGAGATTTCCTTCTTAACATCAGAATAGCTACTGGAGCCATAGGTACAGGCAGAAATAGTATTTTTAGTAGGAATAGAAAAAGAGAATAGTAATTTCTGTACTTCAAAACCATACCATGAAGATGCCACACTTAGGGCCCATGCCTGCATTCACTGCCAATCCAAACTCTTAGTTAAGTTGATGAGTTGTGAGTGAAGGAATGAAAGATAGGGTACTGAGCAGTCAGCTGGTACAAAATGATTATTTTCAGGAAGGTGCAAAGTATATGGAGAGAAAATGCTCTCGTAACCAAACATAACTACATCTGCATCTAGTAGATTTTGAAGTCTAATTGTGAGCTTCAAGGTCGTTCTAATCACCAGTAAGACATCTAACTCAAGTTTCCTGTTGCTCCACCAGCTATTGTTATAAAGAGTAACCCTGCAGTGATGTCAACACACATTTTACTTTATATGTCAAGTTCTCAGCTCAGTGGCAGTGACAATATAAGAACCTTTCTGTTGAGAGGGCAATTTCAAAAATCATCGAGAAAATATGAAGCACATTTTCCAAAGTTATAGGTTGTTTTTAAAACAGAAAGTTCAAGGAAAGTAGCAAGAAAAGAAGATCAGAAATATATATAAAAACAAAACAAAGGAGTCTTGTGGCACTTAAAAACTAACAAATTTATTTATTGCATGAGCTTTTGTGGGAGAATATCCCACTTCATCAGACGCTTTGAAGAGGGAGAACCTACAGAACTGGATGACGATAAATGCAGGGGAGTGTAAGACATGGGATCAGGTCACACTGCAACAGCAAACCAGAGAATTTATAAGGATTCAAACTCCAGGAAAGAGCATACAGAAGGAGGGTGAAGTAAAATTAACAAAAACCAAGGCATCGTGTGGCACTTAAAGACTAACAAATTTATTTTTCGTATGAGCTTTCGTGGGAGATAATGCCACTTCATCAGACGCTTTGAAGAAGGGTGAATTTACAGAATGGAATGAAAGTAAATGCAAGGGAGTGTAAAACATAGGATCAGGTCATACAGTAACAGCAAATCAGAGCAGTTGTTAGGTTCAAACCATGGGAAGGCTGAAGTCAAATTACCTTTTTAATGGGAAAAGAACCCATAGTCTCGATTCAATCCTGCTTTCACACAATTTAATTTGCATACTAATTCCAGTTCAGCTGTTTCTCTTTGAAGTCTTGATGTCCCAGTCACATCTCTGATGATGGTTGTTAACAAATCATTTATAGAGTAATTAGAAAGATGGAAGTGTAGTGGCTAGCACCTCTGCTTAATAGGCAGAAGGTCCTGGGTTCAATTCCCAGGGGGTTGGACTCAATGATCTCACGAGGTCCCTTCCAGCCCTATGATTTGATTTGATTTGATTTGAATTGAAGTGCTCAGCAACTGGTTTTTTGTTTTTTTTTGTGATTTCTGATCTCAGTTCTATGTTCATTTATTCTTTTGTGCAAGTTCACCCACCTTCGAAGCATCTGACGAAGTGGGATTATCTCCCACGAAAGCTCATGCAAAAAATAAATCTGTTAGTCTTTAAGTACCACACGACTCTCTTCCCCCCCCCCTTTTTTTTTTTTTGCTGGACTAGACTAACATGGTTACCCCTTTGGAAATTGGCATGAAGTAAAATTACCTGTTATAATGTGAAGAGAATCCATAGTCACGATTCAGTCCTGCTTTCACACAATTTAATTTGCATATTAGTTCAATTTCGGCTGTTTCTCTTTGAAGTCTTGATGTCCCATTGATTTTTCTTGACGACCATCATTAACACATCATCAATGGAGTGATTAAGAAGATGGAAGTATCACTCCATTGATGACGTGTTAATGATGGTCGTCAAGAAAAATCAATGGGACATCAAGACTTCAAAGAGAAACAGTTGAAATCGAACTAATATGCAAATTAAATTGTGTGAAAGCAGGGCTGAATCGTGACTATGGATTCTCTTCACATTATAACAAGAATTTTACTTCACTCTCCCTCTGTATGCTCTCTCCTGGAGTTTGAATCCTTACAAATGCTCTGATTTGCTGTTGCAGTATGACCTGATCCCATGTCTTACACTCCCCTGAATTTATTTTCATCCAGTTCTGTAAATTCTCCCTCTTCAAAGCATCTGACAAAGTGGGATATTCTCCCATAAAAGCTCATGCGATAAATAATTGTTAGTCTTTAAGTGCCACAAGATTCCTTGGTTTTTTTTGCTTTACTAAACTAACATGGCTGCTCCTTTGGAACTCAGAAATACACACACACACACACAATATTTACAGTCACGTCTATACAGATTTAAATTTTGACTTGGCAAATTGTAATTTCTAATTGCAAATGGGAACTAAAGATTGTCCATAAGATACTTCCCCTGGTAAAGTGATTCAGTTTATGAAAAAATTGACAATCCTCAAACCAATATGTACTACTATATGTCTGCTATGAGTCAGTAAGGTGCTACTTCTTTAATGGTGAATAAACTACAAACGTAGAGCCTATGGATTAAAATACATATGTATACATTTACTACATCCAACTGCCTTTATTCTTGTGCATATACTGATATATTTGATTTCACTTTAATGTACAGAATACATGACATCTGACCATATAAAGGTATACTTACAAAGGAAGCAATTCCTCTGGGGAATTAGATTACTAGTTTAACTAAACTCTATACAAATGATGTTTCATATAGATGACTATGGACACAGAAATTCGCAACAGAGAAGTAAAAACAAAGGAACAAATAAGTAGGAAGAGTCACATTTAATAGCACACCCACAATGAAAGTCAAGGTCATATATACTGACTTTTCAGAGATCAATCACTCCAAATTATGAAAAGGGTCAATAAATAATTTAAAGGACAATCCTATAAAATCATGATCCTTCAACAATGCTTGCCATTTCAATGTGAGTGCCATGCAGGGATAAGAAACATTTAAAGGCTTGTGGAGGGACCCACTGAAAAGAGCAATAGACAGAAACTTTTAATAACTTGATGCAGTTAAAAATAGAATTTAAAAGGTAGACAACAATTGCATTAACACAGACTTAACTATTTATTTCATATTGTGTATGAATTATTGGGCTGTGTGATGAGCGTGTATTTTTAAATCAATCTGATATATGTGTCTCTATGGCCATGTTCACATGTAAACTCTTATTTCAAAATAAGTTATTTTGAAATAAAATCCTTACTTTGAAATAACTTAATTTGAAATAAGAAAATGTTAAGTTGAGATAAGGGAAACCCTCAAAGAGAAATAGCATGTCCGGACACAGGACTTGCTATTTTGCTTCAGGAGAGGGGCACCATGGGAGGTGTTGCAACATGGCCCCCTCCCTGGGCCATGCCCCCACCCAGTATATAGAAAAAGGAAGGCACCCTGCGAAGGAGAAGGGCAAAAGTGTTATTTCGAAATAACCGTTATTTCGAAATAACACTTCCGAACGGCGTTATTTCAAAACAACCCCATTTCGAAATAACCGCTATTTCAATTACAACCTAGGTTTTATTGTTCCGAAATGATAGACATTATTTTGAAATGACAGGGTCCTATCATTTCAAAATAAAGAAATGTCGTTCAGACATATTTCGAAACAAAGGTAATTGTTTCGAAATAAAAGCCTCGTGTGGACATAGCCTATGAATTCTCAGTTTTTAACAAGTTTCATTAAAAATCAAATATAAAGTGAGAATATATAGATCTATATAAATATTAATTTACTTTGTGTGTAATTGAAATAGACAGAGAGAGGAGAGTTGATTTTACAGACCTCTCAATATTTTCTTGTAAAATCAGGTAATCCAGCTTTCACTCAAAAAAAAAAAATACAGTGATTTCAATGGAAATTTTGTCTTGGGATTTGGATTTTGTAGAAGCATTAGGTTACTATGGTGATGAGCATAATATAAATGCCTTGTTAGAGTGAGAAAATGTCATCAGACCCAGACTAGGGGTTTTATTCAGTTCCTACTGAAATCAACATTAAATTCCCATTGATTTCAACTGAAAGAGGACTGACCCCTTGGTGGATATGGCAGAGAAAACTGAAGATAGTTATTTTAGAAGTTATTAAAGATTCACTTTTTTAAAAAAATTTGTGATATTTATTACTCTCCAACACCAATAAATATTTACTGCTCTAACAACAACATTGGCGAGTTATATATCCTACCAAAAGTGGATACTTTGAAAGCAAACTGATATTTAAAAGTAGAATTCATCTCTCAACACGTATAAACTAAAATACCATAACATTTTTTTAAAAGAATCCTGAAGTAATCCTTGAACTTCAAACATTTTTATAAATGTTGCATATTGAGCAAATACATTTGTTGCAAACCTAGAAAAGATATTAGTCATGATGCATTCTTGGATTTTCAGCATCATGGTACGTGTGTAATTCCTCACATATTAATAATAGTACTATTGCTCAGTCTTCTAATTAGCAGTTCAATTTCCACATGATTTTGCTCCAGTAGTAATAAAACCCCCACATTTCAGTAAACATGCCGTTAGTGTCTTGTAAGTGACTGAGAATAAACATTTCAGACCTTTTGGACAGATTTACATAAGCTACCATCATTTTCATGTGTTAGTGTAACAGTTAGTTATTAGCTATTAGTTATTAGTATTTTCAGGATTAGACATCAGAGTCAGTTAAATTCCTTTTATTATTGTTTCTCCTGAGGGTACTTAATGAAGACATGTAGAAGGCTAAAGATTAAATAAAGAGTTTGTATTTTATACATATATCAAAAGATCCAGTCATTCGTTTTTGAGCTCTCCTTTCAGTATTTAAATGGATGGATTTACAATGATAAGCCTTGATTTTAACATACACAACTCTTGTAGAAAAGTTTGTTTAAAAAAAATCTGGAAAAGAGCAAAAAGAGCAGAACTCATTTTATTAGCAGAACACTATTCAAGAATAAGTCAACAGTGAGAAAAGTGCAATCTCATTGGAGCAAGATCATAACCAATTATATTACCTAACTCCCACTAGTTTATATTTCATTTTAAACTGGAAAGGAACCTGGAGAAGTGGTGTTACAAGTGGGATGGGGAGAACATCTGCTGTGTATGACATATTATTAGCAATTATTGGAACAATATTAGGAAATTGATTAAAAATGACTTCATGAACAATCAGCTGTCACTGATGAATCTATGATTCTGCTGGGTTTCCCTGTAAAAACAGTTTGCACCACAAGATCACACTAATTTCATCTTTTTAAAAAACAGCTAAGCTAGTAGTTGCCACTCACCAGATGAAGACAACTGACCCAGATTTGTAATACTCACATGAAAAAAAATGAGGGGTACTATAGTAATGGAGAAGTTTACTAGACAAGTCAAATATGTGAAGTTATGATCCAAAGGGGTAGCCATGTTAGTCTAGTTCAGTAAAACACACAAAGAAGGAGTCCTGTGGCACTTAAAGATTAAAAAATGTATTTTTTGCATGAGCTTTTGTGGGAGAAAATCCCACTTTGTCAGATGTTTTGAATATGGGGAAAGTGGGATTTACTGCCATAAAAGCTCATGCAAAAAATAAATGTGGCGTTATGACTCTCAATCATGCAAACTCTCTGTAACAGCCAACTCCCTGTCCATTTCAGAGGGAGTGTGGCCCAGAGCGCCTGGATTAATCACCTGCTTTCCAACTGGGCATAAGGAAAGACACCTGTACCTTATAAGTGGGAAGAGAGCTGCAGGTGGCTGCTGGAAGGTGCCTACAGACACTGCAGGGAATAAAAGTGTTCCTGCAGCCCAGGGCTCAGACTTGGGGGAGGCACTGGCACAGAAAGCTTGTGGAGAAGGCCAACAAGACCAAACAAAAATATGCTCAGAAAGCAAGATGACACACCCTCAGAGAAGAGGTGCTGATGCTGAGCCCAGGTGAAACTGCAGTTGAAGAGTGTGTAAGTCTGAGTTTGATTGTGAAAGAAGTAGTGCAGGACTCAATCAATTTGACTACAAAAGGGTATTACTTTTGAATGTCTGGACTGTGTGGACTCTTAAAGGGCACTGAGTGATGGGGAAACTGAGGCAGATTGTAGCAAAGCCATATGGCCAAAAAAAATGTGCTATAGGGGAGGCATACCCCTTGACTTTCCCTTTTTATCAATTATTATTATTTCTACTACTGTTGTGCCTGGGTGACCCAGCCAGGGACCAGGATGATTATGCTAGGTGCTGTTCAAAACACAGAACAAAAAAGATGCTCTCTGCACCAGACAGCTTACAATCTATGTATAAGATAAGAGACAATAAATGGATACAGACAGATGTGGAAGTACAAGGAAACAGACAATACTGGTCAGCATTATAGAGTGAGGGGTAGCATTGGAAAAAGCACAAATGTGCTTGTTTGAAAATTTAACAAGTGTAAAAATGGAAGCTGGCACCATGGGCCGATTAGAGATGAGCTCTTAACATCTTAATAATGGTGATAGATAATGTAGGTAGGATGGGGACTGGCCATGAAGGGCTTTGAAAATGAATACAAATAGCTATGTCTGGCACATTTAGAAAAGGTGGTATACCATTAAAGAGACTCAAGAGAAAAGTGACATGGTCAAAATGATGGGCTAGAACAGTGGTTCCCAATATTTTCTCTGCTGTGGCATACCTTGCTACTTTTAATTATTTTTAGGCACACTATCATATAGTTTCCAAATAAACTCATGAATATTCATGAGTCAGTGAGCCAATCCAGAGCTCTGAGTAGTTTTTCAAAAAATTTTGTGGCACACCTGTGTGCTGTTGCACACTGGTTGGAAAACACTGGGTTAGAAAAATGATTTTTGTAGCAGGATTCTGAATGGATACCAATGGGGCAAGATTGTGTTGTCAGGGCCAAAGAAAAGATATTGGGTAATCAAGACACAAAATAATGAGAGCCTGGAGAATATTTTGTGGGTGGCTAAGAAAGGCTTTATCTTAGATATTTGATTCAGAAAGAGTAAGTAAGATTTAGACATGCCCTGAACATGAGGACCTAAAGTGACACCTGAGTCAATGATGAAGCCCAGGTTACATGCTGAAGTGACAGGAAGGATGGTGGTGCTGCCACACTGATCAAGACAGGCAAGACCTCCTGTACATACAAACTCTATTAAGATCCTCACTGAATTTCATCTTATTTACTTCCGATCATTTCTCCAGGTTATCTTGAATTTTTATCCTATGCTACAAAGCACTTGCAACCCCTCTCAGTTTGGTATCATCCACAAACTTTATAAGTGTATTCTCTGTCACTGTCTATATCATTGACCCAAAATGATCCTTGCCAGATCCCACCTGATATGCCTTTTCAGCTTGACTTTGAACCACTGACTATCTACGGAAGTTGTGGAATCTCTGTTTTTGCAGATTTTTAAGAGCAGGTTAGACAAACATCTGCCAAGGATTATCTAGACAATATTAAGTTCTGCTTTGAGTGAAGGGGAATGGACTAGAACACCTCTCAATGGCCTGACAGTCCTACAATACTGTGATGCTATGACAAGCTCAGATCAATTATATTGTTTCTCTACTGAGGCATGCAGTTTTACTTGTATGATAAATCAAGGGTATTGTCTGTCTGTGAGGAAACAACCATATAGACAAGGACATAGCTTTTACTAACCAAGGAACATCCCTCCTGATCTGTTATAGCTCTCCCTTCCCCTCAGCCTTCACCCTCATAAGCAGCATGGGAGCTGAGAACAACTTGCTCCCTATTCTTGTTTTTTATTGTTATACTCATTATAAAATTTGCTCTTCTTCTTCCATTAGTTACTTCCTTACTGGGTGACGGACTGAGCAACTAAACTGATTTTTATCATTTGTAAGTTTTAAGTGCACCACTCAAAAGGGGATAATAAAAATGTTCAGAGTTGCTTAAATGCTGGATAGGATCACAAAAACTCCTCACATCAGTGTTGCTGTTACAGGCAGAGCTACTAGTGTCAGAGTTAAGTTTGCCTGACTCTTCCCATTATACAAGACTTTATTTTCAGCTATTTATAACTTTGCCACGCTTTAACTTTGAGCTAAAATTTTGATATCAGGTGTGTCTGCGGCTGAATTTGTTAGGAAAATTTCAGATAACACAGCTCAGCCATTTCTGAGAATGAGACTAAGGAAATATGAACAGTTTTCCCCTTGTTAAAAACATTTTTACACCTATGCAGATGAGAAACTCTAACTGTTCCATGCTTTGTTGCGAGGACTTGCTCCATCTTGCTAGCAGGAATGTATTTTTTGAACATTCACTCACATTTTGCCAATTTGAGTCTGTCAGTACTTTAGTACCCTGCTGCTAAATTGTCTTAGATTCCATCTGTACAGAGCATGCTCCATTCTGCCTAGAGCTTTTAAGTGCCAACCAGACAATATACACACTAGCCCCAAACAGCAGCAACTGAGCATACTTCATCCTGAGGCTAAACAGGAACTGTCCCTGTAATTGTACCTTGCAGCTGCACTGGGCTGTTGTAGGGCTCAGTACTGAAACTGAGCGCAGGGAGAGTCTCTCATTTGCTCTTCATTTCCTCCTAAAAACCAGGCAGTGGAGGATAGAGAGGAAGAATCTGACTAGACTGCAGAGAAGAGAGGAGGAGGTGGTGGAGAAGGGTTTGTAGGAGCCAGAGTATAGACAGATAAGTGGGAGGCAGGAAAGAAGTGGGCAGAAGCAGAAGAAAGGAAGGAAGAGGGGACATATAGCCAGAGTGGAAGGAGACACAGAGACAGAGTGGTTGGATAGAATGAGACAGGAAGTGAGATGCAGTTGGGGAGGACGGATGCATATGAGCACGTGGGCAGGAACTGGGAAGTGATACAGGCATACACAGGAGCAAAGAGGATGTGGAGAGGAGCCAATGGTTGAAGGATGGATAGAAAAACAGAAGGACCAGGACAGGAACTAGGGTAAACAGACAGGAGCAAAGAGAGTGGAGAGGGGGAGAGGAAACAGTGTGCAGTCACGTAATTAAAGACTGCACCATAATGCATATATACAAGGCAACTCAATTAAGGTTGGACAGGCAACTTTAATCTTGGCATTTGACTGCTTCACTTTGCAACTTTAATATTATTCTTTTAATGTAAGAGACAAAAGTTAGTGAGAGAATTTTTACTGGATTAACTTCTGTTGGTGTGACCCCTGTGTACCCTCAAAAGTTGGTCTCTCTCACCAACAGAAGTTAGTTCAATTAAAAAAATTCTCACCCACTTTGTCTCTTATATCCTCAAACCAACACAACTACAACAGTACTACTTTTAATGTAAGTTTTTTTAAATGTAACATATTTGTTTGTTAAAAGCAAAATTTGCCTCAGTCAGAAAGTCATATTGAGTGACACTGGGATGGCAATGTTTCTATAAAAATTATGCTTAAAAAAATAAGATACACCATAATTTAATCAAGCACGGCACAAAATTCAACCAGAACAGATGCTGAAATGGCCTCAAACTGGCCACCAGCTTTTCACTTACAACTTTGCACCTGCAAATAATTAGACTCAAGATAACAGTACTGAGATAGCTACTTGATTACAGCCATACCATAAACACGAATATAAGATGGCTTTTAATTATCTTATTTTACTGTCTGTAGTACTTATTTGCCTTTTTATAGTATTGTAACTTAGCATTTAAAATTGAAGCCTGGGAGATGGGATCACATTCTATTTCTTTCTCAGTCAATGATTTACTGTGCAGTCTTACTATGTAAACTTACAGAAGAATTTCCAGAAAATTAAAATTTTCCAGCTTTTATACATTGAAGACAATGGAATTTTTGGATGCACTACAGTGCTGAAAAAAGATCAGTTCAAAGATTGGGGTTTACAATTTATTTAGAGCCAGTTTTTTAAACATTTGGTTTTTAAAATTTGGTCAAAATGCTTCAGATCGGCCATCTGTAAAATACCATCTGTGGTACCTAACAGAGATTAGTTCACTACTTAATGTTTGAAGATGTATATTCCAAAATCCAAAGAAAAAATAAAATGCAAAAACAAAACAAAAAGGATAAGTTCAACATTTTATCATTCTTCACTCCTTCACCTGTTAATGTTTTAACTCTTCAGAACACTAAGCACTTAAGTTGAACACCCAGTGGGGAAGCGAAGGGTCAACTGGATTATTTTTTTTAACAAGTCCATGACTGTGTGAAATCCCATTATACCACAAGATGGCTTACTAGGAGTTGGAAAACATGCAGCCAATTATGTTAACGAAAGATGTATTGAATGTGGGAATTTTTATGATATACATATGTCTCAGTCTCCCCTGCTCTCATGTTGGGCTGTACACTGAGGACAGGTCTACAGTCTGAGCTTGGGTGTGATTCCCTCCTTGAGGAGACATAACCATGCTAGCCCTTATTAAGCTAATAAATCAAAAATACAGAGTAGACATGACAGTGTGAGCAAACCAGTCTATGCTCTCAAACAGGCATGTATTTGGGGCACCTAGATGTTTCTGCCACTGCTGTACTCCACTTTTAGTGGACTAACTATTAGGAGCTCATACCTATGCAGTCGGGCCTAGTAGCCAGATCTAATGGGTGGAGCAGGCATCCAGGTTGAGGAACAAATTCAGAAGTCAGCACGAGTCAACTGCCAGGTACCAGGGTTAGGGATCAAGCCACAGTCAGAGCCACGGGCCAACCCAGAGTCAGGATCAGAAGTAAAAGGTCACAGTTAGAACCAGGATTCGGCCTAAGGACTGAAGGCAACATGTAAGAGCAGGAAGAGAAGCAAGGATCAAATACCAAGCAAGAGCGTAGTGGGAACAAGAGTGAAGGCAGGAGTCACAGCTAGAATAGGAACAGAACTGGGTGCAGGAGATGGGCAAAACACCCTGTTGCTCTGATTAACTTCCCATTCCTCTTCCTGATTTTAAATAGCATGGCTGGAACAATCAGCAGAGATGGGCAAGCCTTCAAGCAAAGCTGCCATGAGTGGTGCTTTGACTGGGGCTATTGCCCTAGTAACTTCTCAGCCCATCCAGTTTCAGTAGGCACTAGGTGGAGGTCAGGATGTGCAGCTATTCAGGGACTCCAAGGCCTGGATTCAAGACCTAATATACTGCACTAACTTGATCAGAGCTACTATGAGCATATCTCCACAAGCTGGGAATCTCACCTCCAGCTTTGGAAAGTAGATATACCCAGAGTGTAAAAAGGAATCCTATTGTGTTCAACATGTTCATTAACAATCTTAATGATGGGATAGACTGCATGCTCAGTAAGTTTGTGGATGACACCAAGCTGGGGGGAATGGTAAACATGCTGGAGGGCAGGGACAGGATTCAGGGAAACTTAGACAAATTGGAGCAGTGGGCCAAAAGAAATCTCATCAGGTTCAACAAGGACACGTGCAAAGTCCTGCACTTAGGATGGAAAAACCCCATGCCTTGCTACAGGCTGGGGACCAACTGGCTAAGCAGCAATACTGTAGAAAAGGACCATGGGGTTATGGTGGATGGGAGGCTAGATATGAGTCAACAGTGTGCTCTTGTAGCCAAAAAGGCTAATGGCATATTGGGCTGTATCAGTAGGAACACTGCCAGCAGATTGAGGGATGTGATTATTCCCCTCTATTCGGCACTTGTGAGGCTGCATCTGGAATTGTGTGTCCAGTTTTGGGCTCCCTGCTACAAAAAGGATGTGGACAAATTAGAGAGAGTCCAGTGGAGGGCACCAAAAATGATTAGGGAGCTGGGGCACATTGCTTATGAAGAGAGACTGAAGGAACTAAGCTTACTTAGCCTACAGAAGAGAAGCCTGAGGGGGAATTTGTAGCAACCTTCAACTACTTGAATAGAGGAGGGAGCTAGGCTGTTCTCAGTAGTAACTGAGGACAGAACAAGGAGCAATGGTTTCAAGTTGCAGCTGGGGAGGTCAAGGTTGGATATTTTGAAAATCTCTCTCACCAGGAGAGTGGTGAAGCATTGGAATATGTTGCCTAGGGAGCTAGTGGAATCTCCATCTTTGGAGAGATTTAAGGTCCAGTTAGACAATACACTGACTGGGATCATTTTGTGAGAGTGGTCCTGCTTTTAGCAGGTGGTTGAACTAGATGACCTCATGAAGTCCTTTCCAACCCTATGCTTCTATGACTGAGGCATGCTAAAGTCAGGTATAAGGGGTGCCCCAGAGCTAAGGCTACAGCCAAGCCTGAACATCCACACCGCAACAACCTAGTCACTTAGTCCAGGCCTGAGTTGGCTGGCACAGGCCAACTGTGGGAGTCTAAATGCAGTCTAGACATACCCAGAAAGACTGAAAGCCAAGATGGTTACAAGGACTGCATGGCTTGTTAGGTAAGTTCATTGTGCAGATAGAGACTGTGACTTAAGCTTGATTTTTCCACTCTAAGTAAATGATTTTCTTGTCCCACATTCCAGATGACTAATAATGACTGCCCTAGTTTGAAAGGGGTTCCTTGCTGTGAATACTTTCCTTTTTGCATTCCTCCCTAATAAGATAAAGTAATCTCTCAAGAGTTTGATTTCAATTGGACTCACTGCAGAGTACCAATGAGAAATAGGTATGGTGGACCACAGAGTCTCAGTCATTGAAACCATATGGTCTGCTCCAGTTGAGAAAAGTTTGGAGACCTGGGAATGGGTACACTGAAGAGGTAACTCCCAGGAGACTGTCTACAGGCTGGAGTACAGAAGAAACCCTGTAAATCAATGAAGAAAAGGAATTGTACTATTCAAGCTTATGATATCTCATGAGATACCCAACCATTGTTGCCAATATTTTTCCCTACTTCTCAAATACAAAATTCATAGTTGCAGTGGAAGTGGAGTGGGAAGAATGTCTCCCAAAAATGCTCCCCCTCTCCTCCATGACTATACAGATCTAGGAGGTGTAGGTAGGGGAGGGTCACAGATGAAAGCAGGGCTGGCCTACCCGTAAAGGCAAACTAGGTGGTCACTTAGAGCACCAACCTGCAGGAGGTGCCAAGGGCTGGGCTGGGGCTGGGGCCAGCAAGCTTCCTGCCCTGCTCCACTGGAATCAGGCCACAGGCAGGGAACCGGCCCTGGCCGGGCGAGCAAAGCCACCACAGGCATCAGACCATGGGCTGGGAGCCAGCCAGGACCAGGGGAGTGAAGCTGTTGCTGCGATTTGGCCCGGCTCCCTGCAGGGTGCCCGCCCACCACCTGGCCAGGCTTTGGGGGGTATGGAGAAGGACAGCGATCATCCAGCCCAGCCTGGGTCACCAGACATGATGGAGGGAAGAAGTGCAAATTCTCAGGCACCTAGAGCACCAAAATACCTTTGGCTGGCCCCGAATGAAAGCTAATTAAATTTTTTGTTTTGTCAGCTGTTCCACCTTCCCCTCCTGAAGTGTAAGTAGTGAGTCTTGCTTTCAGGATCCTGAGAGCCTGGCCTGTCTTCCAGAATCAGGAACGAATTATTCTCATTGAAAAATTCTCATTGAAACTGGAGGAAGTTGGATGGGGGGTTTTTTTTGGTCGGGGGGGTTGTGTATGTGTGTGTCTTACTTGCAGCACTATGGAAACACAGCTGGGGGGTCATCAAAACTAGCATTTAGAAATCTAATTAAGAGATATTATAGGAATGTTTAGGTGGTTGCAATTGTAACTGGTATCCAGTGCAAGTAAAGGCTTTACAAGCCATCTTCCAGAGACGAATGATCCCTGGGATTTTAACTAGTTCAATGGTTTTTCAACCAGGGATACATGCAGAGGGGGTAGGTACAACAATTCATCTAGGATATGTCCACACACAGTGGTTGAATCAATATAACCAGCGTTATGTCGATTCAACCAGTGTTATGTCCAGATGACTTTTTTTAGATCGAAATAACGAGCCCCATTATTTTGATCTAAGCATTGTCATATCGATTTAATAAAACCAGGTTTTATATCGATATGATTGTTATTTCGATTCCCTTGAATCGAAATAACCCCGTTCAGACATGTTATTTAGATTTAACGGTTAAATCGAAATAACACCATTTTGACTTTCTTTCTCCCAGGGTGCTTTGCCTCTGCCAGGAAGCAGGAAGCCCAGTGCCCTGCGATTTGGCAGCGGGTACTGGGCAGTCAAACAAGGCATGTCAGAGGCTTCTGCTGCCAGCTCTGCCACACAGCATCGCAGGGCTCCTGTATGGACCCCTGACAAGGTCAGATGCCTCATTGGCATATGGGGCACAGGAAATATATGTGCACGGTTCCAGGCAAGGCACCGGAACCGTGACATATATACTGATATGGCCAGAGCCATGTCAGAGCATGGCTACCAGCACAGCCTTGAGCAAGTTCACGCAAAAGCGAAGGTCCTGAGGTAGGACTATGCCCAGACCCAAGAAGCCAGGCAGCTCCAGGGGGAAGGCAGCTCAGCCACCTGCCCCTTCTATGAAGAGCTGCACGCAGTCCTAGCGGGGGAGCCCAGTGGCCTCCCATCGAAAGGCCAGGGATTCGGCTGAGCACAGCCAGGCGGCCACGTCCCCTGAGCAACACCCCTCGGAAAGCAAGGCGTCACTTGACGTGGGCAACACCAGCCAGCCAGGGAGCGTTCCACCCACACAGGCCCAGCTGTCCCGTCCAGAGCTGTTCCCAGTGCAGGAGCAGGGGACAGGCACCCCTGAGGAGGAGGAGGAGGAGGAGGAACATCGGGAGATGTCCAAGGCTCCCTCCATGGAGATGGAGACTGAAGAGGGGACGTCCCAGAGAACCTCCACAGCACTTATAGATGAGTGATCCTCCCTGCTCCATGCAGGCTGGGCCAAGCCTGCCTGTGGCATGGCTGCTGAGGGGGGCATTGGCCAGGGACAGTCCAGGCACAGGGCCAAGCGGGCGTGGAGGCCCTTCCACTGGCCAAGGGATATGTGGCACCAGGCTACCAGACCCATGCGGGGGTGGGGATTGCAGACTGTCGATGTAACAGTCACTGCATGTGGCAGCGTCAAGGGTGGACAGCGTGATGCTGTCATTGCTGGCACATGGCCTTGGGAAACTCCCCGAGGCAAGACCAGCCTCACTGCCACCCACCTCAGTGGGCATCGTGAAACCATGTGCACCTTTGGGGTACTGTCCCACAGAACGCAGTTTAGGCTGCCTGGGGACAGTTGGGGCAGAGGTATTTGCAGCTGACAAGCTGCAAACAGCCAAGGGCAGTAGGCTGAAGGGGCTAATGATGGTTTCACTTTCCCTCCAGCAGCTTGTAGAGCCACCCGCTGCCCTGCCTCTGGGAGCCCAGAAGCCACCACCTGGAGGAGGAGGAGGGCCCGCTTGACTCAGGACGAAGTACTGCAGAGGCTGCTCAAGCTTGGCAAGAGGGTGGAGAAATCCAGCCGGGCATGGCGGGAGCAGCTAGTCCGCCGCCAGGGTCGTGCCATCCAACAGCTGCAGTGGGCAGCTGATGTGGACGACCGCATTGTTACAGCTCTGGAGCGACAGAGCAATGTGCTGCAGGACGTCAGCGTAGCGGTCCGGGATGTTGCGGGAAGCCTGCAGCTCATTGCGGGGTACCTGCCCCCCCCAGGAGCACAGACAGACCCGCAGAGGGAGCCTGGCGTCCCTCGCTGCAGGCGCCCACGGACCCAGGGCAGCCTTGGGGGAAGCCATGGCGTGGAAGGTCGTGGGCCAAGTAGCACCCCCCACTAACCCCATGTTTAGAACCCCCACCCACATCCCCCCGCCCCAGTTAGACAACCCCTTCCCAGTTCTCCCCCCAAACACTTCTGAATCCCCTTACTGCCTCCCAAGCCCATCTTTGCCCTGCCCCCTCTCCCATTATTAATAAAAACTACTGAATGTTAGAGTTGGTTTCAGAGATTTATTTGGGTATGGTTCAGGGTGTGGATGGGTGGGGGTTGTCTGTGGCAGGAGGGGGTATTGGGGGGGTTGATGAGGGCAGCCTGGCCCTCAGCGGTCCTCACTGAGAATCAGGTCCTTAACTGCACCACGCACCATGATACATCTCGCTGGCGCATGCTATCTTGGGGCACAGCTTCTGGCTGATGGAATTGCCTGCCGACGAGCTCTGCTTCAGCCTTCCAGGTGGCAGGTACTGTCTCTCCCCAGAGCTCACACAGATTGTGGAGGACCACGCACGCACTGATGACCTCCACAGCTGTGTCCTCTGTGAGGTGGAGGTGTATGAGCAGGCACCTCAAACCAGGTCTTCAGTCCCCAAATGCCCACTCTACCACCTGGCGGCAGTGGGTCAGGAGGTGGTTGAACAGCAGGCAGCTGGTGTCGAGAGGTCCTCTGTAGGGGCGCATGAGCCAGGGGCGAAGGGGGTAAACTACATCGGCAATTATGAGGACGAGCACCTCCACTTCCCCGATGGTGATGTTATGGGGGGGGAAGAAGGTGCCTGCCTCCATGCCATGGTACACAGTGGAGTTCCGCAGGACCCTGGCACCATGAGCCCTGCCTGGCCATCCAACGTAGCTATGCTGGCACACACCCCGGTGGTCCACAAGGGCCTGAAGAATCACGGAATGATATCCCTTGCGGTTGTGGTACTTGGCCAAACGGTGCTCCGGAGCTCACACAGGGATGTGGGTGGCATCCAGGATCCTGGCGCAGTTAGGGAACCGTAGGGCAGCGATGCCAGCGATGGTGTCCTGTAGCTCACCCGGGGTGACAAGGTGTGGCTGCAGGACCTCATTGATGGTGCTGGCAACCTGCAGCAAAGCCTCGCCGATGGTGGACCTGCCAACCCCAAAGAGGTGTGCCACCGACCTATAGGACTCAGGAGTGGCCATCTTCCGCAGTGCAATGGCCACTCTCTTGTCCACAGGGATGGCAGGTCTCACCACAGTGTCCCTTTGGTGCAGGGATGGGGTGAGCTCTGAGAGCAGGTGGTCGAAGGTCTCCCTGCTCATCCTGAAGTTCCTGCGCCACTGCTTGTTGCTCCATGTTCCCAGCACTACACGCTCCCACCAGTCCCTGCTGGTCTCCTGTGCCCAGATGCGCTGGCGCACAGAGGTGGGGAGGGTAAGCAAGGCCGCTCTGAGACCCCGCAAAAGAATGTTTAGGGCCTCAGGCTCAGTGACATCATTGTCCAGGAAAAATGTGTCCCAATGCTGGAGGCCACCCTGGAGAGTTGCGGAGGGGCTGGCTGCCACATGATGATGGAATGGGAGCTGGGGAGCATCCATTGCCACTGCCCTTGCAGTCCACTGCCAGCCAGAATGGACAGGAAGCTGAGGGCAGATCCTGCTTTTATGTGATTGGCCAGAGGCATGGCCCTGCCAGGCAGCCATCTTGCCACATCTCCCATGGTGCCTCACCCCAGAATCAAACTACCAAGTCCTGTGTGCGGATATACTATTCTGATTTGGGTTTTCTTGCTGTGGACCTGTTAAAGCACTTTAACTTAAAGCGTCATAACAAGTTTTATTTCGCTTTGGTCAAACCGCTTTAAGGTAAATTGGTTTAACCACCAAGGTGTGGACATAGCCCTAGATATTTGCTTAGTTTTACAAGGGGGTTACTTAAAAAGCAGTAGCAAAGTCAGCACAAACTACAATTTCACACATTTTTTTTAATACTAGTCTATCAATATACTGTAATGTAAGTATGATATTCATGTTCCAATTGATTTATTTTACAAGTATATGGTAAAAATTTAGTATGCAATTTTTCAGTAATAATGCACTATGATGCTCTTTTATGCCTGATTTTGTAAGCTGATAGTCCTGTACTGTCAACATTCACCTCACTTAAAAAGACAAATCAGACTCCCAAAAGAGGTAGTACTTCTCAAGAATGGATTTCAGTTGGACTCACTGGAAAAGTTGAGAGCCAGTGAACTAGTGTACCATGTCCCTATAAGGAGATGTGTAGGCCTAAAGTCTTCAAGACTGAGGATCCCTTTGGTAGTCTTTAAACGCCATGCATGGTGAAGAGCTGAAGGACTCACAAACAAGACGACACCTAGGGCTGGTGAAGGGATCTACCCCAAGGTTACTGGTTACATGTGTCCTACTTGATTAGAAGCCTCTGGCATGCATCACACAGATGCAGTATATAGTTTACTCCTGCAGCTCACACAAGACATGCAGCTTCCCTGTTACTAGGTAACTGCCCTCTCTAGTCAAAACCAAAACCTGGAATGGATTTGCATGACCCAGCTGCTATAATTAATATAATTCCATATGTCATGGGGAACACATATTTCATGTGTAAAACAAAATCTGGTAAAATATAATGAAATCACTAGAAGCCCTGCTCCTCTCCTTTTATTGGTTAATACAAAAAAATGCCATATTAGATACACCTATGCTAGTAATGCTGTTCAGAAATATGCTGTGGTGGGAGAATAGAGAAATGATCAACTGGTATGGCCCCATCTATTTAGTTTTCTATTATTTGGCATGTCAAAGAATGTTACCAGTTGCTTATTAGGAGGAGAAAAAAATTACTACAGAGGCCAATCTCATAATATAAGGAAATCAAGACAAAATATAAAAACGGTAACCTCAAATCACACCTACCAAATTCAGCTACCAGGCTTACTATTAATAATCATCACTCATGTAAAGGTCGCCCAAAAGTGCACTTGCTGCTGTCAAATAGGAATTTTGTGTTAGCAAATACAAGCTAGTTGCCTATGAGGCTATGCATGACCCAGTCCTCTGCTGCTGCTGTCGCCAGTATGCTGTGCTGAAGAGAAAGGTTGGTTGGTGGTTAAGCCACTGGGCTGGGATTTAGAATATGTGGCATCTGCCACAGAGCCTTAACTTTGCCCAAGTTATTAGCATCTCTATGACCCTGTAAAATGATGGAAACAACAATCCTTCTGCATGTCTTGTGTGTTTAAACTGTTAACATTTCAGGGCAGGTACTGTATCTTACTGTTTGTATATACAGGACTTTGCACAAACGGGGACCCGATCTCAGGCCCGGTCTATGCTGCCACATATGATTGATGGGAGATACACACTCTGCAGTATGTAGATTGCATATCTCCCATCAACTTACTTACCCTCCCTTACCATGGTATCTTTGCTGGCCTGTGCTGATTGGAAATGCTCTCCATTTGATGCAGCATTACTCTTTTTGGGAGCATTGAGTTACTGCATCAAACAGAGAGCACTTCCACAATCGACTGAGCAGGTCTCCACTGGCCGCTCAATCAATCCTGCTGTGTCAATCTGTGGAGGCTGACACAGGGATTTCACTGTAGACAAGCCATCAGATGGACCCACTAGGCATTACTGCAATACAAAGATCATCATCATAGCAGGAACTTTGACACTGAGCTATTTTTGCTGACAACCTACTCTGATACTTTCTTGGGTGAGCAGAGGGAGTACACTTCCAGAACTGCAGTTTCTGCCTTCACTTTCCCTGCAAAGGACTTGGCTGCCTGTCCCAGAACCAGAGAGAGAAGGAATGAAGACCCAGTGCCTACTGTCGATCCTGGTGACACCTTCTCCAGAGGCGAAAAGGAAAGAGCTTAATGAAGGGTAAACAGAGACAAAGGAACAGAGTCAAAATGAATTGTGGATTAAAGTGATCAAGAAAGGGGAAGATCAGGGAAGTGGACAAATGGAAGAGAAGGAAAGACAGTAGGGCACAGTTCAGATAGCACTGAGCTTATTAATATTTAGAGAAAGCAGTGAGAGTCCTGTGGCACCTTATAAACTAAAAGAGTTCTTCGAGCATAAGCTTTCATGGGCTACAACCCACTTCGTCAGATGCATCTGACGAAGTGGGTTGTAGCCCACGAAAGCTTATGCTCGAAGAAATCTTTTAGTCTATAAGGTGTCACAGGACTCTTGCTGCTTTTGCTATATACAAACTAACATGGTTACCCCTCTGGAAAATATTTAGAGAAAAAGTGTCAAGATCTCTGAGCAATGAACTGCTACTTTAATCTACTTCCTCCCCTCTCCTTACTAAGAATCCTTCTCTTTTCCTGCATTTGTATTTAGTTTCCAGTGTGGTCAAGCTCATAACCATCCCTGCATTTAACCACTAATAGGATATGCTACTTTTAGGATATGCTGCATTGTTTTGTCTTAAAATTTGATAAAGTTGCAGCTGCACAATTTACGTTGATGTCTTCCCACTGTGGCAGCTGAGCTTTGCAAGAAGAAATTAATATATTTCCTAGACCATTCTGATTATCTGGTCTTACCAGCTGCAGAACAGAGCCCACAGAACTGCATCATACCATTCCCTAAACAAGTTCATAACTGCTGGTTAAGTTAGAGCACATCTTTTATAAACAGGTCTGGTCTTGATATAGACATTTTGAGCAATGAAGAGTCCACCACAGCTTTTGATAAGGTGTTCCAATGACCAGTTACCCTCACTGACAAAAGCATATGCCATGTTTATAATCTAAATTGATATGAGTGGGGAAACAACCTAATAGGGTTACTCAGTAGGCCCTAATCCTACAACTAATGGATGTGGAGCTATACCCACACACTGTCAACAGCATGATTAGGAACTAGGTCCCTATAACTGAACCTCACTAGGATTAGGGCATTTAATATTAGTTTATAAAAAGAATCCATTCAGAGGTCCAGCCATTGTACAATCACTAGAAAATATACAATTCTAAAATATTAAGGTTAGTCTTCTGGCTATCTAACACTACTCAAAACATCTGCATAGTGCACACTTTTCCTTTTTAAAGCATGTTAAAAGCAAAAACTATTCTTGAAACACCTCTGTAGGGTATGATTAAGATGCCCATTTTACACAAAAGGATATGGGCACAGGAATCCCAGTTTAACACCAGTATAAGGAGATACAACTCAAATTACTCTGCCAGAATGGCTCCTGGAATGAGATGAACAAAGTCTGCAGCACAGGAAGAGAACTCAATAGCTTGTGGCTCCTAGTCTCCTGTTCAAGCCCATCTGTTTTATATATCCTTTTTTTTTTTTTTTTTTTTTTTTTTTTTTTTTTTTTTAAGAAAAGGAGGAAAATAAACAACATACCACATTTCAAGTGACTGCTATATGTCTGGGGATGCAAAACAAGACTGACATATCATTTATGCTTCCAAGCTGGATGTTATCATTGTTTGAAAAAGAGGAAAGATAAGGGATTGTTTAAACTACAGTATACAATATTTCCAAGAAGAGACAGACATACAGTCCCTCACAGGAGCTGAGTTTAGCAGGATTCAAAAAAGAATTGGACATCTGTAACAAGAACATCATAAGAAAGTGGTTGGTTTTAGATTTTTTGTTGTCTTTTAAAAAAATACAAAAGGGCTTCTGAAGAGATTTAAACCTAGACACTTTGGGGCATAAGCCAACTTCTAATGGTGGTTAGGCAGAAAATTTCCCTTGAACTAATTATCACATAATTGCTTTCTGCAGGGTTTCTTCCTCAGAAGTAGCTGAACTTTTAAGATTCAAAGAGTGACTAGATAACAGTATGGATAATAAGAATAGCTAGAGCTATAGCAGTTAATGCAAGATATAAATCCTCAAGCCAGTTTTGAGCTATTAGTGATTAGGAGTAGACTCTCATGGCAGATAAATATTCCAAAGTTACCTACTATGGAGCATCTAGCACCTTTCTCTGAAACATCCGGTGTGGCCACCGACAAAAACAGGCTACTAGACTAAATGGACCTTGAGTCTGGTCTGATTTGATAAGACAGTTCCTGTGTTCTTATGTATACAATATTTCCAAGATGAAATGAAGTAACCACTCCTGCCTTTATATTATAATAATTTTTTCTAAATGTTTATAGCAGGGGTATTCGCTGCCATTTTGCACTGCAGTTCCCCCCCGCCATACACACATCTCCCACCCAGACCCAGCAGTGGCTGGAGCCAGATCAGGCCTGCCAAGGCCATCAGCCACTGGCCAGCAGCAGCAGGAGCCAGATCTGAACTGGCCAGCAGCAAACAACAGGAGCTGGATCCCAGCCCAAGCTGTTTGCTGCTGGCCAGCAGGCAGTGGCTGGGGCTGGATTGGGCCCACCTGGGCTGCTAGCCACCGGCCAGCAGCAGCAGGAGCCACATCAAGCCCCTGGTGGCGGATCAGGCCCCGGGACTCAGACCCAACCTTTTGCAGGGGAGCAACACCCCTGATTTACAGCACTAAATCTTAGCTAGAGGTTTAATTACAAACACACACACATAATAGAGAACCTTCTTGACTACAAAAACAACATTGCTCCCACAATTTTTCATAATTTGTTTCAAAACATTAGACGCACCACGTATGACAGAATAGCCTTCAGTTATATTCAGGGTGAAATCTTGGCCCCATCTCAGTTAATTGCAGTTTTGCCATTTATTTCAACTAGACAAGGATTTCCCACTAAGATTTTACATCTCATCTTGCACAATGAGTGGTCTGTGTATGCGCAACCGCAGAAACAGCTCAGAGAAGCACAGGACTAGAAGGAGCCTTAATAGGTTATCTAAATCAGTGGTTTCCAATCTTTTCTCTGCTGTGGCATGCTTTGATACCTTTAATTATTTTGAGGCACATCACTATATAGTTTCTAGGTGAGTCATGAATATTCATGAGTCAATCCAGAACTCTTTGAATAGTTTTTCAAAAAATTCTGTAGCACACCTGCTCAGGCCTGAGGGTACACCTGTGTGGCACGGCACACTGGTTGGGAAACACTAATCTAGACCAGCCCCTGCACTCAAGGCAGTGATAACTAGAGCATCCCCAAGAGATGCATGTGTAACCTATTCTTAAAACCCTCCAATGACAGAGATTCCACAGCCTCCCTAGGGAATTTACTGAGTGCTTAACTGCCTTGTGTGGACCCAAATTTGTTAATGATTTATTTGATGTTATATGTTTTAGGCATTGTTATCTGTATATTTTATGTAATGTTATATTTGGGGTGGGATCCCTGACGAGTTTCTCCCCAGCATTAGGCGCCAAGTAGGAGCATAAAACAGCATTGAACTCTGCCTAGCGGCGAGATGCAGGCGTGGGACGCTGAGGCGCAGTATTCTGCCTGGCAACCCTCGGAATGCTGGATGTCAATCAAGAGCAGACACGGAGAGACGGCTGGAACTTTCCAGAAATAGAACGCAGGGAGCCGTGGCGCGAAATGGAGGGGCGCGGATTGGGCAGGCAGCCTGAGGGGCTGGGTTTTTAAGGCCTGCGTGCCAGAATTGGCCGTCACTCCGCTGTGCTCCGAAAAGGCTGGTGGACCTGTTTGGACCCTGTTGAACGAGCCTGTATGTATGGAGTGGCCCAGAGCAGTCTTCAAGTCGAGGGGTGGTGTGAGACTTTGCTCTGTAGAAGGAGCCCCGAAACTAGAACTCTTAAACTTTGATCTTGGGAAAGGAAGCCTGGCGTTTTAGAACTCTGCCCTGCTCCTGAGGCAAAAGGACTTGTGGCAGGAGGCCAGGGAGCGAGGAGGACCCGACGCGGACAGTGCCAAGTGAAGACTACAGAGACCAGTGAGGGCCTGTTCGTCTGGAAGTATGCCCACCAGGGGGGAGACTTGAGCACAGGCGTCCAAGTGAGGTCCGGACTGTGCTTCTGGGAGAAAGGATCCCCCCTCTGCATAATTTTGAAAGCTTTGGTGATTTATTCAAGTTATGTGGGTTCTGATTTGGGTTAATTCACATTGTATGGAACTGGGTTTTGTTTGTATGGGGATGTTTTAATACTGCAGAAGTGGGATGGAAGAGGTTTTTGTTTGTTTATACTGCATGCTCTGTTTCTATTAAAAATTCTGAGTGCGTTTATACCTGTGTTGTGTTGCTGCTTGCATCAAGGGGCAGGACCTCCAGGTTGACAGACGCCTGAAGGTGGGGTGGTCTAGTAAGCGGGAAGACTGGTCCTCTTTAACATCTAAAATTTCCCCACAACACTTAGCACTTAGGAAGTTATCCTAATGTCCAATTCAAACCTTTCTCTGAAATTTAAACTCAGCATTTCTTGTCCTAGCCTTAGATTAAAGAAATTTTTTCAATCTCCTCTTCATAACAATCTTTTATGTACATAAAACTGTTGTCCCTCTGTCTTCTCCTCTCCAGAAGAAACAAATCCAGTTTTTTTCAAATTTTTCCTCATAAGTCATGTTTGCTAGACCTTTAATAATTTTTGTTGATCTCCTCTGGACTTTTTGCAATTTGTTCATACCTTTCCTGAAATGCAGTACATAAAACTGGATATAGCTACAGTTATCAGCACAGAGTAGAGTGGAAGAATTATTTCTGAGTCACAGTTCTGGTTCCCCTCTTCCATCTATGATGAGGATAAAGAAGACATATATCAATGTCCCTTGCAAGTAGCAGAATACATCCTCCTTCCATGCCAGCTCAGCTGAGCTAAATGGTGTATGACAGAGAGTTGCAGAGCCAAGGTTTCACCCAATCCAAATTCTTCTCTGCTAACCCATGAAAGTAAGTGGGAGGTAGAGGAAGCTGCCATACAGCCTGCTTTTCCTCCATCACATAAAGTAGCTATTCAGCAAGTTATGAAGAGGCTTAATTTGCTCCCTCATTCCTGTATGTACTCATAAAAGGAAATCACAATCTTACTCCAAGTGATATCTAGACTACCTAATAACCACACTGAGACCTTAACGTGCGAAACTGAAACCAGTAAGAGAACTTTGGCTCTGCACACATCTACGGAGGTAACAGTGCACAAAAATGAGGATCTGCATTTGCAATTATTGTGTATGTACATTTTTCAGGTGCAGCTTAAGCGCCTGTTTCTTTTAAAAATGTCACTTTCAATTTCCAGTAAATATTTTTTTTTTAAAATTAGCACATTTAGATATAGGTCTGCAATAATTTAAGTGTCTGATGTCACTGGAGAAATTTAACATTATCTCTGTGAAATACTATTGTCCATTGACAATGACATTGATGTTTTTCCATTAGCTGGATGTGGAATTTTGTTTTGATGTTTGAGCCAGATTGATGTATTTGTTCAGTTCTTAAAAGCTCAAGTTTTACTTGGCTAATGTCCTTAACTTCACAGGGTTTCTCCCTCAATAAGGGCACAGAGATCTGACTGTTAGCAATATACTAGAAAAGAAATTGCTTAAATGGTACATTATTTAGGTTCATTCATACTGTATATTTATACTATATGTTTATTATATACATACCTCTGTCACAAACTGAGAGATAGGTCTGTGTCAGTCTATGAATCCCATTTTGGTTTTGTGATTGCCATGTTGTATTTCATCTTTCGTTTTGAATGCAACTTTTAACATGGCTTTGAGCATTCATTCCGCAGTAGGAATTTGACTCCTATTGGAGAAATTATGTCTCAGAGGGCAATTGGGGACCATCAGCACTGAATGAAACAAGGGTTGTGCAAGACAGACCGCTTACTTGGAACAACTCTCTCTCCAAAAGCCAACGGAAGGTTGGAGCCTGGAAACTCCCCAGTAGAAGTTCATGGGCAGAAAGGCAAAAGACACTGTTGCTGTCTCTCAGCAATGGAAGCCATTGCTCTGCCAGAAGCAAGGCAATGAGACAAAGAAGGCTGGAAGGGCTAGTTGAACTAAGGACTCAGACCAACCCCAATACTCACAGGGTAGTGAGTTAGACTGAGGGTGGATTGTATTTGAGGTTTTTTGTTTTGTTTTTTTTTTTATTTTCCACAGATCCATAATGCTCTCATGTTTCTTTAAATGTGATATTGCATGAAAAAACATTCATTTCCTATGGGTAAGCCTTTTCTTAGTTTTACTGCCATTTTATTCCCAAAGGCTTTAACTCTGAAAAAAAAAACAAACAAAAAAAAAAAAACACAGAGCTCCCACAGTAATGTGGGCTCTGAGAGAAAGGCGTCTAAGTAACTGGGCTGAGGCACTGGTTCCTGGGTCTAGGTGGCCAGACTACAGGGTCCTAACTGCCCAAATAAGATGTCAGACATGGAATCGCTCTGTGTCTGAGAATCCCAGAGCTACACAGACCCAAGGGATATACAAATGCATGGGTTTCGAAAGATGGATCCCATCCCAACAGACTAGTGGCTATCCAGAGTCAGGTTGTGACAATACACAGGCATACACACAAACACTTTGATATGTACATATAAATATAATATATATATATATATTATGTAATACATCATATACTTTTTCAAGATTTATATTACAAAGTGTGAAAAAAGAAAGGGATTTAGAAGGATTTGTATTTTTGTGAAATCTTTCCAGATTGTTTTACTTCACTCCTTTTTATCATAGAATCATAGAATCATAGGGTTGGAAGGGACCCCACGAGGTCATCTAGTCCAACCCCCTGCCAAAAAAAGCAGGACCACTCCCATTAGATCATCCCAGTCAGGGTTTTGTCCAGCTGGGCCTTGAACACCTCCAGAGATGGAGATTCCACCACCTCCCTAGGCAGCTTATTCCAATGCTTCACCCCTCGCCTAGTAAGGAAGTTTCTCCTAATATCCAGCCTGGACCGCCCCAGCTGTAACTTGAAACCATTGCTTCTCGTTCTGCCCTCTGTTACTACCGAGAACAGTCGAGCTCCATCCTCCTTGGAGCAACCCTTCAAGTAGTTGAAGGTTGCTATCAAATCCCCCCTCAGTCTTCTCTTCTGCAGGCTAAATAAGCCTAGTTCCTTCAGTCTTTCTTCATAGGGCTTGTGGTCCAGCCCTTTGATCATTTTGGTTGCCCTCCTCTGGACTCTCTCTAATTTGTCCATGTCCTTTTTGTAGTGGGGAGCCCAAAACTGGACACAGTATTCTAGATGTGGCCTCACCAGTGCAGAATAGAGGGGAATGATCACATCCCTCGATCTGCTGGCAACACTTCTTCTGATGCAGCCCCAGTATGCCATTGGCCTTTCTGGCAGCAAGAGCACACTGCTGACTCATGTCCAGCTTCCCATCCACCATGACTCCCAGGTCCTTTTCTCCAGTGCTGCTATTTAGCTGATCACTCCCCAGCCTGTAGCAGTACATGGGGTTTTTTCGTCCCAAGTGCAGGATTTTACACTTATCCTTGTTGAACCTCATGAGATTCCTCTTGGCCCACTGCTCCAATTTGTCTAGGTCTCCCTGAATCCTGTCCCTGCCCTCTAGGGTGTCTACCGTTCCCCCCAGTTTGGTATCATCTGCAAACTTACTAAGTGTGCAATCTATCCCATCATCCAGATCATTAATGAAAACATTGAACAGAACTGGCCCCAGGACCGACCCCTGGGGCACACCACTTGTTACTGCCCGCCAACTTGACATGGAGCCATTGATTCCTACACGCTGAAACCGTTGTTCTAGCCAGTTTTCTATCCACCTTACAGTCCATGCATCTAACCCATACTTCCTTAATTTGCCAATGAGAATGCTGTGGGAAACCGTATCAAAAGCCTTGCTAAAGTCAAGGTATATCACATCAACGGCTCTTCCCGCATCCACAAATCCAGTCATCTCATCATAGAAGGCAATGAGGTTGGTCAGGCATGATTTACCCTTGGTGAATCCATGCTGACTGTTCCTGATTACTCTATTTTCCTCCAAGTGTTTCAGAAGTACATGACATCTGCCTGTATATATCCCAATTTGCTTGCCTGACAAAAATAATCAAAACTCTTCTTAGAACAGCTAAAATATATGAATTTACATGACAAACCTTTCATTGAACCCATCATTTTCCCCAAAAGTATAATTGCTCCTGTAGAACATTCACTGCCACCATCTGGTTTGGTATAAGGATTCACTGCAATTTTCCTGTATCAGAATTTATGAAGTCAATCTCTACATATTTGCCTTCATAAAGAGGGAATGTCATGCTGGGAAACATGCCATGTACTGCAACACTTTATATCAGAGAGCAGAACTGAAAACTGAGAAACATTATCAAACTAGTAAGCCCACAATTACTTTAAAAATGGATAGGAAACTGCCCTGTTATGTGTATGGCTTCTGAGCAAATGGAATTCTTTTCAGACTTTAAAAATAGCAAAATAAGTACTTTATATCATCAAGTCTCTGAAGTTATTGCAGTGTGATTATCTAAGATACCACTAAATCTTAACCATAAGTAAAAGACTAGTTGACATCCCATTTTCAACATTTTACCAGACTGCAGTAAGTTTAACAGTAGTAGGTGTCTTCCTTTCCACCATTTAAAATCTTTCAGATCATGTCAGCTGTCATATATTCAGTAAATTATTCCTTTAGTTACTGAAAGACTTCAGAATGTATGCACTGTAGAATACTTAAAATAATCTTATAAATTAGATATAATGTCTCACCATCATGAGAATCATGCATATACTAAAGGACATGATGAAACTTCATTTTAAGTGACTCAACAGTTACTGATCTATCCTGTTATGAGGATATAAACCTCTTACAAATTTTACAAAAAGCTTAGACTCCTGTCCTCCTAAAATAGGTTTTAAAGGTTCCATTTCTAACATGTTTGTTGTTCTGCCACAACTAATCATATCTTACTATATAATGAGAGCAATCAGAAACAAATAATCAATATCAATCATTTATTCTCTAATTAGTTTAACTGTAGGGTAAATAAGCATTGCATTTGAGTTACAATATGAAGAGTATTAATAAAGGATTTTTAAAAAATTAAAATTCTCTATATTTTATTTATTCATTGCCCAAACACTTTGTTAATGTAGAGTTGTGGCCATGTCTTGTATCGCTCCAGAATGTTGAAAGCACTCACATTTAAACTGCTGAGACTGAGTAAATGTGGGGTTAAGTCATACACCAATCCCATTGTGCAAACTTAATTCTGCCCTCTGGAGCTGGCAAGAACAAATGGAAGCTATGCTGTAAGTAGGTTTCAATCAAGGCTGCCCGATACTATGCAAACATGAGGAATGACAGTAAATGTGTCATACACTGTGTATTGTGTATCACAGAATTGGGACCCGTGGAAGGTGCGAGAAGGAAGAGAAGCACAAAGGCTATGTCTACACTGCCAATTTAGTTCAAATTAAGGAGGTTTAATTGAACTAAATTGGTCCCTGTCTACATTAGCTTTTCATTAGTTTGAACTAAGAAATTCCTTAGTTCAAACTAATGAAAGCTTTGTTCAGACTAGTAAGTATCGGTGGTTAGTTTGAACTACGCGTGATGTAGACTCAAACTAACCCTTAGTTCAAACTAAGGGCAGTTAGTTCAAACTAATGTGGACTAGTTTGAACTAATGTTAGTTTGAATTAGTCCACGTTGTTAGTTCAAACTAATAAATTCATATAAGTTTCTGTAGTGCAGACATAGCCAAAAGCCTTCTCACTGCCCATCAGCTACCATCTTTGCCCTTCTCTAGGCTCCTCCATGCCTCCACTAGGGCTGCAGGAGTTCTGGGGAAGAACAAAAGTTAACTGATTGGCTGTTGTGAGGAGCACACCTAACAACTGAAGACAGCAAGGGGGCACAGAGTGTCTCATCTGCCCCACAGTGCTCCCCAATCATGTCCATCTCACTACAAGACTGTTTAAAAAAAAAAGGAAATTTGCTGGCCCAAAATTTGTTAATGCAGAAGTCAGGTTACCCCAGGCTCCAAATTCTACTTTTGGCACTAGCTTAACAAGCAAAGGCTTCTGTACAAACTTTGAAGCATAAAAGAATGGTCAGCCCTTCCCACTAAGAACCTAAGAATGTAACAATGGCCTTAAAGGGTCAGCCCCATGATCCATCTAGCCCAGTATCTGGTCTTTGGACAATGGTCAGTGCTTCAAAGGCAACGAACAGAAAGGAACAGTTATCAAATGATCCATCCCCCATCCAGTCCCACCTTCTGACAGTCCAAGATTTATGGATGCCCATGCCACTGGAGTATATCCTTGATTATCTTGGCTAACAAGCACTGATGGACGAATCCTTCATGAACTTGTATAACTGGATTTTAAAGAGTTATATTTTTAGCCTTCACAATATTCTCTGGCAGAGCTCCTGGAGCTGACTGTGCAAAGTATGAAGAAGTACTTCCTTGTGTTTGTTTTCAACTTTCTGTCTATTAGTTTAATATTGGGTTGTCCACCTCATGGCCCAGGAGCCAGAATGCAGCTCGCTGTAGGCTGCTATCCAGGCTGCTGGATGCAGCAGCATCCTCCCACAGCACACCATCCAGCTGGAGCTAAGGAGCAGCCCTTTCCCTCCAGCCCTGCACCAGCTGTGAGCAGCCCCTTCCCTCCACTCCAGCCACATGCACTAGCCAGGAGTCAGGAGCAAAAGTGATGGTGGGAGATCATCCAGTTCTGGCTGTGAGGGGATGTTGCTGCAGCTTCGCACTGTGCAACTTTTGCAACTTCCCTCCCACTGAGAGGCTCCCCTCCCCCTTACACCTGAGGCCCCCCTCCTCCTTGCATGCTGGACAATTTATCACGTTCGTCTTCTCTTCTATAACTTCAATCAATTTGCTTGGCACTGTACTTAGCCCTACTAGCCTGTAACTGCCAAGATTGCCATTGGAGCCTTTTTCAAAAATTGGCATCACATTAGGTCACGAGTCATCTGGTAAAGAAGCTGTTTTACGTGATAGGTTACACAGCCCACTTAGCAGTCCTGCAATCTCTTGTTTGAGTTTCTTCAGACTAATGCAAAGGATTCTTTTAGCTTGTTTATAACAGCCTTTGCATTCTTGAGCACACTGATCATCCAGTGGCTCCAATGCCTGTTTCGTGTGTGTGTGTAAATAAAATAAAATGCCTGTAATTAGTTTTTTAATCTTTTGCTACATTGCTCTTCAAATTCTTTTTGGCCTGCCTAATTATAATTTTACACTTGACTTGCCAACGTTCTTTCTATTTTCCTCTCTAGCATTTGATTTTCAAATTAAAAAAAAAAAGTATTTTTGTCTCTATCAGCTTTTTTCACTGTCCCCTTCCCCCGCTTTTTTTGGACTCATACTGTTCTGTTTGTTTGTTTGGGGCGGCAAGGACATACAATTAGTTTTAGCCTCTTTTATGATGGTTTTCTAAAGGTCCCATGCTGCTTGCAGGCATGTCCCTCCTGTGACTGTTTTTTTTAATTTCTGTTTAACTAGCTTCCTCATTTTTTAGTAGTTCTCTTTTCTGAAATTAAATGATGCCATGGTGGGTTTATTTGATATTCTCCTCCTACAAGAATGTTATATTTAATTACATTATTGTCACGATTACCAATCAGTTCAGCTATATTTCACTCTTGGACCAGATCCTGTGTGCCACTTAGGACTAAATCAAGAACTACCTCTTCCTTTCCAAGTTCCAGGACTAGCTGCTTCAAGAAGCAGTCATGAATGGTGTTTACAAATTTTATCTCCACATCCTGATTTGAGGTGACATGTACCCAGTCAATATGAGGATATTTGAAATACCCTATTATTGTTGGGTTTTCTGCAGGCTCTCTAATCTCCCTGAGCATTTCACAATCACTGTCACTATCCTGGTCAAGTAGTCAGTAGTGCATTCCTATTGCTGTACTCTGATTATGCAAGGAAGGAATTTCTATCTATAGAGATTCAACAGTACAGTTTGATTCTTTTAAAATTTTACAGTGCTTGACTCTATGCTCTCTTTTCATATACATGCCATTCCCCAACAGGCATAGCCTATTCTATCATTCCTATATGTTTTATACTCAGGTATTACAATGTTGCCCTGATTACCATCATTCCATCAAGTTTCTGAGATGCCCATTATATTAATATCCTCATTTAATACCAGGCACTCAAGTTCATCCAGCTTAGTATTTAGACTTCTAGTATTTGTATACAAGCACTTATAAATATTTTCAAAATTTAGTCTTCTGCATTCATGAGTTGTAATTGATTTGACTGTTTCTCTTCAGTTCTTACTTGTACTTTATCAATTTCTATCCTCTCCTCTTTACTAGGCTGCAGAGCATCCCCTTTAATAAATCCTCCTCTAAGGGATGTCTCTATCTGAAGCATGTGTTCCTCTATACTTGTCAGTTTGCCCTAGCACTTGGTTTAAAAACTCATCTATGACCTTTCTAATTTTACATTACAACAATCGCATTCCCCTTTTGGATTAGGTGGAGCCCATCCTTCCTGTAGAGGCTCATCCTTTCCCAAAAGATTTCCCAGTTCCTTATAAACCTAAATCCATCCTCCAAACACTATCACCTATGCACTGAAACTCTCAAGTTTTGCCTGTCTGACTTGCCCTACACATGGAACTGTAATAATTTCAGAGAATGCTGGCATGGAAGTCCTGGATGTCAATATCTTCTCTCGCAGCCTAAATTTATCCTCAAAGGCCTCTTTCCTACTTTATGTCACTAGTACCTACATGTACCACAACCACTAGCCCCCTGCAGCACTGCACATGTCTATACAGAGTCTTGAGAGGTCTGCAATCTTAACACCTGGCAGGCAATTCACCATGCAGTTTTCCCAGTCATCACAAACTCAACTATCTAAGTTTCAGAATCTCCCCCATTTGTCTCAATAGGATGTTCTCAAGTTAATCACACCACACCACACAAAAGCATACATCCACATTTAATAGCTCTAGGAAGTGTGAATTGACCCGCTTACCCCCCCCCATGGATGTTCTCGTTTCCCATGTGCCAAAGTATACCCCAGCTCCTGTTGTGGGAACACATGTTTTCAAACCAATTTCACTATGCGCATGGTTTTTAGGACAATTTTAATATTCAAATAAGAATCTTATTTAGGGACTGTGTCTGAAAAGCCTCTTGATCAAAATACTCCAAATTTGCACCAAAAGTACATCCCCATCCCTGTTGAGGCATACACATATTGAAGACAATTGTACTATCTGATGAACTTTAGAGCACTTTGAAACCACTGGGGTACATCAGGATTTCCATTTTCTCAAGGGTGGAAAAAAGTCTACAAAAATTCTGTCTGCTGAACTATAGTACAATTTTTAAATTTTTTGTTTTAATACATGCAATGGCAGCTTTCTCTACAGCAGTTTGAGAGAGTGAAATATGTATTTGAATTTTGCTGTAACTGTTTTCAAAGGGTCTAGGTGATTAAATTTTTTCTGCTGTTGGACATTTCCTCCTACCCACAGGAACTATGGTATTTTGAGACATGAAATCAATATATGTGATCCTTTAGTCTGGGGGTGAATTATTGTAGAAAGCTGGAATTTTTATCTGTCACAAGAAATCTTATTGTTTTGAATGACAACACTACATTAGTCAATGTAGACTTGGTCTCTCTGCTATAAGTATTTTTCCTGATGCTCAGAAACCTCACTTGATCATCATCAGATCAATAAGAATGGCAGCTAAGTGTTTTTCTTTAATCAAGTGCAGCCCATTTGGAAATGGGCAAGGAGCAGCAACATGATTACATAACTCTAATACTGCTATTTTCTACAGTCTCATCTTCTTTCTATTAAAATTAATGCTATTTTCTTTGTCAATATTTCTCAAGTTAAATCTGAGCATGCACAAGCACTGGGGGACTTTTTGAAATATTGGCTCTTAAAATCAGAAACTTTGCCTTCAGGAAAACATTTCCAAGAGGAGCTGCTACAGAATGCAGGACGAAGGAAAGTAAAAAGTGCACAGTAGACATTTTCTGATAATTGCCAAAGCCTGGTCTACAATACAATGCTTTACTAGAAAAAGTTGCTTTATTGTAACAACCCTTCTATGCATCCAGACTCCGTTCTGAGTTACTTCTGTAAAGCCCTGAGTTTGTTTCAGTCACATTAAAGACATATGGTTTGGATGAATGGACTATAAGATGGATAGAAAGGTACCCTGGATCATCGGGCTCAGTAGTGATCAATGGCTCAATGTCCAGCTGGCAACAGTACCAAGAAGAGTCCTCCAAGGGTCGGTGCTGGGGCTGGTTTTGTTCAACATCTTCCTTAATGATGTGGAGAATGGGGTGGACTGCACCCTCAGTAAGTTTGCAGATGACACTAAGCTAGGGACAGGGGAGTGGTAGATACCCTAGAGCAGTGGTTCCCAACCAGTGTGCCGGGGCACACTGATGTGCCACGGCAACACCCAGAGTGTGCCGCAAGCATCCCCGAGAGCTAGAGTTAAAGTTCCCTCCCGGCTCGGCCCAGCCGCTTAGGCTCTGCAGGGCTGGGAAAAGGCAAGGGGTTAAAGTAAGGGGGAAGGCACTGGAACACAGTTCTGGGGCCCTCTATTTTTAGACAGGCAGCCTGCTGGCCCCCCTAAAAATAGAGGAAGGCACTGGAATGCGGAGTTCCAGGGGTCTCCCTAAAAAGAGCAGAAGCAGCCCAAACGCTGTGTTCCAGTGGCTCTACCATAGGCTCAGCCAGCAGAGAGGGGTGAGAGGCTGGGAGTGTGTGAATCTCCCCCTGCAGGGCAGAGCAGCTTGTGTCAGGCAGCCTGTAAATAGCCCAGGTAAGGGTTTTGTGGAGGAGGGCTGCTGGGGGTTATATGGGGCAGGTGTGTGTGTGTAACAGAGGTGGGGGGGAGTGGCTGTGTAGCAGAGGGTGTGTAGCTGGGGTTGTGGGGTGGCTGTGTGTGGGAGGGTGTAGCTGGGGGCTGGAGGCCTAGTTTTGGCACCTGCAGTAATGGGAGGGTTCATCACAGGCAACAGGGGACTGGGGGAGGGGAGGACGGGACCCACTGGGGTGGGAGGGAGCAGCAGTGGGGTGAGGATTTGCCCTGGGTGGCAGGGAGCCACTGTGGAGAAGGGGGAAGTGGGTGCCCCTGCCCTCCCTTCCTGCTCCCCAGGTTCCCCCCTGCTCCCCCCACAAAGCCACTCTTGTTCTTCCTTCCTTTCCTCTCTTGCCATCCTTGTGATGTTCCCCACATGGCTCCCCTTGTCCTCTTTTGCTACCCCTGCCCTGCTCTGCTCCCCACACTCACTCCTGCCACTGAACACAATTCCTGACCTCCCTTGCTTTGCCACCCCTGCTCTGCTACCCCTATTACCCCACATAGGAGCACTTCTGAAACACTGTCACGGTTCATGAATATTCATGAGTAATTTAAGATGATTTGAATATTCATAAGGTTTTCAACGGTGGTGTGCCTTGACAAATTTGAAGGTATCAAGGTGTGCCACAGCAGAGAAAAGGTTGGGAACCACTGCCCTAGAAGATAGGAATAAGACACAAAATGACCCAGACAATTTGGAGAATTGGACCAAAAGAAATACGATGAGGTTCAGCAAGGCCAAGTACAGAGTCATGAACTTAAGACAGAAGAATCCCATGCACTGCTACAGACTGGGAAATCGACTAGCTAGGTAGCTGTTCTGCAGAAAAGGACCTGGAGGTTACAATGGAGAAGAAGCTGGATAGGAGACTGTGCCCTTCTTACCAAAATGGCTAATGGCATGTTTGGGTTACATTTGCAGAAGCACTGCCACCAGGTCAGGGAAGTAATTATTCCCCTCTATCAGGTGCTGGTGAGGCCTCATTTAGAGTACTGTGTTCATTTTGGCCCCTAATAGACAAAAGGTGTGGACTAATTGGAGAGAATCCAGAGGAGGAAAACAAACAAAAATGATTAGGGAACTGAGGCACATAACCTATGAGAAGAAGCTGAAAGAATTAGGCTTGTATAGTCTGCAGAAGAGAAGGATGAGAGGGGATTTGATAGCAGCCTTAACTATCTGAAAAGAGGTTCCAAGGAGAATGGAGCTAGGCTGTTCTCAGTGGTAGTAGATGACAGAACTAGGAGGAATGGTCTCAAGCTGCAGTGGGGTGAATCTAGATTAGCTATTAGGAAAAACTTTTTCACTAGGAGGGTGGTGAAGCACTGGAGTGGGTTACTTGCGTAGGTGGTAGAATCTTCATCCTTAAATGGTTTTAAGGTGAAGCTTGACACCGCCCTGGCTGGGATGATTTAGGTGGGGTTTGGTCCTGCTTGAAGCAGAGACCAGGACCAGATGACTGCCTGAGGTCCCTTCCAACCCTAATCATCTATGATTTTAAGTTAAACCATCTCCCTGAAAGATATAAGACATTCATTGGCAGTGTTCCCACAAACAGAATGTCTATGTAAGCACTGTTTATCTGCACCAACAAAAAGAGTCCTCCAGCAACAGTCCCATAATGCCCCTCTCCCTGAATCAGTGATCACCCTTTTCAGATGGGTAGCCATGTTAGTCTGTGTATAACAAAAGCAGCAAGAGTCCTATGGCACCTTATAGACTAACAGATTTCTTCGAGGATAAGCTTTCATGGGCTTCAACCCACTTCATCAGATGCAAGATGCAAGTGATCACTCTGGTCACAGTTTTGCTGTCATCTAATCAGGAGTCACAGTGACCAGAAGCACAAATTTCAACCCACACAGCATGTTTTGGAATTGCGAACGCACTCCAATGGCTTGGTAAAGCTATAGCAAAACCAGGGGGTTAAAGTTAGCCAGAATGCCCCGTAATGTTTAGGGGACAGAGTTCCTGGGCCCCTAAAAATTGGAGCATGTGCCAGAACGCTGCATTCCGGGGCCACCTAAAAACAGAACGAATGTGCCAGAACACAGCTTTCTGGCATGTTCCCCTACGACCAGCTCAAGGAAGAGGCTGCAGCCTGGAGCGAGCCCAGCCATCCCTCCCCTCTTTTCCCTGGAGCCTGTTGTGGCCCCACCCCTTCCTGCTGGGCCCGGTGGCACACGTGGCCTGGACCCAGTCTTAGGCCCGGGCCCGGACCACCTCTTGCTGGCCAGCCAGCGCCACCTACAGCCTCCCTCCCACTGGCCCGGCTCCTTGCCCACCTCTGCAATGCTGGTAAGGGGGAACTGGGGGGTTGGGGCAGCCAGCAGGGAAAGCGTGCAGGGGGTGGGGTGGGAAGAAGGGGTCAGGATGGGGTCTGAGGAGGACATGGGGGGCAGAGTCTGATGGGAGGCAGTAGCTAGAGTGGGGGTAGGTGTGTGAGGGGCAGTAGCTGGGGTGAGTGAAGGGGGGCCCAGAGCTGTGTGAGGGGGGCCCAGAAATTTAGGAGAGTTCTGGAGCCCGCCAAATTATACCTTAACCCCTGAGCAAAACCTCATACTGATGACTGGTCCAGCAAAGTAGTATTACATTTCCTCAGGCTTCCACCTTTTTTTTTTTAATTTAATTAAGGCTATTTTCTTTGTCACTATTGTGTTTAGGGGAGAGCAGTGCAAGCACACCTGGAGAATTCCCACATTTGGACATGCAGAAGCTAAGGTGCAACAGGACTGAGCAGCAGTGTCACGCAAACAAGGAACTGTTGCAGTCCCACCAAAAGGCAAGGCAAGCTAACTGAAAATCAGAAATGGTTCCCATACCTGCTACTATTATAGTGTGATGCATGCTATCTAACCTTAGCAGCGCACCACCACCTCCCCCTTCAGTGACACTGGGCACTCTTCAAGACTTGGAGTAAGGAACCTGAGCAATGCACAGCAAAAAGATCTCACTAAAGAGGATGCAGCACCCTCAGACAATGAGGAGCTTTTTGAGACCAGCCAAACCTCACCAACACAAGCCCAGGGACAGAAATCACTAAGGATGGGGGTGGGAGGAGGATGTTTTCTTTTTACTCTGTTCTTGGGTTCTGAAACCATCTCCAGCCTATGTTGTTTCTTCTCCTTTTCAATATGCTGGCTGAACATGCACAGACAAAATAAAGGTACTGCTTTTAAGAGGTAGTTTAAGGGGGGGGGGGGTTGGTTTTTTTTTTTTTAAAGCCATGCTGGCAGCAAAATAAGAAGAGACTACTGCAAGTATTTAAAACATATAAAATCTAAAAACATTTCTAGAAGCATTTTTGGTAGGACAGCTTGTTGGAATTTCTATCACCATAAATCACTGCATTGCAAACATTTTGGGAAATATACTGAAACCAGGCCTTTGGGCCTTTATCACGCTCAGGAGTGATAGCTGATACATAATCACTACTAGCTGCAGTAGTAAGTATTTATTGCATTACCCCTAATCTTTCTCTCGCCTCCCTGTCCCACAGAACACCCGTCAGTCCACCCCCTTTTTAACAGTACCCCCATCCTCATTATTCTGGGAGCTACTAAACAGTCCTGAGTAAGCAGCCCTGAAACAGCTTATTCATATCTTTATGAAGAGTTTTATGGGAAAATCTTTAGTGTTTTGACACTAATCTTTTTCTTTCACATGCCATTTTAAATCTAACAGTGTCTGGTTATCTACAAGTGGCCTTCAGTGAAGTATCTCTGAGAGATGCCCCTCCACACCTGCTATAGACAGACCTTGATCAGGAGAAAAATTAAATGGACAAAGGAGGACACCCTTTCTGATCTTTCCTAGAGCTCTCAGGCCACTGCATGAGGAACTAGAGACTGGAGAAATGCACAACTGGAGGAAAGGTCTAATGTCTGATATGTGTAGCAAAGTACACCAAGATATCATACAGCTTCACAGACAGACAAACAATGTTACAAATGCTCCAAAAAGCCTGGAGCCACCAGCCGTTCTATGTTCTTGTGTTATTAGTTTATGTATAAGTCACTTTCTCTGGCTATCAGCTTGGTTTGGGTTACAATGTGAATTAAAATTTTATCCTGAACTGTTTTTTTAAATTTTGCCTTATTAAAGGGGGAGGATCAGAGCCATTGTTTGAGCCCTAGGTGTAGTGTTATAAGAACTATAAGATGTTTGTGTTTAAATAAAGGAGGCGATATCTCGGAAACCCTTGCTTGCCTGAGCACAAGAGTGGACTGCCAACCCTACCAAGATCCCTGTGAGCAACAGCAATTTTCAAGACATTCCGAGTCAGAATGTGAATTTTAGGAACACTTAGAAAAAAAATCAGTAGTTAAACAATAGTCTGGTCTCAATTTTAATTGTAACAATGTTACCATGCCCCTGTAATTGCTCTAACTGCCTTGACTCATGAAGGACAAGACAGCATCCAAATGTTTTCTTCACATACAGATAACTCACCAAGCTTTAATCAATTTCATGACAGTATGAAAGAAATACAAACACTCCTGGATACCCTTCTAACACATGTTCCACCCTGCCCTAACTGCTGTGTGCATACCAGGCTGGCAGTTTACAAATCTCCTGCTCTGAGCATACTCAAATGCATGCTTAGGGTGGGAGCAGCCTGGCCAGGAACCGAGTCATCTGGATGGCCCTGCAACTCTGGCCAGAGAGGCCATGGGGGTCAGGGAACTGGCATGTGGACAGGGATGAGGCTAGGAGGGTGAAGGGGACAATGTGTTACACCAGGATCAGGGCCAGGGGGCCAGAAAAGGCAGAGTGTGAGACGAGGATGAGGTCAGGGAGGTTCAAAGGGGTGCAGGGGGCAGCATGTGAGGCCAGGATAGGGACCAGCATTTTTATGGAGTGATAACTGATGCATATGGTACTAAGAAGTGGTTGCAAATGCCTACCTGGCATGGGGCCCACACATGCATGAAGGGGAGCCAGACAATACAGGAAGGGGGCCCAGAGATTAGGAGGGTTCTGGGACTCATCAAATTATAACAATCATGGAGAGTGTGGGTGTACGAATTTTAGAATGTGACTTGTTTTCTGACTGTTCTAGCCTGCCTGTAACCTGGTCAATCTAGATCACCATTATCCTTTATAAATAACAGAAGTATACATGACACCATAACAGACACAAATGGGTGCCCTTAAGAGCTATCCAGTTTTTCCTTTGGCAATAACACAATAGTACCCCAGGATTTTCTGCACTAAGGAAATTATAAAGAATGTAATTATTTCTGATAATCGAAGAAAACATTGTAATTTTTTGAGAAGGAAAACAAATTTCCCATCTCAAAAAGGCTTACAGGGGAAAAAAAAATGCAAAAGCAGCTATGGGACTAGGGCTACCAAGTCATTTTGAAAGTGTTACCCACAGTCTTACAGTTTCTTCTTATAAAAAATGTAGTTCAAATGCCTCTTCCCTTCTTTCACTCTCGTCTCTCCAGTCTTGTTGGTCAGACTACATCTTCCCTGATACACTTACAGGTATCACACTCTTGCACTTGATAAGAGGGGAGATGATAATGCCTCATGGCAGATATATTCCTGCCCAAAGTGGAGAATGGAGGCACAAGGTATCCAAACTATAACTACTATGAAGTACCCTTACACCACTGGCTGATATAGATTAGTGTTGAAATGAGAAAATTATTTTGGTTCAGTTCAGCAAACCAAATTATTTCAGTCTGGGTCAAGCCAATTGAAAAAAAAATATTTTGTTTCCATTTATCCAATAGAAAATTATTCAGCAAAAGTGAAATTCTCTGCAGGAAAATTTTAATTGTGTAGAAACTACATTTTCCATAAAAAATTATGTTGAGAGAAAATAGTGAGGCCCTTGAATTCTTTGCTCATTAGTAAAATTCTAGATTATAGATAGCATTTGATATAGCTCTTCTGCAGGGCTGGAAATGTGATGCTACAAATGTGCCACTTCAAACCTAAGTCTGAGATGCTAAACCTCAATTGTTGATACAATTTAAACTGATAACCATACAGTCTGGCTTAATGTTCATCCATTAAGAACCATATACTGCTGTCTTACCCCCTTTGCTCTGCCTTGCTGCTTTTTTACAACTGTTTTGATTTGCTATTACAGTGTGGCCTGTTCCCTTGACTTAAACTTCCCTGCATTTATTTCCTCCCATTCTGCAAGTTCCCCTATCTTCAAAGTGTCTGATTAAGTGGGATTTTCTCCAACGAAAGCTTATGCAATAAATAAATGTCTTAGTCTTTAAATGCCACAACACTCCTTTTGTTTTAAAACAAAGTATCACTGGCTCCTTATAGCCAAACTAGGGTCAGAGGAACTTCACCAAAATCATGGCATGGAGAAGTGCAACAATATGAGTTTTGTAGGAAAGGGAGGGAAGGTTAACAACTATTGTAGCAAGCAGCTCTACAAAAACTGCAGCTAATAGTGCTCTACATTTAGACAGATTTCACCATACTGGATTAGATTAGGGGGTCCATATAACCTAGTTTTGAAACTGTGGTCAACAGACACTTCTAGAGGTCCACAAACTATGTCTAGGATTTCCAAAGGGGTTCACACCTTCACCTGAATTTTTTTTTAGTGGTCCACAACGGAAAAAAAAAATCAATGATTTAATCTATTATCCTATTTCTGACAATGGTCAGTCGTTGGATCCTAAATACTTCAGAGAAAGATGCAAGAATGGAAAAATCCCATAGTGGACAAGGATTCCTGTGGCAACATCTAACACGTTAACATATATAACATATTCTATAACTTGGCAACATGCAAGTTGTGGAATAATTTGCCCATGGAAGGTCTCTTCCTTATACCATTGTTTAGTGGGTGCCTTATGTCGTGAGGTAAGGATTTATATCCCTTATACTTTTCATTAAAAATGATGCAGACAAGCAAATACTACTCCAAAAAATAAATAAGAGTTTTGCCAAAATATGCAAAGTATATTTTTTATATTACATATAACCATGTTATCACCTTTCAGTCATTTATACAACTCTTCAGATATTTAAATCAATTATCTAGTATCCTTAATGAGATAGTATCATGGTGGGTTGGATTGCCTAACAAGCCAAACATACGTACATATACGTAAATAAGCAAAACCACATCTCTTTAGCTTCTCAAAAGACTTTCTTTGTAGTCATTTCAAGCACCATTGAGACCTATCCTTTGTAAATATTTATACCAGATGGTCATTTTAAAGCTTCCATAACATAGATGACACAATCTAAACAATTGCTAAAAAACACAATCCACATACTGAAGCAATGAAGAACAAAAACACAGTAAAGCAATCGTAATGTGTCAGTAAATTTAGGTATTTGCAACATAGTAGTGCTAATAAAACGAGCTCAATACGAGTTTGCCATTCCGATGTAATTTTGGGTCATCCGAAAGACCATAGTTGTCCCAGTCCCTCTTTGTACACAGGGGACAATGCAACAGCCAAACTGCTGTATATATCTCAAGGTTCTTCAGGAGCAAAACTTTTCACACTCTGGAAGGAATCCAAAGACGCAACTGATAAATGATCCAGAAGTACCAATATATGTAGAAAGATAGGGAATACGCCTTAACATTTTCAAAATGGTTGCCAAAAAAAGTAGCCTTATTTTCTAGAGTTAATTATACAGTCCATCTCACCAAAGTCAATTGAAAAATTAAGTGCTTAACACTTAAAGTTAGTCTACCCACTTATAAACCTAAAGGATTTGTGGGTGAAATGAAGTTACCACTGAAATTAGGCAAAACACTAACTGATTTCATTGGGAAGAGGGTGTCACCTTTGTAGCCTAATTTTAGGCCAAGATATTTTAAAAAGGCCCTAACCATTCAACTGCCCCTCCAGGCGGGGGGGGGGGGGGGAGCATGGGAGGAAAAACCACCTAAGATGTAAACTTTGTGGACATTTTTCTTAACCTCTTTTCAGCAACAGGGCCTTCCAACTTTATACTGGGAGGGCAGAAGAGTTGACTTTGTCCCTCCTTTTTGCCCTACACCCTCCAGGGAAGGCAGAGGAGATGCATTCTATAAAGATTTTGGAGCTTTAGAACCACATTCTAGCCTCAGAGTAAGATTTGTGTAACTCCATTAAGTTCAGCGGCCGCTCCTGCTCATACCAATGGAAGACCAGAATCTGACTACTAATCGCAGGAAAGGTACCAAAATAGAATCCCACCAACCTCAGAAGTCCAGGACAAAGAATGAGCCCACCCTTGTTCTCCATAGGACTAGGAGCACTGCTACGCCAGGGATACCACTTCCACTTGTGCGCTATCACCCTTTGGCGAAGGTAAAAGGCTTAGAGGGATGTTAATGCTACTTGGAGCACCATTGACTCCAAGATGAATTTCTATACAACTGGAAATTTTTCAGATGCAGAAGGATGCATGATGTAAAGCGGCTGCTCTCCCTCCTCAAGCTCTTCACCATGCTCCTCCCACTCCATATCGCCCCCATCTCAAAGTATATTTTTGGAAGGTCTTATGCAGGCTTAAGTGGAGCATGCCAGAGAGTTGCTGTTCCTACACCTCCACAATCTCATGCCTAATTCTAGCAGCTCAAAAGGAACTTGAGAAGAATTAACATCTGTTATTTCCTCAGTTATGAAAAGAAAAAGCTCCAGTTCTGGTTACCCTACTAGGTAACATAACTATTCAGAACTTTTAAAAATCTCATCAAGGACCTCTGGCAAAAACAGAGACGTGAGGACCTGACATTATCCCAGATATATAAAACAAGTGGGGAAAAAAATATAAAGCAATATTTCTAACATTATATTAGAAGCAGAGAGAAAAATCAGACAGTGTTTTTGTTTGATTTAACCCTTCAAAAATGGCAAATGAAAAATAAACTTGCCTAGAAACTCTCAGGTATTTAGGTTCCCCATGGATATGGAAATTAGAAACTGAAATATTTGTTCTTTGTTCCTTATATTTGTCTGAATCATTGATTCTTATCGTGATTAGTAATAAGTCCAAACTCTTCTTATAAAGAAACAGGGAGGAAAAAAGGCACAAAGGACAGCCAGGAGTTCTGAATTTAAAAAGCTTTAAATACATATTAGCTGAGATGATTACATAGATAGAAGTTTTTGAACGGTGTAAACACAAAAGAGGAAAAAATTTAAGAGAGCAAAATAATGTTGGGAAACTAAGAGAGAAGAGTGCAGGGTGAAAACCAAGTGAAACTTCTTGAAAGTAGGCCAAATGCAAACCTGATTTAATCAGGAAATAAATTATGATTTTCCCCATTTTTTTAAATGGTGCCATTACTGTCATTCCCCTACTGACTCCACCCTCCCAGGTGGGCAGTGGGGACAATAAAAAAGGTGCCAGTAGTCCATACCCCTGTGTACCATCACACAAAAACACTGATTTTGCCCAATGAAATGCATTAAATTGTGGGAAAACCTTCTACAGTATTGATTGAAGCCTCATTTCTTGGGACATTTAAATGTAAATGGAACAAAAACCACTAGAAAAATATAGGCTACCTGCAGGGAGATAGATCAAATAATCCAATAGGGATGATGTTTTCATCTCTCATAGCAAATCATTCATCTGCAATGCAAGTTGTCTACTTCTATAAATTCCATTTCAACTATAAATTCTTGCCAGTGTCCCTCATTAGTTGGAAATCTCAATAGTGCCCAAGTATGAACAATTAAACCATATAAATCTATTATATTTCTAAATATATTTGCTAAAGCACTATTTATAGGACAATCACAACTGTAGCACATAAATGAGGATTAGTGTTTATTCTTTTTTGTTTTCTATTGTATAACAATGGATACATCACATATAACATATACCTATAATTAATTTTCAGTTTGTTTAGATATTTAAATCAATTATCGACTGGACTGCTTAGCGCTGAGCACTCTGTACTTGATCTATTTGGGTTGCTAAGCACTGTCCAAAGAGACAATGGAGATACAGAGCAATAGGCCTGTTCACTCAACTTTCCCTCAGTACATATTAGAGTAGCTTACATATGATGTGTAGCACTATGGTTAGAAATATGAATCAAACTTCTAGGACAACACAGAAATTAGTAATAGCAAGGTGCAGTGGATAGAAGGCACAGAGTACATCACCCCCGGCTCCTGCTAGCCCCCCAGGTCCCGGCATCGCCCCCCAGCTTCCGGCATCACCCCCCCTCCTCCTAGCGCCCCCCCCCCACTCCCGGCAGCACGCCCCCCTGCTCCTGCTCACCCCCCCCCAGCCCCCACAAACTTACCTCTGGGGCAGGCCCAGCCCTAACTCCTGGGCCAGAGAAGCTCTACGGAGCATGCCCAGATTTTCTGGGCATGCTCCGTTAGAGCTTTTCTGGGCGGGAGTTTTCAAAACTCCCTGCTCCACAGGAGCTCCCTTGAAGGAGTCTGGCTGCCGGCAATGCGCTGCCGGGTGCCTTCCCTGCGCTGGCGGCTGCAGCGGGCTGCGCTGCAGCGTGCCAGCGTAGCTTACAGGGAACATTGGTGCTGGGGGGGGGGGTGAGACCTTCCTCCCAGGGTGCACAATCCTTGTTTCGAAATAACATGTCCAAACGGCATTATTTCAAAACAACTGGTTTCGAAATAACCCTCCTTTCGAAACCGAAGTGGTTTAAGCTGTTTCGAAAGGAGGGCTCTTGTTTCGAAACGACGAGCTCCCTCCTTTCAAAACAAGAAAACGTTGTGTGGACATAGGGACTTTTATTTCGAAACAACCAGTGTTGTTTCAAAATAAAAGCCTTGTGTGGACATACCCATAGTGTGCAAATGAGCTGCTGTTTGAGTGATCTAGCATTTATTGTAGGCATGTCAGTGCACTGCAGCCAGCAAGGCACAGGTCCTGCATCTGCTGCCTGCCCACCTGGCCAGCAGTGCAGTGGAAGGGGCCAGATGCAGTTCCAGGTCACTTGACGGCAGGCGGCAGGAGACTGAGAGCCAGAGCTGGTTCCTGCCACTGCCAGCAAGTGGCAGGAGCCAGCTCCGAGCCCCCTGCCTCTTAATGGCAAGTGGCTCAGAGCCAGAGCCTGCTCCTGCCACTGCCCACAAGCGGCAGGAGCCAGCTCCTAGCCTCCTGCTGCTTGTGAACAGTGGCAGGAGCCAGCTACAGCTTCAAGTGTCCTGTTGCTTGCAGCAAGTGGTTTGGAGTCAGAGCCAGCCCCTGCCCCTGCCAGCAAGCAGCAGCAGCAGGACCCAGACTGGGTCCTGGAACAGGACTGGGGCAACGGGGAGGGGAGAGGTGGAAGCAACCCTTAGACAGCAATGATCCTTATTTATAATAACAATTGATTCCAGTTAAAAGAAAAAATATGGAAACCTGTTGATTTACACAAAGCTACTTTATTTTTTTGGCAAAGGTTTAGCCGGGGCACCAATGCAGCAAGGAATGTAAGCATGTGAATAACTTTAAGCTTGTGACCAAGTGTGCTGCAGCCCATGAAGCTTATGCCTAAAGAAATCTGTTAGTTTGTAAAGTGCGACAGGACTCTCATTTTTGCTGTATACAGACTAACACGGCCACCCCTCCAGAACTTTAAACTTGAGAGTTATTGTACTTAAAGACAGGTACATAAGTAGATGGTTGAACTGGGGACCACTGTGCTGAGAACTGCAATAAGAGCTCAGATTAATATAATTTTGTAAAACTAATGATCTTAGTATTGTGGATGTAGCATGATCATAAGTTAACTCTGAACACAACTCAATATAATACAACCATAGTGCTAAGATATTTAGGCATAGTTTCATAACCTCCAGACATCATGTCCCTTGCATAGGTAGGTGTTCTAGGTGAGTTCCCCATCCCATGTGAGATGAGTTCAGGGCCAAAGCATGGGGTCACAAACAGTATTCTTTTTTGCATACTGTGAAGATGCATTCCCAGATCAGCACTGCAAGGACATTAGCTGGAATTAAAGCCTCTTGCTCATTTGATGCTTTTGCTTTGACCTGAGCTAGAGTTCTAAGGTCTGAGAAGCAACATCATGTATGTACACAGTACTTAATGATACTAATAACACTAGGCAAGTCCATATTGGCACAGTCACAGGCAATAACAGAGAATAAGTGCCTTTCCCTCCATTTATTATTGACCTGTGGTAAACATACCCTTGGTTTCATAATATCTATCCTAGTCTTTGTGCAGCCCAACAGGAAGACCAGCATTGGGCAAACAGAAAGAGGGAACAGCTAAGGACTGTCAGAGTTTCCTGATATGATCTGCCTGTGAGCAGCCAGTTATCTAGATAGAAGCAGACATGGATGCCTTTCCTCCTACCATGGGGCAGATGAAGAACCGAGACAAGTGATTTATCAAAGATCACACAGTCAGGCAGAGAACGAGCACAGGCCCCTATCACTTGAGCTACAAGACCACTTTTCTTTCCTAAAAGCTACATATTTCATTTGAGGGTTTAACGTTGTAAGGCTAAACTAAATATGCTGTATTATTTTCACTAATGGCAACCAGGATTCTTTTTGCAAAAAAAAAAAAAAAAAAAGTCACGTCAACTGAAGAACTTTTGTGTTATTGGTCTAATTCTAAGTCATTACCTTTACATAACGAAATATATCAAATAGCATCTATGACATACAGCACCCCATATATACCCTTATAATGGAACCTGTGCATCTTTCCTGTTCACCCTTACAATATAACTGTGTAAGGTTTAACATAGAATATGTCATGTAAGCTGTTTTTGGAACGCTTACAGCATGCTCTACATCAGGAGTCTCAAACTCAAATCACCTCGAGGGCCACATAAGGACTAGGATATTGGCCTGAGGGCTGCACCACTGAAACCTTTTCATACAATGATGCAGAAGTACTGTAAAAAATGAAGAGTAATATAGTATGTTAATAAAAGTCAATTTCTTAACTTTCTTGAAAGTGTAAAAGTCTATGCTAATTTTGACAGTATTTCTAAAGCCAAAACACACATTTCTTTTTACAATTACTTCCATTCAAGATGGCAAAATCATCAAAAAGACAAAGAGTAAACAAACACACTTAAAATTTTACATTATAAATCAGAGGTTCCCAATCTTTTTTTAAGGGCAAAAAATATACTTTTTCAAACCCTGAACGACCACCAGTTAATTTAATTAAAATTAAATTAAAATTTAATTTATTCCATTCAAATCGATGTTAATTGAAATAAATTAATTGCAGTCTGATTTATTAAAATTGAATTAAATTTAATTGAAATTAAATTTGTATAAAGGTTTTAGTTTTTTAAATAAAATTCAATTGTTGTAGAAGATCTTTGGGGTTTTTTTTTTTGTTTGTTTTAAAAAGAGGGGGCTGCATGTATCCCAAAGCCAGGAGGGGAGGAAAGCAGCCACCTCCCAAGACGGGGCTGCAAACAGGTTGGTCAGAGCCCTCCACAGAACCATAAATAAGCAGCCACCTGCCTGGCCCTGGGGGCAGCACTGGGACCAGTGGTAGGGGAAACACCCTCCCCACCACCTGCTCGAATTTGGCCATGCTGGGGTCAGCAGAGGGGAAAACATCCCTCACCCGCCTGCCCATTCGAATTTGGCTGCGGTGGGGCTGGCATAGGGGAAGACACTCCCCACCCACCTGAATTTAGCCGCTCTGGGGTTGGTGGAAGGGGAGACAACCCCCACTCACCTGCCCGCTTGAATTTGGCTGAGTGGGGATGGCAGAGGAGAACCCCCCCCGCCTGCCAGAATTTAGCAGCACTGGGGCGGGCGAAAGAAAAAATACTACCCCACCCTCCTGGAGGGAACCCCCCCTGCCTGTGCCAGGACTGGCAGCGAGGAAAGCCCTGGAGGCCATGCTGTGGCTAGTGGTGGGGCTTTCTGGTGCTCCCCCAGAATGGGACCCCCTGTAGACCCTCCCCACAGTCTCAGGCTGCCCTCCGTTAAGGCCCCACCCCACCTGAGCCTTCTCTGGATGGCTCAGCCTGCTTCAGCTGCTCAATCAGCTGCTGCATGCGAATAGGGCAGCTCCCAGGCAGCAGTTCAGCTCCTCCCTGTCAGTGGCTGATAACGCAGTGGGGAGGTGAGGCCACTTGGTCTCGGTCAGCAGAGAGGCTCAGCATTTGAAAACCCAAAGGTTGGAAAGTTGGGAACCCTGGGATTCTGGGGGTTATCAGAGGCTGCAGGAGGCAGCTCTGCGGGCCGCATGTGGCCGGCAGGCTGCATGTTTGAGACCCCTACTTTACATTATTGTTATGGGAGAATGTATCCTGCAACTCATACATGTCTACAGATATGAAACTCTGCCTGGTCTTGTCTTCAAATGCACCTCACATGGCTTTAAGAGATGCAGATAAACACAGCTGGATTCACACATCCAGAGAAAATATACATAAAAGAACAATGCAGCTCAAGCACATTGGCTCAGTGAGGGAAAAATCATGACATAAATTGTCACCTGACTGTAGGGGTGGAGAGGGGTGTTGAAAAGAAAAAGGTACCCTTTGAGCTGTATAATAATCTTCCCACAGAGTCCACCTTCCAAGAAACTTCAAGAACTGGAACCTATTCACAGAAGAGAAAGCAGACTCAGCCTAAAAACCATCAGTGGCCAACCTGTGAGTAAGCTGAAAATATACTATAACAGTGATTTTAGTATAGAATGCAACTTTTTTTTATTTGATTGTGAGAGCTCCTTGACCGAATTATCTGATTTTATATTTATTTGACTTATTCACTTAAAATCATGAAGTTTGTTTTATCTGAAGCAGCGCATGCTGAGCAAGAGTGTGTAAGGCCTCAATGAAAGCAAAGAATTTCTTCGTTAAATTGATGGACAGGGTTTAATGAGCTTGCAAGGCCCAGAACGGGCATACCGACCCTTGCAAGATGAACATTTCCAGGACTGCATCCGAAACAAGTGGTGGTTGCTGGGGGAATAACCCAGGAGTGGCTAGTGAGAGTGCTCTTCCACTGAGTGAGCGTTAGATTACACATAGGAGGCTGGGCATGAACTGATCCAGGTGCAGGAGTTTACACAGCAAGGTTGGGTGTCACTGGACGCACATCTGTGCGCCCTGGGTTATGATCTATATAATTTTTATGTTCACTTATGCACTGGGATTGTATGTTTTTATGCCAACTCAAGGGGGTGGGAGACAGAGAACTCTTTCTCAGCAGCATGTAAACAACCAAAGCAGCAAACAAGCAAGCACCTAGGGGAGGTAACAAAGACATGCTCAGTTACCTGTCTCAGACCAAACAAAGAGATCACCTCTGCCCACAAAGGGAGGGGTCAAGGGAGTTTTGGAAACAAAGAGAGACACTTAGAGGAGTTTGGGGCTTTATGCCTAAGAATCTCCATCTTGAAACAACTTCAAGCAAGAACTGGGCCCTACCTGGCCTCAGGCAGAGACTGGCTGTACAAAAATTTGACAGTCAAACACCCTGAGCACAAACTTGGACTGTGAGCTCAGTTTAGGTAGAGATATTTGGTTAATATGTATGTTTTACATTTTATTTCCTTGTGGCCATTCCTGATTCATTTATATTGTGGTTCTGCCATGATTGGCCATATTCTCACTTAGAATTATAGTTTGATCAATAAACTAGTAATTGTTTTACCTAAAGCTGTGTGGTCTTTAGAGGGTGTGAATGAGGAAAATCGGGCACAATCCATTTCTTTGTTAAATGGACAGACCTGAGTGTATGATGATGCAGAGTGGGTCCCAATCTCTGTAGATAGTAGCTCTTTGTGTGGTAACTGGGGCCAGCGTACTCACTTGGGGACTGTCCCTCGAGTAGCCAGAGAGCATACACTTCTTGGGACCAATAACATGCAAGAAGCTAGAGTGCACTGACTCAGGAATGAGTGGTCACTAGGCAAAGCAGGGTCAATCGGGGTTCAGGAGTGAGAATTGAGGGGTCACAGTGGCACACCAGACTAGATCTGGGGAGGAGCAATCTCTGTGCATCCCATGACATGGGGTAAGTCAGGGCCCTTGAGTGAATTATTCAGTTGACACAGCTCATCAGCCCAAATTGCAGCAAGGGAACATCACAGCATCATCGTTAATAAATGGTGTCACCTATTAGTAACAATCACAAAAATATAAAACATTAAGATTATTTAGTCGCCATACCTATTCAAACTTTGTCAGATGTAAGTAGCTGTGCTGAAGTGGGTTGGTGCCCATGAAAGCTTATGCCTGAAGAAATCTGTTAGTCTATAAGGTGCCACAGGACTCTCATTGCTTTTGCTGTACACAGATTAACAAAGATAACCCTCAGGATAGCACTGCTACTGACACTGCTATGAAAGTTGCCAACTTATGGAACTTTCCTGCAAATATGGACATCCCTGGTCACTAAAATACAGTTTAAAACAATCAAATCTCTAAAATTTGCAGAAATACTAATTAATTATAAATTGCAGGTGTTGAAATTATTTTGAACTATTAATATCATAAACTGACACAAATTTAACCATGAATTCCTTTAATACGTCCAAATGGTATTTTGTGCAATTGTTCTAAACATGCTTAACAGCCTAAAAATAAGCATTCACTATACACAAAGAGTAACAAAACATTTATAAACATTTAGTGGAAATCCTTGCAAATGGGCTAAACCCAGGAGTGCTTAGACCCATCTTAGGCAGCCCCAATGTGGTCAGGCAGCTGTAAACAACAGACCCCTTAAGAATTTCGTTTGTGTTAAAGGATATAAAAAGCAATGATATCATTGCCAAATACTGACTTTTAACAACAAACTAAGACATCTCACCTTTATTTCCAGATAAAACTTACAACCTCCTTTCCTCCCAAGGTTTCTCCTTCCCTTCTTGCTCTGCAGCATGGCACCTGAGTTCATATATGCTTTAATACTGACGTTGGTTAGAAGAGCCATCTTGGCTCTTTTTAAGACAGACCATTGTTCTCGCATTTAAAGCTATCTGCAGACACCCATATCAATCGGAGGCTCTCTTTTTAGAAGTGTCCCTTTATCTCATTAGTCATACTTGGAGCCAGACATCCTCCTTACTTCATTCCTCCTGTCCTTGTAACTCATTATTTTCAAAGTACCCCTTCAACAAGATAGCCAGTGCCTTTATATACACGTGTAGGAAATACCTATATATTTCTTCAGCCAAACATAAGCTACCCCTAATTCTTAAATTTCATATTTATCCTACAGCAGGTAACTTCCATTTCAGTACAAAAAAAAGAAAAAGAAATGTCATTGTCATCACACTGAAAGCCAGAAGGACATCATGAGGGTTTATTATTGATTGCAAAGTAGTTCCTCATCTAGGAGTTCCTTAATTGTCAATTGTATAATATATCACAACTGTCAGAATGTCATCTCAGTCAAAGCACCAGACATTAATTTCCAATGCTGAGTGTAGGTGTGTGATTAGAACATCAATTTTCAAAGCAATTTGGGGGGTAGGGGGTGGCCATATTTCAGATATCAGTCTTAAAATAATTACTTAATTAACTGTATTTACACCTTTCGACTTCATGTTCAGGAGCAAAACAGAGACTGTGCCAGCTGAATAGTTTTGCTAGAAGCATTTGTCCTACCACAATGCTATCAAACCACCTATATACTTAAAAGTCTTTGTACCTATTAGGGACATGAAAATTACATCTTTCTTTAAAAAAAATCATTGGATACCAAGTTATGGCTCTTAGTATCTGACGGACACCAGATACAACATGGAGGGAATACTATTACTGTGCAGAAATGCACTTGACAGTGCATTGAGGGAGCTAGTCAAATGAAATGGTGTGAGAATATCCACTCCACATCCAACCCCCTGCTGTCCTTGTGGAGCCCCAGCAGTCGCAAGGCTCTGTCCACACCAGGGTCACAGGATTAGGGCCACTCCCAGCACAGCGGAGGGCAGAGAGATGGGCCAGTGGGAGGCACTGGGCAGCAGCAGAACCTGGAGCCTGAAGGCCAACTGGGACGATCTTGTGGCCAGAGCCTGCCGCCCCGTGGGCTGCACCGCTCCAGAGCCCAGAAAGGTGGAGGGAGGGGCAAGGCCAGGACACTGGCCACCAAACAGGAGGGACCCTGGTGGGCCAGGAACAGGGCTCAAGTGCCCTGTGATTGGGACAGGGCAGCACACTGGGGTGGGGGAGAACTGCCCCCAACTCCCCCCTCTCCACCCCTCACTGCAGGCTGCACTATGAGGCTTCGGCCTCTAACGCTGCCTGCACATACACAAGGGAGCTGGGCCGGCTGCAAGCCTCCCCACTCTCCCTGCCCTGCCAGAACTCAGCGTTGCGGCTTAGCTTTCTATTTTTAGGGGCCCTGGAATATCATTCAGATACATTCTGAGGTACTTTAACCTTTATACCTAAATCATATGAACCTTCCAGTTTTTGGTCCTCCTCTCAGAAAAATAATGCTTACATTTTCTAATCCAATTCTTGCAACTATTTATTACAAATTAAAGTAATTAAAGCCTAAAGTTTGTGTAGGCAAGCAACTGATATCATTTTAAATACACTATTCCTGATAAGTTTCATGCCATCCTTCTAGACTTGTACTGATACTTTGTGAGAGACCTTGAGAGTTATGATCCTCGTCTACCTCAGGTGCTAGGGAAAAGGATGGACTTGGAGGTTCTCCAATATAATATTTACTTCAAGAACAGACCACATGGAAGATGGGTTTGAACAGATCAATATCAAAACAGATTTACCCCTTATTAACATGCTTTACTGGGGATTTTCTCAATTCCTTTGTCAAGATATTTGCCACAGTTGTCATGTAAATCTAAACAAATAGGAAAAACATATAGAGGGGAGAAGCAGAGAGTGGTTGGTATGGTCCTTAATTAATCTGTAAAAAGACAAACAAAGAAGCCATTTAGGATTATGGTAATTGTTCAGCTATACTAAAAAGACAGGAGACGTGATATGCTTTTAATCAGGTCACAACTGTATTATTAGATGTCTGACATTACCTGGCAGATAAAAAATAGTGTACAGTATAAATAACCCCACAATCATTCACTAATTACTGTATGGTAGGGAGGGCTTCCTCCAGCTCCATCCCTTTTTCTATCTGGATCCCTCAGTCATTTCATTGCTGGGACCTTGCCATCCATCTCCCTCTCCCTCACCACCTGGTAAGACAGTTAAGGTGGGCTCCAAGAAAGGGGAATTAGGTCCCTATACCATTCATAGGAGTCCCAACCTCCTCCCCCATTCCATTCCTTTTAACAAACACCTCCTTTTTAAGTCCTTTTCCAAGACATTTATCTGCCTACCATGTATCTTTCTTATGGAGTACCAGCACTAAACAGTAAGTCGGTGTCACCATGCTGGCCCCTTGTCCTCTTTTGCAGAGTTTGACCTCTTTTCACTCCCTTTCCCACACCCACAGTCATAAAAGTACTGTTCCCTACATTTAGCCAGACAGAAAAATCCCCCTCCACTTAAGAGTGCAGTACAAATCACTCCCAATTGTGACTTCAGAGACAGTATTTGGAGTTGTAGCTTCTTCCTGGAGGCAAGCTTTTGAGCTTATACCTTACAACACAGACGTGAAGAATAGCTCTCTGTGGCTCAAAAGCTTATCTTGTCTCTTTTATCAACAGAAGTTATTCCAACAAAAGATATTAACTCAGCCAGCTTACTTTGGAATACAAGACCCCATGCCATTAGATGAAGTTTTTATTAAACTTAAACCGATGTAAACTGATATACCTATGCATGGTGACAGAATGGTTAGAGCATCTGTCTAAATTAAAGAACTTCCTTCTAAATTCCCTCTTTATTAAAAAAGCTAAAGCATTTTGACTGATTCAAGAAACCATGTTATTCATTTAAAGTAATCCAGTGTGAACTTTTGTGAAACCAAAGACAGGAATTAGAAGGATGCTGACAATTATAAACTTAATTTGTTATATTCCATATTATTAGGTTGGTGCTGTTCTGCTGCTTTCCATCAGTTCTGCCTTTTTCTTATTTCCCCATGTAGTAAAATTTTTGTTGTGTTTTTAATGAACCTGAGGTAATCAAGTGCCTGTTTTTTCCCAAATATTAATTAGAAAACAAAAATAGTCTTCAACAATTTTTAACTCATGAGCACCACACACTAAATGCTTTAGACTACATGCAGGATTTGAATGTTAGTGGCCAGTAATACCACTGGTAGTTGTTACTGACCAATGAGGGCAGTGTTTTTCCCTGATGCACTTAATTTATTCATCTATTTTTTAAAGATATAATGAAAAATAACTTCTTTTGAGTTAATGTTTCAATTACCTTTGTCTTCACTTCAGTGAGACTGCTTTGGAAGCTCTCATGCTTATTCAAATATTTTTTTTCCAATCAACTAACAATATTTCTCATAGCATTCCATCCTATTGGGTCACTTTAAAAAAAGCCTTGCATTGACAAAGAATGTCAGCAGAGGTGGTAGCCATGATGGCCACCCCGCCCCACACGTAGCCCCCTGGATTATGCTGCTCTCAAGGAGGAATGTGAAGTATCGATCTCCCTGATGGGCCTCCATCTCCAGGCCATCCAGCACAAGGGGGAAGAATACTAAGTATCAATCTCCCCTGATGGCTCTCAATCTCCTGTGTGAGTTTCTTCCTCCCTAGCTTTGTGTCAACAAGAAGGGGGGTGAGTTCCTATCCCCCCTGAACAGCTTCTCAGCACCCCCGTCACCACGAAGGAGGGGTCATTGTCTGGGGTCTCAGTTCCATCATTGGTCCTGACCAGAATCCCACTCCCAATTGGCTATTTTTACTCTGGCTGGGCAAAATTCTATTAAAACCCCCTGTCTCAGCTAGCTTGTGTTCTCCCACCCTCGAATGCTAAAGGGCACGTCGCGACCCGGTCAGACTGATCCCCCGACTGAGACAGGGAGCACCCACCCACAAGACCTTTTTCTTTTTTTGGGGTGTACACGGATTGCCAGCCGAACGATTAAGTGCTGAGATGCTGCAGCTGATCTGCCTCCTCACTTTGAGTTCTACCGCGGTCCTGGGACAGGTATCATAAATCGATATAGGCCTCCAACCGTCTCTTAATCATTCTACTTGGTACCATTTATATATAGTCTGTGATTGTAGCTTCTTCACCTGAGTTTTGCATAGTTTGTGTAGTTATTATTTTCTCTGTATCCTGTATAATCTTTTCATGATATAGTTGTTTATGGTCTAGCATAGTTCTGGGTTTTTAATTTGCCAGGTGTTTTATTGGTCATTTGTATTTTGCATCCTTTTTACTGTATAATTGTTCATCACTCTGCTTCTGTTCTAAACTGCTGGCCCCAAACTTCCCCAGTGTACATGGGGGGAGTGTTGGGGGTTTATTTTTCTCTCATCTGACTTTTTCATTCTGCCGCCCACCCTTCTTGGCTAGCAAGGAGGAATGGCTTTCAGCTATTGGTAAATACGCATCGGGTGGGCTGGTCAGTGCCTATACCAATGTTGAGGCAGTAAAAGGCCAGAAAAGTCCTTGACTTATTATGGCCACCCTCTTGTAGGTCATTACTCCATACTGTTATTTAACTATAAGTACTTTTGTAGGTTGTAAGTGTTTTGCATAGACTTTCATGCTTTATCCTGTTGTTTGGCTGGAGGTGTTTTACAGGAGCTTTATATAGACTTTCTTGCTCCACACTGTTACTTGGTTATAAGTGCTTTGCATAGGTTTTTAGCTTTATATTGTCATTTAGTTATAAGTGTTCATTTAGATTTTGCTTTATGCTGTTAGTTGGTTATAAGTGTCCTATATAGATTTTTGCTTCATATTGTTAGTTGATTACAAGTGTTTTTGCATAGATCTCCTTGTTTTACACTGTTAAGTGGTTAAAGGTGTTTAAGGTGTCACTATAAAAGTAGCTTTTTTGTTTACTTGAACTGGTGTCCGTCTCATTGGTGGGTGTCGCTGGTCCATCCCAGTCACATCACGAACCCGGGGTTCAACAAAGAACTTACAGAAATTTAAATGGCAACTGCTAGCTTACCATACCACAGGGTAAAACACATGCACAGAAAATCAAGTCTGGTCTCTGGACCCACTCCAAATATTAAATAAAAAAATACAAGTCCACTGGTTCAGAATTTATTCTTCCTAAGAAAACTATTCTAGGGAAATTAGAGTATGTACCTGTATTGTGGAAAATTGCCGCATATTTTCTGCTCCTTTTCACATCACCTTCCATTTTTAATTTTAATCAATGCACTGTCATATTCGAATGCAGTGATGAAATTTTGGAATTCTTGGTTTTGCCCATCTGTGCTCTGATTCTACACCCTGTACAGCTACGCCATCTGCTGAACACTGCTGACTGTACCCATGGCAAATCCCCATATAAATAAGGCCTAAGACTAAAAGAGTGAATGACACTCAAGGAAGTGTAAATTTAGCACGAGTTTTCATAGCACAAAATCCCACTTCACCCAATGGCTGAAGATGTGAAACTTACAGAATAGCCGCAAAATAAATTCAAGGGAATGTAAGTCGTAGGATCAGGTCGGAGTGTTACTGCAAATCAAAGCAGTTGTTTGGATTCAAACAGTGACGAAAAGCAGTTAGCAGGGAGATGGGCTGGGGAAAGGAAAGTAAAATTACTCGTTGTAATGCCATTTCTGGCACACAATTAGTGGATGAGCAGATGAATGGGCCTTTGACAGAGTAGCTGGCTTGATCAGTTCTTATGATGGTGTCTTTTGTGCATATATGTGGACAAAGTTGGCAAAATGGTTTGTTGCAGGGGTATGTATGTACCTGCTTTTTTTTTTTTCAGTCACACCTCATGACTGAACTGTGACTTTGTATTCACCCACAACCATTTCAGATTTTAAGATGCTTTACATCTTCAAGTCAGAGACCCACATGGCTTCACAACATGCCAACACCTTTATGGCTGACTTAGAACAATGCTTCCTCCACTCTCATTCCCAGGTACCACGACTCCACTTACACTACATCAATGATATCTTCATCATCAGAACCCATGGAAAGAATGGTCTTGAAGATTTCCACAGAGATTTCAACAATTTCCACTCCACAATCAACCTTAGCCTGGAACACTCCACACACAAGATCCACTGTCTGGACACTACAGTAAAACTTAGCGATGGACACATAAACACCAACCTGTAACAAAAACCTACCAACTACTATAGTTACCTTCATCCCTCAAACTTCCACCCAGGAAACACCACTCATCTCTTGATCCATTGTCTACGGTCAAGCCCTAAGATATAACTGCATTTGTTCCAATCCCTCAGAGACAGACACCTTCAAGATCTCTATCAAGCATTCTTAAAACTCCAGTACTCACCTGGAGCAGTGAAGAGACAGAAAGAGCCAGACAGGTACTGTGACAGGGTTGACTCACCCTGCTCTGCAGCAACCCACCCAACCCTATGGGCAACAAAAGCTCCATCCCTTAAGCCCTGCTCAGCATGTTCAGACTGCTGCGCCAGTATAAAAGGGAGCAGCTCAGTTCAGTCTGGGCTGGCCAACTGAGAGGAAGGACGTCTGCTGGAAGCTCCTGCCCTGGCACTGCATCAGCCCCAACCCGTGGGAGACTCAGCGGCTGGAGGGAACCCTACGGAGCAGTTGTCCTGCAAGGAGCACCCTGTGGCTGATGCCCAGGACCTGTGGGAAAGCTGACGGCAGCTGCCCCACGATGGAGAAAGCCACAGTTCAGTGCCTAACAAGGACTTTGCCTCATCCCAGGTAGGAAGTAGCGCAGGGGGCCTGAAGGGTTGAGCTAGGGCATAGCGAAAACCCAGGCAGCACATTTTGGTCTGGATCCCCGCTGACTTGGTGCCATATTCCCAGCACTCATAGGGCCCTGGGCTGGGGCGCTGTGGAGCGGGAGGGCCTGAGCCCCCTTACACTGGGCACAGTTCCTCATCATAGACCCATTGGATTGACCCTGTGGCTACTAGGCTGTGCTGCCCTCACTACAGGGCCAAGTATAGTCATGATCATTGAACATTTAGAAGCTCATCAAGGCGCCCACCCTGCTAATGCCCTTCCTGCTCTCCCTGTGAGTGGACGCTAGGGAGGGCCTATCCCACGACAGGTACCAAGAAGTCAGCTACTACAGGAGAAGCCCAAGGGGAAAAAAAAAAAAAAAAAAACAGAATGCCAAAGGTCATAACCAACACAGGGCATTGCTCCCCTGAAAAAAAGGATTAGGGCCTGGGCTTGGGTCCCACCCCTGCCACACGGCCCAGCCTTCAGGGCCCAATCCAGCACTGAGACCCAGTCTGCTACCTGCCACTGCCAGCCAGCAGCTGGCAGCCTGGGCAAGCTCAATCTGGTGCCAACAGCTGCCTGCCAGACAGTGGGAAACACTCCAGGCTTGGATCTGGCTCCTGCTGTTTGCCGCTGGCTGGCTGGCAGCAGCTGAATATGGATTGGCCCACCTGGCCATCAGCTGCTGGCCAGCTCAGATTCGGCTCCTGCTGCTGTCAGCCAGCAGCAAACAGCAGGAGCTGGATCCAAGTCCAGGCAGTTTGCCTCTGGCTGGCAGGCAGTAGCTGGAACCAGATTGAGCCCACTGGGGCTTCCAGCTGTTGGCCAGCAGCAGCAGGAGCTGGATCTGAGCCAGCCAGTAGCAGGTGGCCATGGTGGGCCTGATCTGGCCCCAGCCACTACTGGGGCTGAACCAAATATGGGGGGGGGGCTGCAGCCCTTCAGACCCTATGGCAGCAATGCCCCTGACCTACAACCCCCAAGTAAAACACCTACAGCATATCAAGGACCTACAGACTATTCTGCAAGAGGACCTCTCACTCTTCTCAGGCCCTCAAAGGCAGACCTCTCCTTGTTTACAGACATCGCCCCAACCTTAAAGAGATACTTAGCAGCAACTACAGACCTAACTAAAGAAACATCAAGGCAGGCACATATTCCTGCAACAAACCCCACTGTCAACTTTGCCCACATATTTGCACAAGAGACACCATCATAGGACCTAATCAAGTCAGGTACTCCATCAAAGACTCATTCACCTGCTCATCCACCAATGTAATTTATGACATCATGAGCCAGAAATGCCTTCCCCTCCCCCAGCCTCAGACATTGGAGAAGCAGGAGAGTCCCTGTGTTGAAGAATAAATGGACAAAAATCTGACATGAGAAACAGCAAAATTCAAAAACCAGCCGAACACTTCAATCTTCCTGACCACTCCATTAAAGACCTGTTAATGGTTATATTCGACAAATGTGCAGCCAATCACAGCTTCAAAGAGAAACTGCAGAATTGAATTCATATGTAGATTTGACACAGCAAATTCAGGGTTAAATAAAGACTATGGGTTCTTTTCCCATTACAACAGGTAATTTTGCTTTCATTCTCCCCAGCCCATCTCCCTGCTAATTGCTGTTCTTCACTGTTTGAATTTAAACAAAAGCTTTATTTGCTGTAACAGTCTGACCCAATCCTGTGACTTGCACTCCCTTGAGTTTATTCTCCTCCTGTTCTGTAAGTTTCCCATCTTCAAACACCTGACAAAGTGTGATTTTGTCCCACAGAAGCTCATGTGATAAATAAATTTGTTAGCCTTTTAAGTGCCACAAACTCTAGTTTGTTTTGCTGAACTAGACTATCACGGCTACCCCGTTGAATCAAGGAAGTGTGTGTCAGCATAGTAAATAAAACCAGTGGGCCACCACTACAGGATCTTAAAAGCAATAAACTGAATAGGCTAAACTTGAATACTAATGTTTTTGCCTGCCCTCTCTCTATAACATATACAACCAGAATTAGATTCAGCATTGACTTTACAGTCCTTTCTCCACAAAGAAATTGTGACATCAAGATTTAACACAACTCTGGTTTTCTAGATACGGCAACACTGCTGAGCAACAGACAAAGCTGAAATTGCCGAGTTACATAGGTACACTAAGGAGAAGAAAAGCTGCACAAATAAGTTGCATAGCTCGCTATTGTAGCAGTTTATACCAGACATTAAGTGTGCACTTTAAACTTTCATTGGGCAGATCTACACCGCTTTCCCCTTTCAACAGCAGTCAGTCAAACATAGATACACAAGTTACCTAAAATAACTTGCATATTCATGTTTGGCTTCTCTGCTCCCTCCACACACACTCAGTTGCCAGAGCGCTGTTACAGGATCGACTTCTGGTCGTCAGAGTGGATCTTCACAGACTTGATCAAGAAGTTTGAACTGACAGTGGCAAATCTGCCTATTTGTCTAAACAGTTGTCTCTTCAGTAGTTTTCTCTTTATACACTATATTTACCAAGTCAAGTTTTTATTCCACCTACTTCAAATTCAAATCATGTTGGCAACTGCTTTTTTAAAAACAAAACAATAAAAACAAACACACAGAAAACCCATTAAAAGGCAAAAATAATTTCCAAACTATGCAACAATGTTATCACAAAAAGCTTAACTGCTATGGAAAAACAAGCACTGCATAAAGAACACTAGAAGTGTCTGAAAGGAGAGTTTTCCTCCTCCTTTTACTATCATAAAAATGTCTTAATTGTTTTGAATTTGAATTTTTATTTAAGTTCTCTGTACTCTACTAATAAAATATAAGCTATACCAAATGGCAAATTTCTTTCAGGGGTGGGGAGGGAAGGGATCATCAGACATCAGTTATGTATGGCTATTTAAAATAACTTATTTTTACTTCATCCTAACTTTGCCTCAAGACAACACAGTAAAATAAACTTTGAAAACTTCCTAGTTTTTCAGCCAAGTAATACTATCATTCGGACTGAAAACTTTCTCAACTATACACACTGAATGAAAATACCATTGACTTTAATGGAGCCATGTCGTCACACTCTCTCTGTCTACCTAAGTTCTTCGCTATAGAACGCAAGTGCACATCCACTAATTCCCCCACCCCCAAATCTCCCACTGCCTCTCTCCAGAGAGAAACTATGGATTTCACAGAGCAAGTTTCAAAAAAATGCACAATATGTCACAAAGTTATGGACGTATAAAAGGATGTAGGGAAAAAAAATTATGAGAGCTTGGATATTTGCTGTATCAGCAATTCTACTTTTTTGTTTCTGAGATGACAATTCTTCTATTCAAAACATCACAGATTAGTAAAGGAGACATTCTTTTCTTTGTTACAAAGAAGTTAGTGGAGGTACAGATCTGAACTTAAATAAAGAACCAATGTATAGAGCAGTTCCCAGGACATTATATGGAAGTATAAAACCATACCAGAAGCCTATTAGTTACTGCCTCCATTCAAATATTACTAAAACTCCAAGTTATTTTAAAAGCTTAAGGTTTCAAATCAAATGGGGACTTGTACGCCTCCCCTTCCAAAAATCTCAGCCTATACAACTAAAAAGTTCCAGAGGATAATTGTTAGCACTGCCAAATTTATCAAAAAAATCAGTTAACTTCCTGACCAAATGAAGGCATTGCAACAAGACACAAAAATGCAAAAGTCTGAGAGGTTGGCTAAGATAGGACATCAAAACCTCAAACAAATTCAGACCACAGTGCTCTGGTTGTTTTTGGTACACTTTCTTAATAAAGACCTTACATACCACTAAGGACAAAGTCTAAAAAAAAAAAAAAAAAAAGTGCCATAAGAACATCAGTAATCAAAACTATTTTGGACGTAGTTGGGACCCTGTCTGACCTTTGGTAAATATGCCATTATGGCTCAGACATTTTGCTTCATCTGCAGTCAACTAAGAAGTAAAATAATTGACTGAGCAACTGAAGATTATTATTGTAACTAACCTGTCAAAAAGCAGATTCACTGTGTTTCTGTTCAAGTTCTTACATGGCACTTTCTTCCCCTTTCCCAAGAGTGACCTGGACTACCAACGAGATTCCTCAACAGAACTCACATGGGAGATCCAGGAAGCAGCAGCAAGACAGGAAACCACAACATAGAACAAAGAGGGTAAGTAAGAATCAAGGAGATGAGCTAAGAAGCACGTTGTGGGTGGGAGGTTGCCAGTAGCAGGATGCAAGGGAACGAGCCCGCAAAGAGGAGATATGTGAAGAAGCTGCTAGGAGTGATCATAAAAAACATAACTGAACTTTTGGCAGTAGGACCTACAAAAAAGAGTACTTAATTCATTTCCACTAATGATTGAGTACCCAACAGGAACTATAGCCTACAGGGCTTGCACTCAAACTTATTGCTGCAGGATTTGTATGCAAATATCTAAAACATTTTGATGTCCTACTAGGTGTAGAGTAACCCCATCAGCTGGGATCAATTTACTCTACTTTAACACTCACAGAATAGTAAGCTTTTCACACAGAACACAGAGAAGAAAGTCCTTGAACTCAAAAGAATGTACAATCCAAGACGGATTTGACAGACCAGCAAACATAATGCACAACATGAGGCGGAAGGGTTGAGGAAAGACACGCATGATTTGAATAGGTTTACGCAGTAGGTCATTTTGGGTGTGCATATGTCTCTGTGTTCCAGGGGTCAAACAGGGTCCTTGGCTCCCCTCCTGCTGGCTACAGAATGGAATCACTGCCTAAGGACCCAGGCAAAGTGTGTTTCTGCAGGACTAGAAGATCAATGCAGGCTCCTTGCTGCAGCCAAAGAGACAGGAGATTACTACTCCCATCCCGCTGGATGTAGCAGGGAGCACTGCAAAGCGCTTTGCTTAGGTCCATAGGTTCTAGGATCCTTGCTGGAGTCAGAGAGTGGGGAGGGGAGCACCGACCTTCCATCCCCCTGACTGCAGAAGGGAGCTGCTGCCTTGGGACCCTGAGAGAGTACGCAAAGCTTCAGGATGAGCACAGTCTTCCCTGCTGCAGCCCAGCAGATGGAACATCAGCAAGCAAGAGGCAAACTGTTTTTCAAGTGGAGCTACTGGTGAAGGCTGATGGCCATTCAGGGCTATAAAAATGATATCTGTACCCTCAAGCCAAAAAGTTTGGGAATCACTGCTCTACATGGTTCAAAAGCAATTAAGATATGACATTTGTTTTTAACATATTTTTAAGCAATGCTATAGAATAGTGTTTTCAAGAGTGATTTAAAAGAGGTAACTGTGAAAGCTTAATAAGCTGATTGTTGGAAAACACTTTAAACATAGAGACAGCATGGAAGAAGACACTGAGGCATCATGAAACTATTAGCTGAGATGACTGTCAAGGCTGGAGCCACTGATGGACATGGGCTGAGTAGAAACCTAAGGAGGTGAGGTAAGAGATGTAAGAGGAAAAATAGGAAGCTTGAACTTGAAACATAGCATAATTTGATCTAGTAAACTGACTGAAAAGGCATTCCTGTAACAAAGATGAATGTAAATGGGGGCAGTCCTCAGTTGCACCGCCTTCCGGTGGGTAGGGCGGGACCCGCAGCGGGGTTCGCCCCAACTCCCCCTATGTCCACGATCTTCTAGCCCACACTAGGGCAAGGCAGAGTCCAAAAGTCTTTAACCTTTAACCCCTCACGTAGGGTAAGGCAACACCCACAGTAACAAGAGTTCAGGGCCTTCAACCTCCAGAAGGGCAAGGTAAATACAACTGCTAGCCTGGACGGCAGTAGGGGAAGGGAGGGGAACACAGGCCACCCACTCCACTGCGTTCCAGCCCAGGGCCCTATCAGGGGTAGTGCAATGCCTCTGGGTCAGTGGGCTCCAGCCGAAACACTGACCCCATAAAGCAGCTGGACACTCCCCAGCTGTCCCTGGGCTACTTCCTCCCACCTTCCCCCTTGGTTACCTTCACCTTGCTGTACTCCAGGTCCTCAGGATATGTACCCCAGGGCATCCCCGTCAGACCCTCGCTGTCTGCTGGTGGCAATGCAGATAATTCCTCTGGTCCATCAGCCAGCAAGAGCTCCTCTAGGTCGCAGGAGCTCTGGGCAGCTGGCTCGCTAGCGTCCTCTGCTAGGTCTTCAGGAGCGTCGGGTTGGTTTCCTTCATCCAGGCTTTCTGCTGAGGAAAGCTCGTCCAGATCCTTGCGTGGGGGAAGTGAATCCAGGGGAAAGTCCTGCCAGCAGTCATCCCCTTGGTTCTCCCAGGGAGAGAGATCTCACCTTCAATCGCCCTCTTGCTGCTCCCGGGGAGGGAGGTCTACTAACTTCAGCAGGCATCTCCCTCTCCGTTTCCCCCTGGGCTGGCTGGTCTGTCCCCTTATATAGTCCTCCCTCCCCTTTGGGCCATCCCTTTGGTTCCGGACCAGGCTCTTGTGCAGGGTCTCTTCAGGCCAGCAGGGCGAGTGCTGGCGACCAGCTACCTCCCTGCCAGTGGGTAACTGTTGTCCCCTGCTACACCCATCCCCCGATCAGCTCTCGGGGTCCGAAGCTGAGTTTGGCTCCCTCTCGTACACGAGACAGTACATCCGCATTAGCGTGTTGCTTCCCTCCCCAGTGCTGTACCGTACAATTATAAGGTTGTAAAGCAAGGTACCAGCGTAACAACCGGGATTGGTGTCTTTCATCTGCTGAAGCCATTGGAGAGCTGCGTGATCTGTAATGATGGCTACCATATTCCGTAGCAAGTAATATCGTAAGGCTTCCACCACCTCCCTCTCAGTGGTGGCATACTTTTGTTCCCGGGGGAACAATTTTCAACTAATGTACAGCACAGGATGTTCCTCCCCATTCACCTCTTGAGCTAGGATGGCCCCAAAGCCCACTGTTGAAGCATCTGCTTGTAGCAAGAATGGGCGCTGGAAGCTGCGGCTGTACAGCACAAGCTCAGAGCACAATGCTGTTTTTAATGCCTGGAAAGCCTCCTCGCAGGCATCAGTCCAGAGTACCTGCAGTGGTTGCATCTTCTGGAGGAGGTCTGTCAGAGGAGCTGCAAGGGCTGCAAAGTTAGCAATGAATTGCTGGTAGTACCCAGCTAGGCCCAGGAACTGTCGCACCTGCTGCTTGGTTACAGGCTGCGGGTATTTGCAGACAGCTTAGACTTTTTCAACCAGGGGCCATACCTGGCCTCGACTGATGGTGTAGCAGAGATATGTCCTCTCCTGCCATCCCAGCTGGCACTTCCGTGGGTTTGTGGTCAATCAGGCTTCCCTAATCGTACACAGAACACCTGCTACTCGAGGGAGGTGTTCTTCCCAACAACAGCTTTGGATTACCACGTCGTCGAGACAGGCGGCTGCATATGCATGGTGTGGTTGCAATACATCGGTCGATGGAAGGTAGCAGGTGCCCCGTGGAGACCGAAGGGCATTCGAACAAATTGGTAAAGGCCACTAGGCGTGGCAAAGGGAGTTTTCTCTCTGGCGGTGGGTTCCAGTGGGATTTGCCAATAGACCTTTGATAAGTCTAGCATCGTGAAGTAACGCACTTCACCCAGGCGGTTAAGAAGCTCATCTATTTGAGACATTGGGTATGCATCGAACTTGGAAATAGCATTCACCCGGCAGAAATCAATATAAAACCGGGTTGACCCATCAGGTTTTGGAGCCAGTACAATAGGACTGTGCCATCAGCTGGTTGATGGTTCAATCACTCCCAGGTTCAGCACGCCTTTGACCTCCTGTTCTACCGTAGGCCATAGACTTCGGTGAATTAGTCAGGTCCCAGTACAGACTGTTGTTCCTGGAGGAGTCTGAATAGTATGTTGAGCCCGGTCGGTCTGTCCTGGCACCACCGTAAACATGGTGGCAAAGGTCTCAAGTTGATGCTGAGCCTGTTTTTGCTGCTCAGTTGTAACGTCTGCCCTGCAGAGTGGGCTCCCTTCGTCTTCAGGGTCTGGAACCTGTGGTCCTAATTCAGGGTCTGGTGGGTACAGCACTATGAACAGGTGTTCCCACTCCCTCCAGGGTTTTAGCAATTTGACGTGGTATATTTGTTTCTTGCACTGTTGGTCAGGCTATCAAATTTCATAGTTCGCTGGTCCCACTTGTCGGAACACTTCATAAGGGCCCTGCCAATGGGACAGTAGCTTTGACTCAGTGGAGGGCAGCAATACTAGGACTCAGTCTCCCAGTGCAAAGCTTCGAATTTGAGTGTTTCAGCTGTATACCTAGGCCTGGGCCTGCTGAAGATTCTGTCAGGTCAGCTGCCCGATTTGCTGGAGCCTATCCCTCAGACTTGCAACGTATTGAAGACGACCCTGCGAGGGTGATGGAATCTGTTCCCACGTTTCTTGGACTAGGTCAAGGATTCCTCATGGTTGCCAGCCATAAAGGAGCTCGAATGGAGAGAAGTGGGTGGAAGATTGCAGAACTTCATGTATGGGCATAAGGAGAGGAGGGATGAGTTAGTCCCATTGCTGCAGCTCCTCCTGAGAAAACCTCCTCAGCATCCCTTTTAGCATTCAGTTGAAATATTCTACCAACCCATCTGTTTGAGGGTGGAAGACGGAGGTCCAAAGTTTCCAGATCCCGAGGATTGCACACACCTGTCGCAGGAGCCTCAATGCGAAATTAGTTCCCTGGTCTGTTAGGAGTTCTTGAGGTAGGCCAACCTGGCAAAAATCTTTATCAGCTCCCCAGCAATCATAGCACCAAAGTGTTCCGAATTGGTATCACTTCAGGAAACCAGGTGGCATAATCCACGAGGACCAATAGATGGTGATAGCCCATGGTACTTGCTGGCAGAGGTTCCACCAAATCCACCGTGACCCGCTCAAAGGGTTTCTCCACCAGAGGATGGGGCACAAGGGGGGCTCGCGGGACCCCAGTGGGAGCAGTCTTTTCACAATCTGGGCAGGAAATACAATATTTCCAGCAATGTTCCCTCTAAGCTGCGCTGGCGCGCTGCAGCACAGCCTGCCACAGCCGCCAGCGCAGAGAAAGCTGCCGGCAGCACAGGGCCGGAAGCCAGAGTCCCTACACAGAGCTCCTCTGGGGCTGGGAGTTTTCAAAACTCCCGCCCAGAGAAGCTCTAACGGAGCATGCCCAGAAAATCTGAGCATGCTCCATAGTGCTTCTCTGCCCCAGGAGTTATGGCTGGGCCGTGCGGCTCCAGTCCAGCCCCAAGGTAAGTTTGTGGGGGCTGGGGGAGCCACCGGGAGTGGGGGGGCTGCACAGCGAGCAACAGGAGTTGCTCAGCTGCCTGCTCCACTTAGAGGGAACATTGATTTCCAGACGTCCTCATGGATCCCTGGCCAATAGAAGCGGGAAGTAATCCATCACCAGCATATCATGGGCTAATCATAGTACAGCCCCTCGGTGCACTCGAGGAACCATTAACAGTGCACATGCTCATCCAGTCTGTGGGTCTCAGTCCATTCTATACAGACAGTCTCGCCGAAGCTCAAACTGGGGCCAGGGTAGGACCCTTTGGAGGGGTCTGTTGGTACCCCATCTACTGCAGCTACCTGCTCATAGGCCCACTGTAGGGTCTCATTCTCCCACTGATCATGGCAAAAGTCTGTGTTGGCATCACCAATGGGGTTGCTAGGTTCTGGGGCAGGAATAGTCTCTTCTCCTTGATCACCCCCTGAAGTCCTCTGGCGGTCCGACAGGGGGGGCCCGTCAGGGTGGTCCAGCTCCTCTGGCTCCCCCAGTGCTGTCCCAGGCTCCCCGAGGTATCCCATCATGCGAAGGAGAAGTCCAAAATTTGGCCAGTCCCTCCCCAGGATTATAGGATATGGGAGTTGATCTACAACCCCCACTGTCAAGCAATGGGACCTCCCACCAATTGTCAAGAGGACTACCAGGGTGGGGTATGTCCGCAGGTCCCCATGAATACATTGTAATTTCACCTGCCCAGAACTGCTCTTAGGGTTAGGTATAAGTCTCTTTTGAACCAGGGTCTGGCCGCATCTGGAGTCCAATAAAGCCTCTAACTCCTGGCCAGCAAGATCAACCCTAACTATCAGTTTGGGTCCAGCTCTTATCCAGGCCCAACCCTCCCCCCGCGTAGACACTGCCAAACAGAGATCCCCCTCCCGGGCATTGTCGCCAGAGGTGTCCATAGTGGCTGCAATTAAAACAGGGCTCCAGGCAGGTGAGCTCAGCTGGTCAAATAGTCGGAGTTGTTGTTCACGGGCTTCTGGGTCTGGCGGACGGCCCTTCATTGTGGTGTTCCTGCCCAATCAGTGGGGCCTGCAGTTCCAGGCCCCTGGCTCATATGCCAGGCTGCGCTGCTCTCCATCTGACAGTTTGGTTGGGACACATGGTTATTGGTGGGGTGGGTCCTTCTGCGGCCAGAAAGCCTTCCATTAACTGCACGGCTTGATCTAGGGTAGTGGGCTGATGTCTCCTCACCCAGTGCCTTCCCTGGGGGAGGAAGGGCACGCAGAAATTGCTCCATGGCTACCTGTTCTACTATCTCAGTCCCCGAATGAGTTTCCAGTCTCAGCCAGCAAGTGGCTGCTTCTTTTAATTCCTGCACAAAGGCCTGGGGTCTGGTATCCATCTTATAGGTCGCGTCCCAGAGTCAGCATCGAAACATCTCAGAACTAATGTCTAGCATCTCTAAAATGGCACCTTTTACTTGCCCATAGTCTCAGGCCGCTTCCTTGGGCAGGCCACGATAAGCAGCTTGGGCTATGCCCGTCAAGTAGGGGGCAAGTAGCGTAGCCCACTGGCCTCAGGGCCAGCTGGCCACTACAGCAACCCTTTCAAATGTGGCGAGGAAGGCTTCTGGATCATCCCTAGGGCCCATCTTCATCAAGTGAATCGGGGCAGAAGCTGATCTGGAGCCTGAGGCCCCAGAGTCGCTAGATGGAACTGGGGTGGGCTGTGGGGCTCTGAGCTCTTGCAGTAGCCGTCGTTGTTGTTCCATCTGCTGGGCTCCCATCTCCCGGATCATCTGCTGCTGCTGCGTCCTGAGGTCCTGTAGTAACTGCCGTTGTGTCTCCATCCACCGCATCATAAATTTCTCCAGATCCATGGTTCGGTATTTCCCCTACAGCAGGGGTCGAGTTCATTGATCCTGTTGACTACACCTCTGTATGGGGGTGGCCCTCAGTTGCGCCGCCTCCTGGTGGGCAGGGCGGGACATGCAGCAGGGTCCGCCCCAACTCCCCCTATGTCCACGATCTTCCAGCCCCTACTAGGGCAAGGCAGAGCCCGAAAGTCTTTAACCTTTAACCCCTCAGGTGGGGTAAGGCAACACCCCCAGTAACAGAGTTCAGGCCTTCAATCCCTCAGGTAGGATAAGACAAAGACACAGTAGCAGAGTTCAGGGCCTTCAACCCCCAGGAGGGTAAGGCAAACACAACTGCTAGCCTGGATGGCAGGAGGGGAGAGGAGGGGAATGCAGGCCTGCCCACTCCACTGTTTTCCATCCCAGGGCCCTATCAGTGGCAGTGCAATGCCTCTGGGTCAGTGGGCTCCAGCCAAAACACTGACCCCATAAAGTAGTTGGGCACTCCCCAGCTGTCCCTGGGCTACTTCCTCCCACCTTCCCCCTTGGTTACCTTCACCTCGCTGTACTCCAGATCCTCAGGATATGCACCCCAGGGCACCCCCATCAGACCCTCGCTGTCTGCTGGTGGCAATGCAGATAATTCCTCCGGTCCATCAGCCAGCAAGAGCTCCTCTAGGTCACAGGAGCTTTGGGCAGCTGGCTCGCTAGCGTCCTCTGCTAGGTCTTCAGGAGCATCGGGTTGGTTTCCTTCATCCGGGCTTTCTGCTGAGGGAAGCTCATCCAGAACCTTGCATGGGGGAGGTGAATCCAGGGGAGAGCCCCACCAGCAGTCATCCCCTTGCTTCTCCAGGGGAGGGGGATCTCACCTTTAATCACCCTCCTGCTGCTCCTGGGGAGGGAGGTCTGCTAACTCCTGCAGGTGTCTCCCTCTCTGTTTCCCCCTAGGTTGGCTAGTCCCTCCCCTTATATAGTCCTCCCTCTCCCTTGGGCTGTCCCTTTGGTTCCAGATCGGGCTCTTGTGCAGGGTCTTTTCAGGCCAGAAGAGTGAGTGCTGGTGACCAGCTACCTCCTGGCCGTTGGGTAACTGCTCTCCCCTGCTAGAATAAAGCAATGAACAAGAAAGATTAGTTTAGCAACTGTTTTTGAATGCACTGAAGGACAGTAAGGTTAACATCAAGAAGATCTGAGAAGAGAAAGAGTGCAGCCATCAAGGCAAAATATAACAAGAGTCTAGCACGATGATTCGGTCATCAGGACACAGAAGGAAGGTCAAATTTTAGACAAGGTGTAAAACAGGAGTTGGTCACAGATATGATATGGAAGAATGGGTTAAGGGCAGAGTTGTCATCAAGAGACAAGCTCATTAACTCTGTTGCCATATTTATTATTATTTATTATTTGAACTGAGGAAGAACCTAGGGTCATCATTCAAGAATAAGGGCCACACTGTGGCAGATATTATGCAATATACATAACAAAATTATCATCAAGCCTGTACTGAGACAATGTAGTGGGAAATATAACTCAGATGACAGCAACATAAAAATGCATATTCATCTACAATAAATGATATAATATAAGCCAATATAATTTAGAATAAAGCCAAAATAAAAAAAATTGATAGCCTTCAGTGATTATAAAATATTGTTCAGAAAAGAAGAGAAACATCAATGAGCATATGCAGCATTAAGACTTGTTGCTGTACTTGCAAAGAATTGGGCTCCGAGGGATACCTGAGCTAAAGCCATCCTCGAAGAAATAGGAGCAAGAACTGGAAACACATTAGGACATCAATCTACTTTAACCATCTACTATTTCTGTTTCACAGACGAAACAGACACATTTCTCTCTTAAGTGCTCAATGTGTCATACTATATTTCTTGTTCCCTGTCAAGTAGAAATCACCACTACTCCTGTAAAAATCTTTCATGATATTCTCAGCCAGCTCTGCTTGCCTTCATGTATGTGTCCCTTGTAGCCTTCTCTCACTAATACCTCAGAGAAGCACCTTCCGTGTTCTGGGATGACCTCCCTGCACCTATGTGCTGTGGAGACACCATCCTCTCCTCCTTTCAATTGCCTCTTTAAGACCCAGTTAGCTTTCCAAAGATGAAATTCACTTCTGTGCCAAGTCACTTTAACAACAGAAATATCCAGTGATTAAAGTACAGTTTGACAGGCACCAGAACCCTCCTAATCTCCAGGCCCCCTTCCTGTATTATCTGGGCCCCATCATGCATGTGAAGACCTCAGCCCAGTTAGACATTTTTGAGCCCCACCAGCTCTTTCCTCACATATGAAGCACAGCCTCAAACCCACAACATCACCCCAACCTTGTCCACTAGTGCCCACATCAGAGCCCTCTTTCCCCATGTCCTCCTCAGCCCCCATCCCCATTCCCTAAGCTCCCTGCCCCCAAGTCCCCACTCCAACCTTCTTAACCCCTCACCTCCCATCTTCTCTCCACCTCCCTTCAGCACCCCAACCCTCTCCACACCTCCCCAGTCCTCTCTGTCCCTAGCCCCCACTTCAGCCCCCAACCTCCTCCAAACCTCCCCAGCTGCCCACCCAGTCCCTACTCCAACCCTTCATAGTCCCCTCTACCACTACCCAGCCCCCACCAGCCTCTACCCAATCTGCTTGTCCCCTTGCCCTCTCCACTCCACTCCAGGCCCCCTAATTCTCTCCATCTCTCCCCAGCCCTCCATCCCAACCCCTTCCCCAGCTCAGCCACCAGTTTCCCTGGTCTCCCAGACCCAATCCGACCTCTTCCCTAACCCCCATCTGGCCACCGGCTTCCTCTGGCTCCCCAGTTCCCACCCTAACCTACCTGCCCTACTGCTGGCTTCCCTGGTCTCCTGGCCCCAATCCAACTACTTCCCTAACCCGCCAGCGGGCTCCTCAACACTGAGGGCCTTCTCTAACAACTCCCACACCTTTTCCCCACCAGCTGCCCATCCCTGAGACCCCCCCCAGAGTCCACCCTTACCTAGCCACGAGAGACGCTGCTACCTGTCTCGCCACAGGCTGCTGCTCCTGCCTTGAGCATGCTCAGGGTGAGAGATTTAAAAACTCCCAGACTGGCTCAGCTGAGTCAGCTCCTGCTGGCCAGAAGACTGTGTGTTCCAGCCAGTTACAGGCCATAGCCACTGGTCAGGGGAACACTAACTTGTAACCCCTGGAAATATTTACATTAAAAAAAAGAAAAGAAAAGAAAACACACACACAATATACATCACAGCTCTCAGAACTATATTTATAAACCATATCCTTCCCTCACCCTACCTCCCCTTGACCAATATTCCTTCTTCCTTTGCTATATCGCATATAGGACCCAATCCCACAGATGCTTACTGCCAGACATACTGCTTGGAGCTGGAGTAGTCCAACTAAATGGGAATATTCCGAGTAGTAAGTAGACCCAGTAATTAGAATTTGCAAGATAAGCCCTACAAGGCCTGATCCAAAGCCCCCTGAGGACATTAATTTCAACTGCGTTTTTTGGATCAATTCCTTGTTTGAGTAGAGAGCTGTGCTGCGCTATGTGTGTGTACAACACCATGCATTCATGATTCATGCTGCTGTATTTATCTAACTACTTAAGATATTTATGTCTCTCCCCTCACCACAGTATCTGAGCATCTCGCAATCATTAATGTATTTATCCTCCCAACAATGCTTGAGGTTGGAGAAAGCTATTTCACACATTTTACAGCAGAGGGACTGAAGCACGAAGAGACTAAGTAACTTGTCCAAAGTCCGTCAGGAGACCCATGATGCAGCAGGGAACTGAACCAAGGCCTCCCCAAGCCAAGCCATGATCTGTAACCCCTTGATCGCCCTTCCTCTAATATCTTTGCATGGTGTATGCTGTTAATTCACTGACACTTACATCAGTATACAAATGTGAAAATAAACCCTTTCAGCCCGCACAAAATAATAATCTATGGTGATAGTTGTAAAATAAGTAAAGCATTTTTTAAAATTGATTCTGACAGCGTCCCTTTAATAATACAAATAATGAGAAGTTAATAAACTATGTTAAATTCTTTTCACTAGCTGAAAACTTCTCTGTTTATTTCATTTAAAATCAGTAACTGTTCCCTACTGATCAGTAACAGGACGCAGTCATCTTATCAGCCACTAAGCTGCATAGTACAAAACAGCATTAGAAGAACATTTCTTTTTCAAGCAATTTTAAAATTTGTAAATGTTATGTATCCAGGATATTTTCACAGGCTGACAGCAATTTTGAGATTGCTGCATCAGAGAGCTTCCTCAGCTCACTTCACATTCTGGGACCAAAATACTGGACACCAGCTTGCTAGTTCTTCCCTCAGGCCACCATGTAATGCAGTTATGAAACTTCCATCTGCGCCAGACAGCACAAATATAAAAACAATTAGGCCTAGGAGCTGTACTCGCGCCCCAGTCACAATAAGAGATATGCACTGAAATGAACTGCATCTATCTAGCTATGCTATTCCTATAACAATCATAATCTGTGGTATCTAAGGGCTTAATTTTTACATATATTTTGTAAATTTGATGTCTCTTTTCTTTTTTTTGTAAAGGTGTTTTCTGCCTTGAATTGTAAACAAACATATTTTAATTGTACTGTACTATAATACCAAACGCTATCACAATATAAGCTATAATTACATACAAAAATTATAATAAATGAAAATTAAAGTTGCATTATGTAGACATTCAGGCTCTGGAACTCTGCACAGATGGATGGTCCTAGAGCTCAGACTCCAGCCCGAACCTTGACATGTACAAGATTTTTAGCCCTGCCACCTGAGACCTGTAATCCCAAATCAGCTGACCTGGGCCAGTTTCAGGTCTTTTATCCCTATACAGATATACTTTTAGAATCTGTTGTTTCTCATGCTGTGCAAACTCACTCCACAGTCTTTAAAAAAAAAAAAAAAATCCAACTTGTAACAGACTTTGCTCACCAGAGCGGCACCTCCTGATGGCCATCAGAGATTAGCTCTCTCAGCTCAGTGCCCTCCCCCAGCTGTGCCTCTCTCACCTTTGTCTTCACCCACAGACCCACCTGAGCCCAAGAACTGCAGCACCCTCTTAAGGGTTAAGCTCTCCAACTATGCCAACACATATGTTTTCCTGGTTCTACAGTCCAACCACTTCACCAGTAACAAGTAGACGGAATCCAGGCCCACTCACTACTCCAGGTCCCAGTCCAGGGACCCTATTGGCAGCAGCCTCCTGCTCTCCTGTTGCCTCTCCTGAACTTCTTCACCAGTGCTGTTTCAATTCCATGGACCACATCCTAACACCTGATGACCCCAGCACTTTCTTCACCCTCTTTTCAGGGCCTCCAGCCAGCACATTCCAGCAGCCCACCAGGAACTCCCTTTTGTTCCACCTCCCCCACCATTCCCTGCCAGCAATTGCATTGACCATCATGGCACTACCTTTCTGTAGTCCATTAGGAAAACAGACTACTCTCCTTGAGCTCCCTGCAGCCACTCTCTCTGGTGTTGCAGCTCCTTTTATGCAAGCCTGCTGGGCCCCAATTGGTTGCCCCTTGCAGCCCTTCCTGATTGGCTGCAAACTGCACAGCTTCCAGAGGCTGCTTTTAACTCCTTTCTTTCTGGTGTGGAGTGAACACACCATCAAAAACTGAAATTTAATTTAAGATTTAAAGGAACAAGCGGAAAATATTTGTGCCCAAATATTGGCTTTGAAGCTGAGACAAAAGCTAAATTGGCTTGGACACAGTTCAGATTCCATACTGTTGCCACAAGAAGCAAGAGAGAATTAGAGGAGGGCCATTGCTGTTCTAGCCTTTAGGCTCTCGCACTGGAACGCAAAGAGACACCGGACACACACACATGGTCAAGACAGACACAGCTATTCAAATATTCTAAGTTCACACACATGAGGTTCATGTAGCTCTACAATGGGATCTACACCAGCACATTCTCAAACAACTCTAGAATTCAAAATGGTCAGTTTAAAGAAAAAAAAAAAAAAAAAGGGAATGCACCACTGTCCAGAATGTTCCATAATCAATCAATCAATACTGATTTTAGCACATGTAGATTTGTTTGGACAAAGTTTTAAATTTTGCTAGTTACTCTAAAAGCAAAGAAGTTGGAAAAAGTTGATCAGTATTTCAAAGCTGAGAAAAAAATATATGGTAGTGTCTAAATAGTTAGTAGACTATGCACTCATTTATTGTGTTCTTGTTTTATTTTTGTTTTAAATAACATGTGCATCCTGTTTGAAGAGGAAATGTGATTAGGGACTTTAATCTCATAACACGCATTTTGTGTTCATTTTATAAAATCTTTGTGGGTTTTTTAAGATCAAAGAAAATGTCATAACCACCACTTTGTGTGGTAGATGTGCTCTCTTGTCATTGCCTCCACATTTATTGAAAAAAATCTGATCTCTGCCATTTCTTGACACCTGTAGTTTGTCCTTATGCCTTGGTATGTAGTTTTAATTATATGCATTTTCATTCTTTCATTGATTGGTATTTCTCAATTTTGTTTAAGAAAAAGTTTTCACTAGCTCTGCAAACACACATTTGCCAATTGACATTCCTGCATGGAATTAAAGTATTTCTGAATGACATTGTCCAGCAGTTTGCTTTTTCCTTCATGCTCCCATTAGCCATACTGTAGATATCCAGCTTGAAAAAGTTTACCCTCTCTGATTTGGCTGAAACAGCACTAGTCTCAAGAAAAATATGGAAGAGTTAGACCCATCTTCTCCTCTAGTACTCTGCTACACTCCTTTCCAAACTGAGGCATTGAATGTTGTCAGTTGTGTTTTAGTTTTCTTCTGAGTGTGATATGCACATTTGCTACTCAAAATGGATTAGAGTAACAAAAGGCTAATGCTCTATCACGACAGGGGTCAGTACGCTCTAACTCCACTCTTCTCACTGTTACACATATTATGCATGAATTCTATTAATTTTGAAAAGGGAAACAATTTAGAAATTAATGATTCTACTAATTAACTTTAGACTCACTTCTATGAAACAAAGCATCACTCGCCTTGTACTTTTGCATGTAACTTGATTTGTAATGATATAAAGCAGATGCACTGATTTTAAAGCATGGGGGTATACTCTCAGTTAAAAATACATGCAAAGCACTTTTCTGCTTGGTACAATCAATAGAGAGATCATGTGGCTTACATTTTTATACTATTCTACTGCCTGCTGACTGAAGGCCAGGCAGTATACTGTAAGTTCACTTGCATTTCTACAAGAGCTATAGGTAATTCCTTGTAATGTAACTTGCATTAAATGAATGGCAGTATCAGCAACTAATTTTTAGGCTGCTACTTGCAATATATATCTCTTAAAACAATTTACATTGATGTATTTTGTGAACTAATGTTCACAATGTAGACTGTTATATGGCACTCACTACTGTGACATATACATCTGGGGATACCTCAAGGGCCTGATCTCACAAATCCTTACTCATGCAAGAATCTCCACTCACTCAAACAGCCCTAGTGTGCCCATGACACCTGTGAGGAATATCAGTTGCCACATCCGAACTAATTTAAAAAAATTGGTGAGAGATTTTTGGGGTAAATAAGAGAATCTCCTTTGACAAGGGAAAGACATTTAAAGAAAAAGTAAATTACAAGTCTCGTTTTCCACCCTAAGAATATTTTCATTCTGATCACATCATCATTAACTTTCTACATATGTTGGTACAAATGATACACTGTCATACCCATGGCCAATAGACATAGAGAGGCCAAATTAACTTACTCTTTTTAAATAAAACAGGACATTTCTAGAACATAGGCAACACCAGCTGGACTATGTTTATAATCCAAATAAACTATCCTGGGTACATACAGGAAAAAAAAGATTTAAGAATCATGGATAATACTATACAGGAAAAGTTGGCCTTTCAATTGATTATGTTAATCTCTTCTGACTGTTTTATGGGTGTGGTTACATGATTTTATATTGTATTATTAAAGAATGAAATGAATACGGTAAAATATGTACTGATAGCATGTTTTTTTTCCAATAACTATTTGAAATAAAGAGATTTCACATATCGTAGAATTTCTCTGCTCTTTGTAAGTAGAGGCACAGAAAAGCTAAAATATAGAGCTACAGGCAACAATAAAATATCAAATAATTGGATTTTGTTAATCGGTGAAGACACAGACTTAGTACTACATTTAATTTGGTTAAGTGGAAGGAAGATTGTTTCAGACAAAGATACAAGGAAAGAGACATCCCTGTTCTCTTAAATCATACAGAAATCTAAAATCCTAAAACATAAGATCACTTTTTTCCAACAATATAAAACTACATTTAAAATGTTTATCTTAATCTATTTTCAGTTATAATACAAACTGTAGATTGTCTTTAATCCAACAGAGACTATTTAGACTAAGTTGGATTTAACTAAACATACGTCCATAAAGCCCTCTTCTTGAAATGAGTTCAGTGGACCACGAATGCTATTCTCTAACGAAGCACAGAAGAATGGGTGTGTTTCATTTTAATTGTAAAGAGAATAATAACCTACAGATATGTAGTAATTTTTCTTTAAAGATCCTTTGAAACACAAGTAGATATTGTCTCTCAAAACTGCTGTCATAATGAAACACTGGCATGCCAGGAGTTGCAGCTGTTTATGGTTTATGACTTTTGGTTCTATTGAAGGTGGGATGGATATATTTTAACTTGAATGAGACTCTAAACTCTTCAGTGTATAATATTTTCACATTAGAACTGGTGGTTTACAAACTAAGCTACTTCTATATTATAGTTTTAAATAAACTTGTTTAAAAATTCCTTTAAAATAGGATTTAATAGATGGCAATGATTTCTGTGTACAGAAATTATTGATCAAAAAGCTCTTCTAAAACTCCAAGGTTTGAGTTTCAAATATGTTGGAGGAATTGAAAGCTCCATACAAAATCATTAGCTATCTATAAACACAACTGAATGGCCGTTGATTCATGGATTGTATAATTTCTTTAATATTGAGTCAGGAAGTGAACTTTTTAAATAATTTGTTTTGAAACAGGAGGGAAAATATTTTTAAAAAGTCCTCCCACTGCTGCCTTTAGGCCAGACACACAAAAACTGCATACACTAGTATCAGAAACGAGAGTCCTGTGGCCCCTTAAAGGCTAACAAATTTCTTCAGGCATAAGCTTTCAAAGCAGGTTGGAGCCCACAAAAGCTCATGCCCAAAGTAATTTGTTAGTCTTTAAGGGGCCACAGGACTCTTCTCTTTGTTTTTGCTGTACGCAGCCTGACATGGCAACTCATCTGGAAGTTGTCACTAGTATCGGAACTAATAAAACTGTGACACAAGCTTCTAATACACAGTTATGAAAATCAGATCATTAAATTGAAGGCATTCAGTATATTCTATAAAGTGTACAACAGTTACTGTCCTTGTGTAATAATCCTCTGTGACAGATTGGTGGAAGAGCCTAACAGCAACAGTAGTGGTTAAAAATGTGAAATCTTTAAAGCTGCTTGCGTTTGGTGGGGGTCAGGGAGCAAGTATCTACACATCTGCACATAAACACATTTGGTGACTGAAATTCAACAACAGTAATATGCTTTCCCTGCTGAAATGTAAAAATGCAATTCCAAAGATGTTACATGGGACATTACATTACAAACAAGACTTTCAATTCAGTTTCTAAATCTAAAGGATATGCAAAATAACTAAAAGAAACATGAACCAGATGTTTTGCCTGTTGCATGCATCTTCTATAATCCACACTGGTAGAGCTGATAGAAAATACATTATTTTGTCAAATGTTCATTGCAACTTCATCTTTCATTGACCAAAAGTTAAATTTATCAATCGACTAGCTCCTGCAAGTCACAAAAGGTGCTGCATGCACTGCAAATGCATATTTCCCATGCTACTGAACAAATTTTCTATTTCAGTGTAATATCCAGTGAACTTAAATATAAATATTTTCCTCAGCTGCTACATAGCTAATCTTTCAAAAGGCTTCCATTTTTATATAGTACTATAACCTCTTCAAACGTTCCAGAATTTTTACTCATTTTGATAGTCTTGCTACTTTTGTCATGACATCTCATACTCCAACTTCTTTTTCATAGTCTACGGCAGTTATCGACACGCTTTAACCCTCAATCAGCTAGTAAAATGAAATCTAAATAGACAAACCAAAGCACAAGTGCAAGCTGTGATAAAAGAATTATGTACTTAAAAAAAAGAGCTGTTCCCACCCACACCTTACATTAGCTGCCTAACCTAGAGTACTGTGCACCTATCACTATAATATATAGGCTTCCCAGGTAAATTAACTGTGTCACTTTTCTTGAAGGAGGTGGTGTTTTTTTAAAATCATCCCTTCTGGAGACCAAGGCTCTGCCTCGGAAACAATTGCTTTTCAAGTCGTACAACCTTTCGTCTGCTCATGGGAGCAGCAAATACTTCTGGTTAAAATGTAGATAATTCAGAGTTAAAGCTAGCCTTGCACAGGTGGAAGTGAAAGTTTAAAAGCAGAATCTTCAATATCACTTGATTTAAACATCTTTATACTTCTCTTCTATGAAAACAGAGGGCTCCTATTTTTTCAATTTTATTATTTTTTCTCTAATAGGATGGGTGCATCAAAATAGGTGCTTCAAGAGAGACAAGGAAAACAGAAGCACTGTACTGATTTTATGTATTTTCCAAAGATTTGTTTTATTTCACACTGAAAAAATGTAACTATAGTTCTTAGAAAACACACATTTGTGTCCGTATGGATATTTTCATCACATTTGGAAAAGGGTTACAATTATTTTAAAAAGTAACTGTGAATCAAGTGATATCATACAGCTCCATAGTTATTATTTTCAATAACTCTATAATCAGGTATATTTCTTTTACAGGTGAAAAGAATTTTTCTTCCTACCAGCCTTGCAAACTTGAACAGGGATCTGAAATCTCTTGTTGTGTTCATTCTCCCTGTCAAATCATCAATAAACAATCTTTCTGACACAAATAGTGTCAGCAATGTAGCTGATGTTTAAAGCAGGATAGAATCCAGCTTGCTGTACTATAATGGCATTCCTTTTGTAGTGCTAAATGATTTAAAACAAAAAAAAAACAAAAACAAAAAAAAAAGTGTGACTTAAAGACACCCAAAGAGCAAACACATAAAAGGTGCTGTTTTTCACAAAGTTTTCTTAGTCTAACAGGACTTTAAAAATATTAGTTTTAGAAACATACAACAATAAACTCATGGAAGAGCAGGTGTGGAGAGTCCCGGAAAACTTGCACTAATGAATAACACACATTTGCTTGAACCAGTGATTCTTATGCACTTTAATAATCTACCTTGACAAGATTATATATCGAAACAGGAGTTCTATTTGTCTTCCCAATATGCATATGTTAATTAGTATACCTAGGTACATTTTTACCTGTATATGTTGAGTGAATTAGATAAGCATGAAAATGTCTCTGCCAAAAGGACTATAAATAAATGGAAGGTTAAGACAAGGCAGCAAGAGAGGACATATTTTCTGAATTTAGCTCTCCTGACACACTTATCACTCTGAACAAACTAAACGGACTTGAAGATTTTAATCTTCTGAGAAAGTTTATTTCTCTCACCTAATAAATACCTGCAGTTCACCTGACACCTTTCCCCTTGGAAGTCATCAAACTTCTTCAAACCTTTTTGACACCTGTTTGATTTCTTCGATCAGGCAGAAATGAATCAGCACACGCCATATGCACAGATGTACATAATGTACGGATTCCAGTAAGGCAGTAAATAAAAGGTCAGCAGCATTTTACATTAGGTATATTATTCTAAAACACAGGCTACCTAGAGTAGAATATCTGATCCATACAGTTTCTTCTTATTTGTTATTTTGCAAGATGTATGCAAAGTTCAACAACACGCCAAAAACAAATACCCCACACCCTGTGCAGCTTATGAAATGTTCACTTTATGAATCGGATCTTACGACTCTTACCATACATGAGTTGTCCTCTCCCCCATGAGTAATCCCACTGAAGTCTCTGGTTTTCTCACGAGTAAGGAAATACAGGCTTGGACTTTAAAGTTTCCTGATTTAATTTCCATTACAATCGTGTTCAGTCTTAAAAATATTGCATGTTGGTCTAACTTACACCCTATTACAACTCCTTTTGGTTAGGGATTTGCATGAGGCATACGCCTGGTTATAAACTGAGCATTCTACCCAAGCAACTAGTTTTTCATGGACCTTCGAATAGCTCCTTCAAACAGAACAAACAAGACGTCCTGTGGTTTGGTAGCCTTCAGAAGTGTCACAGGACTCCTAACGTCTTTTGCTCCACTAGACTGACAGGGCTACCACTTTGCAGTTCTTAAAATAGGTTTCACTATATAATTACCATAGTTTAAACTGACCCAAAGAACTGCAGGTTGGCTGTTGCTCAAAGATGGAATCTGCTCAGTTTCAAGGCTCATGTGCACCACTGGAAGCATCTGCCCCAGATCATAGTGGCTGGCTCTCTCTATTGCCTGCATAGTTAACTCACTGAAGTGCACAGACCGTGAACTGCACAATGATGAACTTTCATTAGTTCATAATATTTTAACACGTAGGCATAGAGCATATAAGAGTAACAAGTGGGAAGCTGGGATGGTAAAAGATGGGGAAACATCCCTGCCAGTGGTTTTCAAACTTTTTTCTCCTTGGGACTCAGTTGGGGGGGGGGGGGAATCTTTTATGCCCAGGACCCAACAATTACATCTTTAAGCAATGCATTCCAGTCTGTAGGCAGGTGTTGTGACCCCAATGCCTGAGGGTCTGTGCCCAATCCTGGGTCCTGACCCTAAGTCTGAAAACCACTGCCCTAGTTTATGTGGCCAATGAGAAATTCAGAGCTATATCAGGTCATGTTTGAGAAAGCTTTGGAAGGAATAAAGCCCCATTTTCCATTGAGCAAACCCTGCAAACAGGGTAGTTAGTAGCTAGCCCCCTATGCTTTACATACAGATGGTCCTGGGTTCAAACCCCAGGGGCTGTGTTCACACACAGGCATTATTTCAATACAAGTTGTGTCGAAACAACTTGTATCGAAATAATGCCTTATTGCGAAATAACTTAATTCGAATTAACAGTTTGTTCATTCGAATTAAGGAAAAAACCTGAAAGCAAAATGGCAGTTTCAGGCAACAGTTATTTCAAAACAAGTCGCTGTTGTTTCGAAACAACATGTTCGGACGGCATCGTTTCGGAACAACATTATTTCGTCCCCACGTGGGGTTTAAGTTGTTTCGAAACAACAGGTGCCGTTGTTTCTAAACAACCGTGCGTCGTGTGAACAGGGTATTTCTTATTTCGAAACAACCTCTGCTGTTTTGAAATAAGAGTGCTGTGTGAACACAGCCAGGGAGCTGGACTAGATGAGGGGTGGCCAAACTTATGGAACTGAAGAGCCACGCAAGTTGACTGTGAAACCTTCAAGAGCCGCACTGAGGCCTACAGCCACATCCTTTTACCTACGAAACGGATTTTCTGAGAGCCACGCTTTTTCATTCAAGAGCCACGCGTGGCTCCCCAGCCGCAGCCTGGCCCAGACGATCTCATGAGGTCCCTTCCAACCCTAGGATTTGCTCTCTCGCCCTGGCCGAGGCAGGCTAGCGCAGGGCCGTCGGATGGGCCGGGCCGGGCTCCTAATTTCTCGGCCACCTCCCGCGGCGGCCCAGGGCAGCACCACACAGGCGCTTGAGTCGCCTCGCGGCGCCCGGCGGCTCGAGTGACCCGCCACCCCCGGGCGGGCTGAATAATGGGAGCGGCCGCCCGCCGGCCCGTTAACCCGGCCGGAAGGAACCAGCGAGCCAGAGGAGGGGGGAGCCAGCGGGGCTACCTGCTTGTCCAGCGCCGCGTCCTTGGCGCTGCCGGCGGTGGCGCCCTTGGGGGCCGGCGCGCGCTCGCAGCTGCAGCCCTCCAGCATGTAGATGCCGGCGGGCCGGGCGCTCTGCTCGCTCTCGAAGTAGAAGAGCACGTTCTGGTAGAGCGCGAACCACTTCTCGTGCCAGCGGCTGGCCTCCGCCGCCTTCTTGCTGAGGTAGCCGCGCTTGGTGCCCTCCTTGCGGGCCAGCAGGGCCAGGTAGAGGGCGTGCCCCTCGTTGTAGCGCACGCTCTTCTGCATGGTGCCGGGGCGGCGGGCCGCTGCCGGCCTCCTGCGCGCCGAAGGCGAGTGCCGCCGGGCGCTCACCGCCCCGCCGAGCCGCGACGGGGCCTCATGGGCGGCGGCTCCCCGCGCCGCCCTCGCCCTCGCCCTCGCCCGGCGGGCCAAGCATCCCGGCGCCGCCCCTCCCGGGCAAGAAAGTTGCGCGCCGCGCCGCGCCGCGCCCGCCGGGATCCCGGCAAACTCCGGCGGGAGCCAGAAAGGGAGATGTCACGTGGGAGATCAGCTGTAATCGGCTTTGAGCCCAATGGAAAGAGCAAAGTCGCCCCAGCCTTCCCCCGGCGCGCGAGGAGCTGCCTCCTCCCCGCCTGCCTCCTGCCGGGGTTTATCTCCATCTGGCTGAGCGGGAATTAGGGGACCGGGCGAGAAAGGGACAGACTGCCACGGCGCAGGGAGGGAGCGGGGGCACCAAGGGGCAGCTTGCCGCAGCGGCGGCTCCTTCCCTCTCCCCACCTGGATTTGTGTCACAACTCCACCGAGCCAGCTGCCTCCTGCTTAGCGCCGCTCGCATTTGCTGAGGGATTCATTCTCTCGCCCGTGCTTTTGCAGCGGATTAAAAGGGGCGTCCCGCCAAGCCGGGAGAAGGAAATGCCCCAGCACGTCCGCGGAAAACATTCAGCCTCTGGCTTTTCTTTACTCCGATTCCTTTCGCAGGGCGTTCGCACCATCTCCTAAGGCTTAACGAGACCCACCTCCACGAGCCAACCGCTGTGGGGGTTTTCAGCTTAGCGTTTTTAAGGAAACCCTTAAGAAAAACAGCAGAGCGGTGTGAAAAAGTGAATAAATGCATGGGCATGTGTGTGAGTAACCAGGATTTAAAAACAAGTCAGGTGGCATTTAAAAATTATTACCGGAAATCAATTCTTTTATCTTTAGTGCAAGCAAAACCCTGAAGATTTTTTTAGTATTGGTTTTGGGTGTTTACAGGTATGCTCTGTTCCTGATACCCACTTTGAATAAACAAAGGATGCAGAATGTATAATGTGTTTTATATCCAAATCCAGTCTACTGCACCACTTATCCCCAATTATCCATTCAGGTTTAAGAATATTTTCAATACCAACTTGCAGTGTGATATATAAATGCAAACCCAGGCCCCACAGGGAGCTAGCCACATGGAGACAGTTGCGGGTATTAGTTCTTCTGTCCCAGTCCTGCAAAAAGCATAGATTATTTTACATCAGGGCAAGTGAATACCTGTAACAAATAATTTCAAATAAGCATTTATAAAGGAACTAGTTTCTTCTGACAGATCACTGTTACATAACAGCAGTTGAATGTACATTGATCCGAGTGCTTCCACCAACTCAAAGAATTCAGAGTTCACCAACTGCTTTAAACAGTCCTTTTTATTGAGCCTCATTCTGTATTTCTTACACAACCAAACCTGACTTTAGAGGAAGTTTTGGGATATGCTAGAACTGCACGATTGGCATCTTTATTATGTAGCTGCCACAATTTTGAGGGATATTGTTGACTTCAATCTTTCCAGCTTTTTCAAAAAAAAAAAAGAGCTAAAAGAAGTATCGAGTACTACATTTACCCAATCCCTCCTCTCAAGTTTTACAGCTCCATTTCAATTTTTCAAAAATGTTTTTTCCTCTCTTCCCTTTGCCTGACTCAGTATGCACACAAAGTGCTGTCCAATGAACAAAAACTAGAAAACATTTCTCTCTAATCTTTTCAGTTATAGTAATCTTAGGCATCATTTATTAAAAAATAAAAAGCAGGTGGTTGGATGTCTTCATACAAATTTAATTTCAAAGGCCTTGATCTTGCAAATAATGAAGCACAACAGTAACTATGCACACAGGTAATCCCGCTGAAATTGGTAGTGTCCCTTTAAACTCTAGGACTGTAGATATACGAAAAGGGCTTTGCATACTGCATTCCTGGCACATTCTAAAACTCCCAGTGAAATCAGGTATGGTTGTGAAAGGTCATAGGTCAACAGAGCTACATCTCTTCATGAAATAACACCCGTACATATATTTGCAGGCTTAAGGCCTTAGCTGGTAATGCCCTTTTCATTTAAGACTACTCTTCAAATACTGTATGAAAATTAATAGGCTGTCATTTTTCTTGGTATAAATAATGGCCAAAACAGTAAAATGTAGGGTTTAATAGGTGCTACCAAGTGCGATAAGTACATAGGTTGCACTGTGATGTCATTTTCAAATAGCTGACTGTTGCTAACTAGTGCTTTCCAAAAGTAATGCAATTCATTAAAACATTTGGTGACCAAAATGTTACAATTACACCCCATTATTACCAGCATAATAATATTTTAGGCTTAGTTCATTTATTGTATTCAGCAATAAATCCCTGTTGGATGAGTGTGAACTTCATAACAGTTTCTCAAACCCAGAGACTGTAGTGCCAAAATTATACCCATTCAGCAGTTTTTTTTAAACTACCAAACCAGTTGATAATTAGTTTGAATTACTACAAAATTGTGATCTAGGTACACACATATTTTTCCTAACTAGAAAAGTTGGGCACTCATTGTCTGTATAGCAATCACCCAGGTGTTCTAGTAAGAACTGTATGATGCTGTTCATCAAAGTGATGCTGTTGCTATACTACTTCAATGTTCTGTTTTATTACATTAAATATGAAAAACTTTTCTGAGTAATTCCCTTTTTTAATTCTGTGGTGTCATCATTCTTATATAGTACACCTAAGATTTTATCCTATGATATCTAAGAAATATTTTTTTTAAAACTCCCCTTTTACCCGTGATAAAGTGGTTCTTTGAGCAAACCATCAGTAACATTCAGAAGTGTGTATGTTAGAGATCCAAAAGTAGATGTAAATGACTTTAAGGGTGGTCAGCCACTCTAGCTTCGATGCTGAGGAGACAAAATAAAGTGCACATTAAATTAGGTGGTATTGGTCCTACTTTAACTTTCATTAGCTTTTCCTACTACATTGCTCTTTGCTGGCCCTGAAGAATGTAAGATCTATCAGCCTATACTTTTGGACTCACTTTCTGCTATATCTACACATCTTTACACCTAACCTCTAATTTAGCCCTCTATATTTTCCTAAACATGGTGTCAGAAAGTTTGCCAGATAAGTGAACGTATGACTGGCTGAACATTCTCAGATGCTTTTTAAGTTTTATTATTAATAGTCATATTATTGTGGTGATTAGGAGCCCCGGCTGAGATCATGGCCCCACTGCAGAAGACACAATACGAACAAATAGTAGAAGACTGTCATACCATCTAAGTAGACAAGACAGACAGAGGGCAAGAGGAGAAACAGAGGCACCCAGAGGTGAAGTGACTTGCCTCTGCTTACACAGCAGATGAACAGTAGAGCTAGAAGTATAACCAAGGCCTTGCAAGCCCAAGGCCAGGGTCAGAGGCATAGAACTGCACTGCCTCCCTGGTTCTAATATTCCAACTGTATTTTTAATGAAACAAAAAAATGAGCACACATTTTAAATGAGTACATGTTGTTGAAGTCAGGGCCCAAGCATAATGTTTTTGGGCCTAGTGCAAACTTGTAACACAGGCTGCCTAGTAATGGGAGTTGCAGCCTGGGCCAGGCTTCCAGGCCCTATGAAGTGTAACTGTTTTTCCCCCAGGTGGGGGCCCTGGTTGAAGAAGTCTCTTCTAGTATAAAGCTCATCTCAAGAATGAGAAAGCTATGATACTTGCATGTATAAGGCAAACAAAACACATTTTTGCCAGAAGTATCTCCATCCTGTAAAGATAGCAACAGATACCATGCATGCTCCTGCTCCCACTCACTCTCTATATAGTTCTCAAGTGCTAAACTGGGACGAGAACAGTTCTTACTTGACACAAAATAAATCAGCCAGTAATGAATCTCACCTGCACCTGTTCTTATATTATTGAACAGATTTGTTCATTTTGAGTAGATTGAATTGGACTGTGGCAATTTGACACCTTTTTTTTTTTTTTTTTTGAGGAGACAGGGAGAGGGAAGGGGCAAGGTAATACCACTAAAGAGACCGGCTTTAAAAGACAGAACTGTCCATAGAGTTGCTGATTATTTTGGACCCAGATATGCATCTGACTGTTTTTCAGCCTGAAGATTTATGTTGTTTTTGTTTCTGGGTGTACCTACTCCTATTTGGATCCTTCAGTTTGTTTACAAGACTGTTCAGTCTGCTCACTCAGGTTTAAGAATGATGCTTTCAATAACTTTTCATTCCAGAGGATAAGAGTAATGTGTTTTCATGCCTAGCAATAAAGCCATTATGCTGACAGGGTCCTTGACCCTTATGGCCATTACAGGACCCATGGCACTTTTTGCAACACAAGAGTTATTAGCCTGTGTCCTGGTCGAATTCCAGCTAGGATAATTACATTTCACATGCCTAAATTCACATTGTAATTTCAACTTGGTAAGCAATTCTTCTTCATTTTCTGTCTTAAAATGTTGTAAAATTGTAGTTAGCTACCATGAAATAGCTGCTGCAGTCCAACCTCGCTATGGCTGCGTTCCAGCAATGGGGAAAATATAGCATAGAACATGCTTTGTGCTTCTTCTGGATGAAAGACAATATGAAAATGAAGTGTATCTTCCAATTATGAGTTTCTTTCTGAGAGTGAAGAGGATTTTGGTCTAATATTGAGAAGCTGCACTGGAAGAGGAGAAAGCTGTGATTAATTCAATGATCATCATCAAATCACTGATTATTAAAAGGACAGAAGGGAATGGAACATACTGTCATTTTAATGCATGGTTTTATATAGTTTTTGTCACATGAAGTTGTACATTTGGAGTGGTTTCTGTTCATTTCTCATTTTGTATGGTTGCAGAAAATCATTCTTCACCTCTAAAGGTCAAAATTATATAGATAGTACAAATGATCTCATAAAATTGTTGGTTAACAGATGCAATTCTTTATTTGGTAGACATTAAATTTCTGTTATAAAAATATTCTTATTATCTCAGAAGTAGACTATTGGACCAAAGCCTGTTGATTTTATGTACAGAGTCATTCCACTCACATCAGTGGGCCTACTCAGCAACAAGAGCAGGTTTTGGCCCAGGTATAAGGGATTTATAACATTCAGCTAATATTTTATGGTGCCTTATAATGCAGATGGATTTGAAATCATGCTGCATGATATACTTCATGTATTATATGCTGAATCCCTTTATAAATAACCTGATAAACTCAAATGTTCAGATACCTTTTTCTATATTACCCCTACTCTCTGTGTGTGTGCGTGCGTGCACGCGTGCGCGCGCCTTAACAGATATTTGCTTGACTGTATCTGGCTAATAATCTCAAGTAACTTAATAATAAGTTCAATTAGCTTAACTTTTACCCATAGTGCATAGTCCTGTGCATCTTCCCAATTAAGTCAATAGGACAGTTAAACTGCTATGGGAGCTTTCTGCCACTCTAGCTTCAACTTTACTACTGAGTTTTTATTAATGATTAGAAGGTCAGAGGGTTAGGCTAAAGTTAGCACTGAAAGGGAAACTAGCGTTTATATATGTACATATATCCAAACTTTTTGTATGTTCATTACTAAGCACCAAATGCAGGAGTGATAAGGAGATACTTTTTAAGTCCGGTTTCAGTGTGTTCTTGTGACAATTCCAAAGACCACAAAAAGTCACTAATTAAGTTTAAAACCAGAATGCCAGTATTCAGTGTGTCTTCTGCAGGTTTAAGCATCCTCAGATTCCTAGGTCTTTAGAACATTTTCCAACATAAAATAAGAAGCCACACAAACATTATATAAGATAATGTTATACAGATTGTGAACTAAACTTAAAATTCATGATCCAACCACTGCACAAATAACATGTTTCTAAATTTTCTTCGTGAGCTCCGTTTTATCTTAACTTGCATAGTCAGACTGTGTGCAAGTGTGAGAGAGATCCAGCGTTAAAAGGCATTGAGGGGCTTTCCCTGTGCCATGGTTTTCTATGCAATAGATTTCACAGAGAACTTTGAAGAATTTCAGACCCTTTCTAATAAGGAAAATAATTCATTCCTACAGTTTTCAACTAATCAAAGTGAAATTGCATGTACCCAAAAGCATTGCTGGAAAAGAGCTCAGATTGATTCTTTAATTGCTCAAAAAACACATCATAATACAAATTTCATGACTTTTAAATACCCAAGTAGTTCACCAGTGTGAGTCAATAGAGACAGTGTGACAACTGAACTCTTAAGTAAAATGTACAGCACAGTGTAGGCTTTTAATGCTGAATAGATCAGAAGGAACTTGGTAACTAGGACAACAAATTTAGAATGAAAACAACATATTGTATCAGGATAAATTTCAATACTAGTAGTTTTTGTTCAATCAAAGCAAGCCAAATTGCAAATTATTTTTGTATGTTCTAACAAGATCTGTGCTACTAAGTAATAACAAAATAAATACATTAGAAATACTCCCTATAGCTGAAAGATTTTCAAGGCAAAGCTGAAGATTACCCCCTGCATCCCCCAGCTCTGAAAAAAGGTTTTGGCATCACAGTGGGTATCTTGTGGAATAAGAAAGCATCACTAGGATGAATTAGTGATATTTACATGCCTTACTGCTGATACAGAGAACCTGCAGATATTCTTTTAAAGGGTTGCAAAATTCAAAGGAAACAGGTTTGATAAATGAAGTAACATTCCTCATGGTCATCTTGAAAGGAACATTTAATGTATTATGTATCTGAGTAGCTTCCAGAAGTAGAGCAGCAGACCTTCTAACATTAACTTTATGACTGCTAGAGCTATGTGCAGAAAAAAATCCATTTGGTGGGAAATGGAATCCACAGGATTTCTCTTAACAAAAATCGAAGATTGCAGAGTATGTGCATAGCACGAAAGCCATTTGGAGTTTCTGAATTCTTGATTTTTTTTTTGGTGCTTGTAGTGTATATTTTGTCTTACTCTGAAATTCATTTTGTGAATGTATTCAGATGCAGCTGTGGCTTTAGGGTATAATAATAAATATCCAGGAACAAAATGTATAACCACAAAAGAAGTCTGAGAAAGCATGTAGGACTGGCAACAAAGAAGTGAAAGCAGTGTTATCACTCTGTCTGTGGACATGGCAGTCTGGGTTAAAAAGACAGCACAGATTAATAAGCAAAGTGAATATTTTGTTTGAATTTTTCTGTCTTTGATTTTTTGCAGGATGGGAGAGAATACAAAATTTAATATTCACACTGCTCCCTACTCCATTATAACCGCCTCACACATCCTGCGTGCTCTATGTTTTTGTTGGTATGATACTTAATTAACACCATTTTGCAAATGGCTGGAGGCTACAGGGGATAAAAACAAGACAAAACTTCTGTGTGCCAGCAGATGAAAGGTAAAGGAGACAAAATAGTACATAGACCCTTAAGCATAAAGGAAATAATAGAAAAAGAAAAATAGTAACAAAAGAGATATTTATAATCTATTCTCAGCTGTCTTTTTCATAGTGCAAGTATACAATGCAAAGCTGTTTAATTTCTTGTCAAAATTAAACATAAAATGAATTATTGATATTCTGTTTGTATTAAGCCACATCATGGTATGCCTTAGTAATCCATTGATGCACTTCTGGGTAACTGAAGGCACAAACCCACTCTTAAAAACTGCCCTGATAGTCTGCTAATGTAAACATTATCACATATTGTTTAAATATGTTCCTTCTGAATCTATAATATGTAAGTCAGTGGCAAAATAATTTGTCCCATTATGTTTGCTAAAAGAGAATGTTTAGTGTTTCTGAACTGTGTTATTTTATGTTTGACTGGCTGATTCTTCCAGATTCACAGAAGGAGGCAAACAGAGGATCGTTCTTTATTTTATTTATTCTGTTTTTAGTTATTACAATGAGTTATGATGCAGGTGGAATAATTCTTTGATATATATGATATGAAAACTGATAAATGTTATATGTTAGATTGATAGATATTAGATATTAGATACAGATATGATATAGTGATGCTGTTCATATAACAAGGAAGGACAATCAGAAGATACCCTAGGCATTACTTTGCCAAGAGAATCATTGTTTTGGAATTGAAACAAAATATATTATAAAATAGTTTTATGGCTTTTGAGAAACTTATTTTATCCAAATTACAGTCTAGTTCTTTTATAATATTAAAATGGTCAAAAATAAGCTCTTTGAATTACATATTTCTACATTCTGCTATTCAGAAGGTTGGCTGCAGAGGTCAGACATCTGTCTTCTTCTGTTCCCTAGATCCTGTGCTGCTTAGTTCCAGAAGGGTAGCCTATTTCAGCTAGGCACAATTTGTTTAGGAAGTAGGCAGACTGTATCCAAAAGGTAAAAGAAACATCTTTGAAGGATTTTGATGCCTAATGGCATAATTTACCTTTCTTAACATGAATTTTAATTTTATTTTTAATTTAAAAAATTTTACTTGTTCTTCATATTTTTCTTTTGAAAAGTTACATCCAATGAGTTTAATGAAGATTATAAAATGTTATAGTTATTACCACTTACTACTGTAATTACTATGTACGATTAAGCTTGCTCATCCTATAAAGATGAACAAGTTTTCTTCCAGAGGGCACATCTTTGTGTTTCTATTTTATTCATCTGTAATGCAAGTTGACAAGAACTATAATTGAGAGAGAGGAAAATGAGAGGTCTGGATTATAGGTTGCTAACAGCAGACAGAGAATTTACTGGAAATGTTTTGCTAGCAGAGTTAACAGTCAGAATTCCCCAGGTCAGCACTGAGGAGGGACCAGAGAAAAAAATAAACATCTTAGCTGTGTCAAATTGGGGCTCTATATAGAGTGGGAGCATGACTCCAATTTCTTATTTTTGTCAGCCCACCTATACTAATAGTTTGCAAATGTCTTTTAAGAAAAACTTGTTAAGATGTTTGTACTGAAGGGGACTCGCTTATGGAATTAGTATGGGATACAGAGCCTTATATCCCTAGGTCACTGGTTCAAGTAAAGCAAAAAAAAAAACAAAAAAAAAACCCCATATTTGGCAAATTCTGCTTTAAGTCACAGAACTGATACTAGAGCATTTTTTCTCAATCATTAGTGGACCAGGGAACACTTAAAGATATTAATTACTATACGCAGAACACCTGATGAAAACTTTCTCAAAAAAATCTGATATATAGTGGCTGTAATGTTCATAATATCTGTGTACTATGCATTCCTGCAAAACCAATTCAGGAAACTGAATTAAATATAATTTTACAAATATAACATGCATTTATTTCTTAAAAAATAGATACAATGATTATGCACACAACTTAAAACTGAAAATGGTATTTTCAAGTTTTAATGGGACTTTTGGTCCTGTATGATTGAGCCAAGTTCCTCTGTTCTTGGAGTAAGGTTTGTCAGAGAAAGACTTACCAAGAAAGTTATGTGCAAGTGGTTCTGATGCCACCATATCAGTAGTGGGAAATTTAAAATGCCCCAGCCGTAGCAAAAGAGCAAGGCAGCAGCAGATGCCGATGTGCATCTGGAAACTTTGCTGTGTGGCTGGGTTAGTCTACATCTCCCAGATATGCATCATCAGCTCCCCATGTTGCTCCTTCCAGACTGCCCACTCAGTGCCTCCCTTCCCTCCATGGGCAGAGGCTGGTCGCAGAACACCTTCACTGTGTCTATGGAGCACCAATTGAGAAACACTGCACTAGAGTAAATAAGAGCAGATTTTCAATGCATTACTATTTGGCGTCTGGGCAGTGGCCTATGTAATCTGAGTTGGAGGTCTCAGTCCAGTTTCCTGTAGATACAAATCCATAGCACATTTATTATTTTTAGAAAAGAAGACAAGAACTGAATAGACCACAGGGACTCAGTGTATCTACTAAGCAGAATCTCCTTCAACTTACAGTGGTTTTCCTCTGGTGGAAACCCTAAGCAAGCAGGTCATCTCTTCTTTCTTGTGGGGAATGCACCTTACACTGTATGTAGAGTTTTATTTCACATCGCTGGTCTTACTCAAGTGACTCTATCCCGGTCTCTCTAATCTTCTCTTGTATCAGCATATTAATGAAACAATACTTAAAAAGAGAAGAGGTTGGAGTGTATGATTTTATAACCTCATATTTTGCCTTATGCAATGTACATCTGCTGTCTGTTGTGTGAGTAGATTTTATCATCATGATAAAAGTTTAACCACATTTGAATGTACCTATTATACATCTGCTGATATTAATCATTCCATGTATTAATAATATGTAAAAAAAGACATTTTCCTAATCTCTAAACCCACTACTTCCAATTCCAGACCTACCGTTTCAGAAACACCTATAAGAAATTGGCCATCTCATTTGGGTAAATTGAGGAGCAGTCTGATATAGCTTACTTGTACACACACAGAGCACAGAAAAAGTGCATCTCTTTACACTTTTCAGTGCTTTCCTTGTGTCATAGAGTGGCTGCTCTCTATGGATAGACTGAGTTGAGCTCCCTTGGACTAATCCAGCTAACCAAAGAAGATGCAGCTGAACTAGGGCCTGTAAAGGCCTACTAGCAGCCAACTGAGGAAGGGCTCAGAAAGACAGAGCCTGGGCAGTAAAGGCCATACTGGAATGGAGTGAACTCCTGCGGTTAGCCCCTGGAGCAAGGAGGATCAAGGGCCCTGTGGCTCAGTGAAGTGAGCCTGCTCTCCAAGCAAGAAGCAGACCTGGCTGAGCCTAGGAAGCTTCCATGAGCTGGCATGCCAGAGATAACTGGGGGGGTGACCATGAAACCTTAGGCCAGGTATTGACTTACAATTTTTCTGTTTGTTCAATCTTTGTTATTTAAAAAAAAAACAAAAAAAAAAACAAAAAAAACTTCTTTGACCAGCACTGTGTATGGCAGAAAGTACTTGAGATAGGGTGCAATTATGGCTGCCCGCTAACATGTGGTACCTAGCCCACACCAAGACTAAGAAGAAGATTGAGGATGTGATCTGACTGTTAGTGGCAGGGCAGCAGGAGTAAGTATCTGTTATGTGGCAACATCAAGAGCAGCAGCAGCTGACCCAGACCCTGCTGATGCAACTGATGGAAAATTAGCAGAAGGACCAGTTCGCTGCACAACAGACGTGACAAGAAGTCCACTCCAAACAACATGTTGCACCTGGTAATGATGGTTGGTTCCAGACCTGGTGAAACTCTAGACAAAAGATGGTCCTGAGGCCTTCCTCTGGACATATGAATTGGTGATAAAGGCACTGGACTACGAGGCATCAACATGGGCAGACTGCATGGCATGGTTCCTGATGGTTGGAGTATGGGTTGGATAAATGGACTATAAGGTGGATGGAAGGCTGTCTAGATCATAGGAGTCACCAAGCAGTGATGAGTGGCTTCATATCTAATTAGCACTTGCTGTTAGTTCTATTTAACGTCTTCATTAATGATCTGGAGCATGAAGTGCATTGCACCCTCAGCTAGTTCAGAGATGATACTAATCTGGGCGGGGTGGGGTGTGTGTGTGTGGAGTGATAGATATGTTGGAGGGCAGGATAGGATACGAAGTGACTTAAGCAAATTGGAGGCCTGGACCAAAAGAAATCTGATGAGGTTCAAGAAAGACAAGGACAGAATCTTGCATTTAGATGGAAGAATCTCATGCACTGCTGCAGACTGGGGACCAACTGAGTAAGCAGCCATTCCGAATAAAAGGAACTCAAGGTTAGAGTGGACAAGAAGCTGGATATGAGTCAACAGTGTGCCCTTGTTGCCAAGAAGGCTAATGGCAAATTGGGCTGCATTAGTAGAAGCATTGCCAGCAGATTGAGGTGAGTGCTTGTTCTCCTCTACCAGGCACTGGAAAGGCCACAATTGGAGTACTGTGTCCAATTTTGGGCCTCCCACTACAGAAAGGATATGGACAAATTGGAGAGAGTCCAGCAGGGGCAGTGAAAATTATTAGAGGGCCGGAGCACATGATTTATGAGGAGACACAGAAGAGCCTGGGATTATTTAGTCTGTAGAAGAGAAGAATGATGAGGGGGATTTTGATAGCAGCCTTCAGCTACTTGAAATGGGGTTCCAAAGAGGATGGAGCTACGCTGTTCTCAGTGGTGGCAGGTGACAGAAGCAGCAGCAATGATCTCAAATTGCAGTAGGGGAGGTCTAGGTGGATATTAGGAAAAACTTCACCAGGAAAGTGGTGAAGCACTGGAATGGGTTACCTAGGGAGACAGTGGAATCTTCATCCTCAGAGATTTTTAAGGCTTGGCTTGACAAAGCCTTAGCTGGGATGATTAATCATAGTTGGCCCTGCTTTTAACAGGGAGCTGGAGTAGATGACCTCCTGAGGTCCCTTCCAGTCCTCATCGTCTATGGTCTTACTATTCAAATTAAGTTTTAAATTAAATTATGTTTTAAAGCAGCATTTTTCTTCTGGATTGTAAAGTTTCAAAGCTGTATTATGTCAAAGTTCAATTGTAACCTTTTGAAAGAACAACCATAATATTCTGCTTATTGTCAAGGCCAGATTAAGGGGCCTCATCCCTGGGCTGCCTACAACCCTGGCCCCACCCCCTGCAGTCTGTGGCCCCAGCCCCCTACCATGGAGGCCCATTGGCAGGCTGGAACTGAGAGGGAGGCTGGAACCAGAGGCCACTCCACAGCACTCCCACCCTGGCCCTGGTCTGGCTGGTCTGCCCCTGGCAGTGAGGCCAGCTGGCACATGGTGCAGCCTCCAGTGCAGCCCTCCAACTGGCCATGCCCCTGGAGCAGAGCAAACTTCCACTGGCTCAGCCTGCCCCTGGGGACAGACCAGCCAGCCCAGGAGAGGGGGGTGGGAATGTCTGGAGCTCAGCCTCTAGCCCCAGGGCCTCGCCCCACCCACCCCCAGCACTGGCAGGGGCCCTCCCAGCACCCCAACGTGTCTCACCAGTGCTTTGGAGATTGAGTAGGGTAACAGGGTGGTGGATCATGCAGGGGCCTCAGGGTTTGAGCCTGGGACTTCCCACCCCTCTTTAGGTCAGGCCCTGGGGCTTCAGCTCCAATAGCCTTTGCATTGATCTGGTTCTGTTCCTAGTTGTGAACATTTCACAAGTGTTTGTAACACTGAGGTTCTTAGACTCCATACAATTCAGGTTGATCTGATACTAAGCATTTGTGCTTGGGATGGAGAGACCTGGCTATGAGCTCTAGGACTTAGGGAACACTTTGTGGCTGGGCAGTACTTGTGAAAAATGATGGGAAATGATGTTATGTTAAACTACTGAAGGCAATAATTTGGTTAAAGTTTTAGAAAGTTTCAGGCCTAAACTGTTGTAATAACTGACCCGGCAGAACGTCAGGGCAAAAGGATGTTTTCCAGCAGTAAGAGAGGTTAGAGTTGCCTGAGGGGCACATAGGGTATGTCCACACAGGGTTCTTATTTTGAAACAACAGAGGTTGTTTCAAAATAGAAATTCTCATGTCCACACGACGTACTGTTGTTTCGAAACAACAGTACCCATTGTTTCAAAACAACAGTACCCATTGTTTCAAAACAATGGTCATTGTTTTGAAACTGTTAAACCTGCTTCAATATCAAAATAGCTGTTGTTTTGAAACAGCTGTTTCAAAACAACGGTGTTCGGACACATTGTTTCAAAACAATGGGCGTTGTTTCGAAACAGCTGTTTCAAAACAACATGTCCGAATGGCCTTATTTCGAAATAACCATTTCGAAATAACAGCTGTTTCGAAAGCAGGCTTTCCCTTAATTCGAATTAACAAACTGTTAATTCAAATTAACTTATTTCAAAATAAGGATTTTATTTCAAAATAACTCCTTTCAAAATGGGTTATTTCGAAATAATGGTGTATGTGTGGACATAGCCATAGAGTCATAGGATTGGAAGAGACCTCATGAGGTCATCTAGTCCAACCTGCTGCTAAAAGCAGGACCACTCCCACTTTAAATCATCTCAGCCAGGCTTTTGTCTCACCAGCCCTAAAAATGTTTCTAAAGATGGAGATTCCATCATCTCCCTGAGTAACCCATTCCAATGCCTCAATGCCCTCCTAGTGAGAAAGGTTTTCCTAATATCCAACCTCAACCCAGGTGCAACTTGAAACCATTGCTCCTTGTTCTGTCCTCTGTTACTACTGAGAACAGCCTAGCTCTCTCCTCTTTGGAGCACCCCTCCCTTGCCATCAAAGCTCCCCTCAGTCTTCTCTTCGGTAGACTACATGTGCCTTGTTCCTTCAATCTCTTCTTGTAAGTCATGTGCCCCAAACCCCTAATCATTTTCATTGCCCATTCCTGGACTCTTTCTAATTTGTCAACACCCTTTCTGTAGTACGGAGCCCAAAACTGGACACAGTATTCCAGAAGTGACCTCACCAGTGCCAAATAGAGGGGAATAATCACATCCCTCAATTTGCTGGCAACCCTCCTGCTGATGCAGCCCAATATGCCATTGGCTTTTTTGACAACAAGAGCACATTGTTGACTCATATCTAGGGTTACCAGATATCAAGCATGGAGAGGAGGCCAGGGAAGTACAAAAAGGAGGACATTGGTGGACACATACACATCTGGGGCTCCAGGGCCCCTTCACCCACCCCAGCTACTTGCCCCCCAAATGCCTGCCCCCACCACCACCCCAAGTAATGCCACACCTGTGGGGGAGTGCACAGTGCTGGAACATGTTCCCCCACCAACTCAGGGGGCTCCAGTGGGCAGAAGCGAGCCCAGTCACTCCTCCCCTCCCTTCCCTTCCCAGTGCCTGGGGAAGCTGCACACCCACAGCAGCCCCCTGAACCAGCAAGGGAATGCCTTCTGGTGTGATGTGCTCCCGCATACTTCTGTTTTTAGAGTACTGCCCCAGTGTCTGGCAAAAAAGCTGGACAAAATCAACTATTTGGCAAATGCTTGCTGGACGGAGGACATCACAGCAAAAAGGAGGACATGTCCTCCTTTTCTGGACGTCTGGTAACCGTACTCGTATCCAGCTTCCCATCCACCATAACACCAAGGTCCTTTTCTACAGAACTGCCACCTAAGTGATCGATCCCCAGCCTGTAACAGTACATGGGATTTTTCCATCCTAAGTGTAGGATTTTGCACTTTTCCTTGCTGAACCTCTGAGATATTGTTTGGCCCAACAGTTCAATTTGTCTAAGTCTCCCTGAATCTTATCCCTGCCTTCCAGCGTGTCTACTGTTCCCCCCTAGTGTGGTGTCATTTGCGAATTTACTGAGTGTGCAATCTATCCCATTAATGAAGATGTTGAACAGAACTGGCCCTTAGACCAACCCTTCAGGCACTCCACAAGTTACTGGTTGCCAACTAGACACTGAGCTATTGATTCCTACCCACTCAGCCCAATGATCTAGCCAGCTTTCTATCCACCTTATGGTCCATTCATTCAAACTATACTTCTTTAACTTGCTGACAAGAATGCTGTGGGAAACCATTTTGGAAGCTTTGTTAAAGTCGAGGTATATCACATCAGCACCTATTTCCACACCCACATATCGAGTCATTTCATCATAGAAGGCAATCAGGTTGGTCGGGCATGATTTGCTCTTGGCGAATCTATGCTGACTGTTCCTGATCACTCTGTTTTCCTCCAAGTGTTTCAGCATGGATTCTTTGAGGACCTGCTCCATGATTTTTCCAGAGATTGAGGAGAGGCTGATTGGTCTGTATTCCCCCTGGTCCTCCTTTTTCCCTTTATTGAAGATAGGTCCTATGTTTGCCTTTTTCAAAGATAATGGCTAGCGGCTCTGCAATCACATCTGTCGACTCCCTCAGCGCCCTTCACAAAGAGGAAATTTTGTCCTCCTTGAAAGGGAGGTTGGAGAGAATATGTCACAGGGTTGCTTGTCTGTGTGGCTAGACTGTTCTCTGGACAGGAGCAGGTGAGCCTAACCTAGCTCATTAAAGAGAGCTAGGCTGCACCTGGGCCTAGAAAGGGCTACTAGTAGGCAGCTAGAGAGAAAGGTTGAGCCCTGGACAGCAAAAACCACATGGGAGCAGAGCTAATCCTGTAGTAAGTCCTGGTACAAGGGGCCAGAGACTCAGGGAAGCAAGCCTGCAGCTACTGCTCCATGAGTGAAACATAGCTGACTGAGGCTAGGAAGCTGCCAGGAGCTGGAGACCCAGAGACCACTGGGAGAGTGGCCAGGCAGCTTGGGATAAGGTGCTGACTTAAGATGGTTCTGTTTCTTTGTTTAACCTTTGTTATTAAAGAATAAACCTCCTTGACTGAGCCTGCCCATGGCAGTGCATGCTTCAAGGTGGAACGTAGTGATGATCACCCAGTGACACCTTCTTAAAGTGAAACAAACAAGGAGTCCTGTGGCATTTAAAGACTATAATTTATTTATTGCATGAGTTTTCTTGGGAGAAAAATCCCACTTCATCAGATGCTTTGAAGATCTTATGGGGAATGCAATAAATAAATTTGTTAGTCTTTAACTGCCACAGGACTCCTTGTTTGTTTTACTAAACTAGACTAACACAGCTGCACCTTTGGAACTTCTTAAAGTGTAAACTCTGCAAGACAGTGAGTACTACATTGTAGTCACTACTGGAATTCACCTTATAAATAAAGATATACATTTATTTTATTCATTGCTGGGTATCAATACAGCTATTAAAGCAAGTAGAACAAAGGTATTTAAAAAAAAACCTAGGAGGAAAGCATGAAGATGGATAGGATTGGAAGAAACAAAATCACAATGAAGTGCCAGCACATTAGTCTAATTGACTTTTTGTACTTTTGTTGTAGTCATGGCAGCCACTCTAATTTTCCTCCCAGACATGTTAATACAAATCAGCAACAAAACACTTCCTAGGGGAAATATCAAGAATGCTCTAAATGCCCTGTTTATTCTTCCTCATTTAAAACACCCTCTAATCACTCTCATTAATCAATTCAAACAAAAAGAAGTTTACACACAGATTTCCGGCTGTACTCGTTGTTCTTCCTGACAAGGTTGAATAGGAAAATTAATGCTAAAATTAATAAAACATTCAGTTTATTCCATGACATATAAGTTGTTAGAATCAATTGTGCTGCAAGTATATGCAGAAAGTTGAGTTCACAGAAAAGGCTGCTATTTCATCCAAATACAATTATTTCAAAAGGGAAAACTAAAGTCAATGGAGATGTACAAGAAAAGTGAATTTGGGCCAAATAACTACCGTAATACAATAAAACTCACTTTTATATAAACAAAAAAGAGGAGCTACAACTTTGCTCCTCCCCAGATGAATTAATCATTATACAATTTCTAGGGCTATGACTGCAAAGTAAATGTTCACATACTGTAGCCAGAGATTTTTGTCTGTTTAGCTAAAATCTATGAGTAAAGTGGCAAAAGGCAATCTGACAAAAATTTTAATAGAATTTGTTAGATGAGGCAAAATAAATAGCATTCAAAATAAGCAGTATATGAAATAAGGAAGGGAAATAAGCGCAGGCCTTTTAAATGAACTCGCTCCTTCTCCCATCAAGATGACGGAAGATTTAAACTTTTGACCTCCCTCACTCCCGATCTCAGTTAACTGACCAAGACCAGTTGAAACTAGGTAGAAGACACTGTTAAGGTAATGAGTCATCAGGGGAAAAGGATGAAATCACCCTTGCTGGTATTGGTTGAGGGGATGTGATTGGGCAGTCAGAGTTGTACAAAAGGATCAGCATCTGCAGCTGGCCTTTGGAGATCGCCCCCACTCCAAACAGGTACCAAAAGACCTTGTGGCACTGGTTTCTACTGCACTAGGAGTCTCACTCTCAGCCACTCCCAGAGAGTGTAACAACATCTCTGGTGGATAAAAAAGGTGCCCTAGCGTCAGGCTCAACTGACAGCCTTGAGCTACGCTCAAAAGTCCTGGGTAGCATTCATGCACACAAAGGGCATCCTAGCCCTGAGCTCTGCTCGAAAAATCTTGGGTGAAACACTCCACTTCAGAGGGTACAGCAGAGTGAAGTTTCTGCTGGCGGACTTTTGGGTCTCACCCTCTCTGAGAGGAGTTTTCCAGAGGATACAACTGGGACCCCTTCCCAATTGGGGGACTTCGCGTCCCACCAACTCTGGTACAGATTGCGTAAAGGGCTCACTCCAAGGAGGCTGCACCACTCTGGCAACTGAGTTCCGACTCAAGGTGCATGCATCTAAGGAAGCCCAACAAGCTAAAGGATCTGAGCCATGTGGATAACTGAATCCCACCGTAAGGCTCAGATTCCCGAAGCTCTCACCCTGCAGTCATGCTGTAAGACCGCCTCCAAGCCCACAAGCACAGCAGAGAACCCTTCTAAGTCCTGGGTGATGTGTGACAAGTCAGAGGGCACACTGAGTGCCTGAGCAACGACCAGCAGAAGCAGCCACTCGAAGAAGTGATGTGCCAGTTAAAGGAACAGCAGAGACAGCCTAACCAGGAAATCAAGCCACCTGAAGCCCAATCCTGACTGAACCAGCCTACTGTACCCGTTCAAGGAGCAGGAGTGTTGTGAGTAAGATCCCATTCCCCAAGTGACTGCTCCCCCCCACCCCCCCAAAACACACACACACACACTTGTGGAATGTTTTATTTTATTAAATGTTTTAGGTAATTGTCAAGAAGTTGTGATGTTTTAATGTGTTTGTCTGTATCAATGTTTTAATGTGTTTGTCTTATTGTTAAGTCTGTAATTAGGTATTTGGCCCTTTAAGTAGTGTTACCCAGCAGAGCAGGATTCCACTCCAAACTGTCACTCTGAACTGCTCACTGTGATATACAGCTACTGATTCAAATTCATATTTACAGTATATGAATCTCATTATAATTTTTGTAAGCTCTTAAATAAATAGTTACCTGTTGTAGAAGAATTCCTGGCTCCAAGTCTCTTATAGCTCTTCATCAGTTCTTGATCAGTGGGCTGTAGCTGTATTTTCCACTAGGGGTTTTTACCCATTTAGACAGCACGGGTCCCACCCTCCTTATCCCAGAGTTATATACTTAAGAATCAGACTGCTGGACAGCCTGGTATTAAGTTCTGGGGTAACAATACAGTGACAATTATTTTTGATCTACATGTGGCTCCCCTATAGAAAGAGGTCTAGGACTGACCTGGCCTGGAGAACAAACTACCCCTTTCATTGTGGTATAGTTGTAGTTCAGTGAAAAGAAGCTGGACTAGAGGCACTCCTCTGAGTGTGAGGTGGTGCAATGTATGCAGTGTATTGTTTAGGGAGCCACCTCCACTGGCCAAGGCATTCACTCCAAGCAGAGGGCAAGTGGCAGAACCGTCACTACATTCTCAGTAACGTATTGCTCCTGTTGGCAGAGGATCCCCAGAAATAGGACGTGTTCTCGTTGGCATAAGCTCTTCCTTCCCTTGAGTTAGTCCTATCTGTGTTGTACACTGACTTAGCTGGAGAATGTTTACCAATATAACAAAAGGAATGAAATTCAGATACAGTGTAGTCACTCTGCCTGTCATTGTACAATTATTTTGGGGTCCTATAGGGATGAGAATTATAGAATGCTATATCAGATAAAGCCTCTAATATTGGGATATCTGTTACTGATGTCTACTGCTATATTCATCTATATAAAGTAACATAGATAAGTCTAACTATAATATGTATGTTACTTTATATAGCTGAATACTGTAATAAAAACTAGTAAAAGATGTCTGACTTAGTTGATTTCCCATGTTTTTGCTGAGCAAGAATCTAGAAATGTACATTCATTCTTTATGAGGTTGCTGAATACAGAAAAAATTTCCACATTTGAAATTTGACCTCTCCATTGGGAGTCACCAATAGGTCATCAATTATCTTTATCAAATCTCTCTCTCTCAAGTTCCTTTGTATGCTTATCAGAGGCAACAATTAATAAAATCTATATCAATCTCAGCTCCAGCACATCCAGAAATACATAGAAGCACACAGGAAACTAGCTTTTGCATCTTGCCAATGCCTACTTCCTCTGGTATCTTCCAGACAGAGACATAGCTCCTTTCTTCCTTTTTCTTTGGATGCTCCTGCAGGCAATGTAAAGATCTAACAATATAAAAGAAGGAAAAATTCTTTGCTTTCTTCTTTAGTTTTATATTGAAACTTTCCTAGTGCCATATAAAGCATTGTTTGGTTGATACATGTATCCTGTAAAATCTCCCATTATGTTCAATGAAAAACTGTATTTTATTCTGTGAAAAAATACAGTAATATACACAAGTATTTTAAAAACAATTACTGCATGTAGATTCCTCTTGGTGTTAAACGTTGCTTCTAATTTCAGTCAAGTAAGAGCAGGTCAAATATAAAAATTCAGGCTCCATTCATGCTCTAGCAAAAACCCTTATTCAAGGTACTACTAAAATATTCCTTTTGCAGTTTAAGAAAATTGGGTTTCTTATAGAGATTATCTTCTAGATAAGGGATATTATAAAGTCTAAGGCACATCTTATGAACTGAGATTACCAAGAATTATGAAAAGGATAATGGAAGTTTCAAGCTTAGTTCCAAAGAACCATGGAAATACCATTATGATAAGAAATGATAAATACATTAAGGTCAGCTTCACAATTTCTGGACAAGTAGTTCATATTCCAATATCTAAATTCTGCAGGCAAGTAAAGAACTGGTGAAGTTGGCAAGGTTATTTACATTTAAGCTGTGGGGGAAAAGAAAAAAGCTTTTGTTTGTAACTTAGGAGCAACAAGGATTTTCTGTTTCTGCATTCATTGGAAAGTATAGATGTGGCCCAACTAGGAAATTCTTGTTTCTACTTTAGTAACTATTTGTAAATCTGGATCAACTAGTTAGAGCTATACCCAGCAATGGTTTGGGGCTTGCTTTTTGAGGGCTTGCAGTATTGGGTAAATCAGCATCTTCCAAACTGTTAACTTCCTCTTTGGTGTCACAAGGCCAGGGAGTGAAGAAACTCACCACCCACTCTGCAGTGGAAATGAAGGGGAAAGTACTTCACAGTTTGTTCACTTCTTTGGGATTCCAAAACTAGTAAGATTGGCCCTGCTAAAATACTGTAGAAGACAATACAATTTGTTAAGAGAGGGTGCACAGTACAACCATGAGAAGCAAACGACAAATGATCGCCACGCAATGTAACTACAAGAAAAACTGAAGGAATAGTGTGGCATGAACTAAAATTCTATGCCTGTATATCTCAAGGCTTCTGTCAACTTATGTAAGTGGAAAATGTACCAGGGGAAAAAAACATAATTCAACGCAAGAATTGAAAGGCTCAGAAAACGCCATAAGAGCTTCTGTACCTCATTTCAGTCAGGGGAATCTTAATGGAGGCTCTAAAATATATTCACCTTGAGTGATAGGAGATAGAGAATAGATCTAACAAAGCAACAACTATCAAGGACTTACAAGTGAGATAGTGCTGCATGTACTAATTGCCTAGCACCTACTCACAAAAGAGAACAAACGTGGTAAAGTTTGAAGTAAGCAAATTCATCAGAGCAACTACATGTTTAGTGTGAATGAACTTGTGCCCCCAATAGAATAATAAATTTATCTGAGGAAGATTCCCTTTCCCTGGAAAAGCGTAGTAACTGCTGCCAGAGAGGATGGAAGCAGGGACAAATATCCTGAGGCACTGTGGAGCAGCATGTGTCACCAATGTGGAAAAAATCTGAGGAGAGAGGGGTTACCTGGTTTAATTTTTTTTTTCATACCTTGAACATTTATGGCACCTGAAGTACAAGTACTTACCTAAACACATTGGAAAGGTTTTTCTTTAAATTACACGCAGCCTATCATTTCAATCTATGAACCAGCATTTTTAAGTGGCATAATGAGTTAAAAGAGAATTGCTGAAACAGCAAGCATCCTGTTTGTGCAGCAGATACAATCACCAGTCTGTCAGCATGCTGTGACTGGCACACTCACATTAGTCATATGAAGACTGGGTGGGCTGTTTGCTGCCAATACCTTGGGAGCCAAATGAATGGTTCCTGGCTGGGGCTTAGCAGGAGACACAAAGTATTAGCCTTGGCTGTGTCTTTTTCTGGCTTGACCAGAAGTGAGCTGGATGCTCCACTGAGCTGGACAAGGAAGTTTCTTCTTCCTGTGTGTGCTGGTCACCTGCAGACTGCATTGAGTCTGATGGTGGAGCTACTGCCAGCGAGCTGATAGCAGATAGGAGGTGGGTCAGGAAGGGGCTGTGTGGTAATATTCATGCATCCATGCAGTGTCAGTTTTCCTTTCAGCTCCCAGTTGCCTGAGATAGACTCCCACAATTTGTTGACCCCCTCATCCATCCTTGGTCCAGCAAAATCAGCTGTGCACCCTCAGGCTTCTGTCTGAGTCTACTCCTAAATTAACATTAACTAGTGAATCTGGTTATGCATGGCTGGTTATGCCACTTGCTTTGCTTTGCTTTCTATTATTCTTACTGCATTGGGAAAAGATTCTTCTATGGAGCTATGTGATGATGGGAACGGAAATGTGACTGATTGGAACAATGTTTATGTTGCAGAATGAAAAACTTGCGTCAACATATTTTATTTCTGAGCATTGAGAAATTGAGAAAAGATTAGATTCCAATTTAAAGTGAGTAAGGAACTGGTCGCCCAGTCAGACAAGAAATTTAAAGGAGTGGAAATCACAGGCAAGAAAATACAGTACCCACTGTTTATTCTGCTGACCAGCAGAGCTCAGAGGGAAAGCATTTGAGGGAGGGGAGGCTGTGAAGTTAGCCGAGACAAGGCCCCATAACTGTTTAGTTTCTACAACCCCAAACGAAAGCGATCCTAACAGTCACAGATACAGGAGACATTCTCATGGCTCTGCGCTATTCCACTGGGTGCCCCATCCATGCATTTGTCAGCATAGCCTCTAAAGAAGCCCTGCAACTATTGATTTGTCCTTCCTGCAGCTGAGTGGTAGCTTCTGTAGATGTAACTTCTAGCCGTATTAACTCCAACTGAGATTTCTGCCTGGAGACATGGCAGAGGTGCAGTGGATAACATTACCGAATGCTACTTTGCGGCTGGACGCCAGGTGCATAAAGCCTCTGCAGAGGAGTTTCTTTAGGAACCCCAGGAGTGATGGCTGGTGCAGAAGGGGGCAGAATCACCCCCTTCCAAAAGACTAAGAAAGGGTATCCAAAGTAGGGTTCCTTTTTGCTTGTGTAAGAAGAGAGGACAACTTGTTCTCATGCTACCATCTGGAATTTTGATTTGTTTGGTTAAATGTAAGAGATGAAATGTTGTGTTGTGTTTTGGTTTTGCCTAGAATTTGGCAGAAGCATCTGAACTCAGTTCCTGAGCTTCCCTACTATATGCTACATAACAGGTTGACAGATTTAACTGATTTTGTTAAAATACATTTAATCTGTAGCTCATAGATACAGTGACATCTACTATGGTTTGATTAGCAGCAGTTTAATAGAAATTGTTCTTTTGCTCTTTGAAGAAATCAGTATAAGTCTATTTGCGGAAGCATTAAAAGCTGTTCTTGACAATGTTTCTAAATTGAGATTCGTTTGCATAGTCCATCCCAGCTGTTAACCATTTTAGAAAAATTATAAGACTCTGCAGTCTTAATATGCTAAAAGAAAATGGATAGTCTTCCCTTTGCCTTTGTGAGCACTTCCTTTCCTACAGGAGTCAGAAATATGAATCTTCAAAGTGCCCTGTTTATACCATTCCTTGGGGTGGAAAGATTTAATGCTTTTAAGCAGAAAGAGACACAGCAGTGAGGAACTTTAGCATGCTCTGACAGTCACAATCAATCTGTTTATTGTATCTTTTGTTTAAAAAATCCACCTGCAGCCACATTCTACGAACCAGTTAAATAAATTGATTTATCAATTAACTGAATGTGTTTTTCTTATCTTATACAACTGAGCTGTCATTAATTAACTAAGGGTCAAACCTTGGCATTTGAAAGAAAAAACTGTGAATGCGAGAAAGTATCAGCATATATCCATGGCAGCTGGATTTATATAATATTTGTGAATCATAGACACATAAGGCTGGAAGAGACCTCATGAGGTCATCTAGTCCAAACTGCTGTAAAAGCAGGACCACTTCCACTAAATCATCCCAGCCAGGTTTTTGTCTCACCAGGCCTTAAATGTTTCCAGAGATGGAGATTCCACCAACTCCCTAGGTAACCCATTTCAATGCTTTACCACCCTCCTAGTCAGAAAGGTTTTTCTAATATCTAACCTTGATCTCCCCAGGTTCAACTTGAAACCATTGACCCCTGTTCTGTCCTCTTTTACTAGTGAGAACAGTCCCACTTCTTCCTCTTTGGAGCACTCCTCCCTTTCAAGCAGTTGAAAGTTGCTATCAAATCCCCCCTCAGGCTTCTCTGCAGTAGACTAAATATGCCTAGTTTCTTCAATCACTCCTCATAATTCTTGTGCCCCAAACCTCTAATCATTTTTGTGGCTCATCACCAGACTCCTTCTAATTTGTCAACATCCTTTCCATAGTACGGAACCCAAAACTGGACACAGTATTCCAGATGTGGCCTCCCCAGTCCCAAATAACTGGGAATAATCACATTCCTCAATCTTCTGGCAATGCTTCTACTTATGCAGCCCAATATGCCATTGGCCTTTTTGGCAACAAGAGCACACTGTTGATTTATATCCAGCTTCCCATCCACTGTAACCCCAAGGTCCTTTTCTACAGTGCTGCTACTTAGCCAATCAGTCCCCAGCCTGTAGCAATACGTGGGATTTTTCCATCCTAAGTGCAGGACTTTGCATTTTTCCTTGCTGAATTTCATGAGATTTCCTTTGGCCCAATGCTCCAATTTGTCTAGGTCTCTCTGAATCCTATCCCTGCCCTCCAATGTGTTTACCATTTCCCCCAGTTTGGTGTCATCTGCGAATTTATTGAGTATGCAATCTATCACATCATCCAGATCATTAATGAAGATGTTGAACAGAATCAGCCCCTGGACTGACCCCTAGGGCACTCCACTAGTTACTGGTTGCCAACTAGACACTAAGCCATTGATCCCTACCCACCAAGCCCAATGATCTAGCCAGCTTTCTATCCACCTTACAGTCAATTCATCCAAACCATACTTTCTTAACTTGCTGACAAGAATGTCATGGGGAACAGTATCAAAAGCTTCACTAAAGTCAAAGTATATCACATCAATGGATACTCCCTCATCTACGTATCCTTTCATCATAGAAGGCAATCAGGTTGGTCAGGCACGATTCGCCCTTGATGAATCTATGCTGACTGTTCCTGATCACTCTATTTTCCTCCAAGTGTTTCAGAATGGACGTGCTCCATGATTTTTCCAGAGATTGAGGTGAAGCTGATTAGTCTGTAGTTTTCCGGGTCTTCCTTTTTCCCTTTCTTGAAGCTAGGTCCTATGTTTGCCTTTTTCCAATCATCCAGGATCTCCCCCATTTGCCATGAGTTTTCAAAGATAATGACAAGGAGCTCTACAATCACATCGCCCAACTCCCTTAGCACCCTTGGAGACTGTTCATCCAGCCCCATAGACTTGTGCACGTCCAGCTTCTCTAAGTAGTCCCTAACCTGTTCTTCCATCACTGAGGGCTGCTCTCCTTCTCTCCATTCTATTTTATCCAGTGCAGTAGCCTGGGAGCTGACCCTGTGAAGACTGAGGTAAAAAAAAGTGTTGAGTACTTCGGCATTTTCCACATCACCTGCCATGAGGATACCTGCCCCATTCAGTAAGGGACCTGTACCATCCCTGCTCCTCTTCTTACTGATATACTTGAAGAACCCCCTCCTGTTATCCTTCACATCCCTTGCTAGCTGTAACTCCAGTTGCCCTTTGGCCTTTCTGATTTTATCCCTGCAGGCCTGAGTAATATCTTTATATGGCTCCCTACTCATCTGTCCAGGCTTCCACTTCTTGTAAGCTTCCCTTTTGTGTTTCAGCTCACTGTAAAATTCTTTGCTAAGCTATGCTGGGCACCTTCCAGATCTGCTGTTCTTTCTCCACATCGGAATAGTATCTTCCTGTGCCCTTAGCAGAGTTTCTTTAAAATACAGCCAGCTCTCTTGGATGCCTTTCCCCTTCAAATTAGCCCCCCAAGGGATCCTGCCCACCAGTTCCCTGAGGGAGCCAAAATCTGCTTTTCCAAAGTCCAGGGTCCATGCTCTGCTTCTTTTGATCAGGATCCTGAACTCTACCATAAGGTTCACTGCTTCTCAGGTTTTCATTCACTTCTACTTTCCCAATCAATTCTTCTCTGTTTGTGAGCAGCAGGTAAAGAAGTACAAGGCCCTTAGTTGGTTCCTCCCGCATTTGTACCAGGCAGTTGTCCTCTACGCTCTAAAAAACTTCCTAGATTGGCTGTGCACTGCTGTATTGCCCTCCCAGCAGATGTCAGGGTAATTGAAGTCCCCCATGAAAACCACGGCCCGTGATCTGGAAGCTTCTGCTAGTTGGCCATAGAATGCCTCATCCACTTTCTCCTTCTGGCCTGGTGGTCTATAGTAGACACCCACAACATCACCCTTGTTGCATTCTCATCTAAACTTAACCCAGAGACTTTCAACAGGCTTGTCTCCGCTTTTACAGTGAAGCTCTGAGCAGTCATAAAGTTCTTTTACATATAGTGCTACTCCTCCATTTCTTCCTCCCTGCCTGTCTTTCCTGAACAATATATATGCATCTGTCACAGAGTAAGCCTTCCCTAGCACCCCCTCGTGGGGAAGCCACAAGGGGCATTAGCAGGGAGGGTGGCTCCATGATCTACTTAATGCTTAATGTCTGTGACAATACTCAGCCCTCTGGTCAGGGCAGCACGGCCTAGTGACTGCAGAGTTAATACTGATCCTATAAGCCGTCCTCAGATCAGGACAGCACAGTCTAGTGGCCGCAGAGTCAGTACACTCTATAAGTGGCCCTTGGGTCAGGACAGCATGGCATAGTAGCCACAGAGTCAATATACAGTCTATAAGTGGCCCTCAGGGTAGGGCAGTATGGCCTAGTTGCCACAAAGTCAATAATACAAAATCTACAAGTGGCTCTCGGGTCACAGCAACATGGCCTAATAGCCACAGAGTCAATACAGATTCTTTAAGTGGACCTTGGCTCAGGACAACAAGGCCTAATGACCACAGAGACAATACAGAGCAGGTCCCTTATGGGATACGGTGCTCAGGTAGGGGGGCTCAGGCCGTCCCACTAAACTGAGCCACAGCCCAGAGCCCTACAGTGCTGGGGAGTATGGCACCACATCAGCAAGGATCCCCACCGAAACAAGCTGAGTGTTCTCTATCCTACCCCCAGCTATATCCTTCAGGCTCCCTGAGCTACTTCCTATCTGGGACCAAGGTATGTTCTTGCTGAGTGCTGATCTGGGTCTTTCTCCTTCTTGGGACAGTTGTTATCTAGTTCCCTGCGAGTCCTAGGCATCAGGCTCTGGGTGCTCATTGAAGGATGGTTGCTCCTTAAGGGTCCCACTGGAGGAGGTGTCTCCCCTGGGTTGAGTCTGATGCAGCTCCTGAGCAACAACTTCCAGTGTACGTCTTCCCTCTTTGCTGGTCATCCCAGACTGAGCCTAGCTGCTCCCTTTTATATTGGGGTAGCAGCCTGAGCATGTCCAACAGGGCTCAAGGGGCAGAGCTTCAGCCGCCCATAGAGTTTGCTGGGCTTCTGCAGTGTGTGGAGAGTCCACCCTGTCACCCCATCCATGGCAGAGCTCCAGTCATGCAAGCTATCCCACCACATCTCTGTTATTCCAATTACGTCATAGTTCCTTGTCTGTGCCAGTACTACCAATTCTCCCTGCTTGTTTCCAAGGTTCCCTACATTTGTGTACAGACACCTATAATACCAGGCCAACTGCCCTACTTTCCCCTGTCAATTGTCTCGCCTGTTGCATCTTCCTCCTTGCATATTCTCCCAGTGTCCTCCTTCCCTACTTGCCTCAGGTATTAGGGCTTCATTAGGACACCTAAGACACTGATTTGATCCTCCCCTTCCTTCCCCACAGTTCTGACTAGACTCTCTTTTATACCTGTTGTTACAGCCCTGGCTCCCCCCAAGTTCCATCCCTTCCCCCAGGTCTCCCACATTGTCACTTACCTGTGGGCTTTGGTCTCCTTCCCCCTTCAAACCTAGTTTAAAGCCTCCTCACTAGGTTAGCCAGTTTACGTCCAAATATGCTCTTCCTCTTCCTCGATAGGTGGAGTCCACCTCTGCCTAGCAGTCCTTCCTGGAACAGCACCCCATGGTCGAGGAAACCAAAGCCCTCCTGGTAACACCATCTTTGCAACCAGACATTCACCTTCAGGATGCATCTGTCTCTGCTCAGGCCCCTACCCTTGACCAGAAGGATTGAAGAGAACACCACCTGTGCACTAAACTCATTCATCCATGCTCCCAGAGCCCTGTAGGAACATTTGATCTGCTAAGGGTCACATCTTGCAGTATCATTAGTGCTCACATGGATGTGTAGCATTGGATTGTAGTCAGAGGGCTGTATGATTCTCAACAATCTCTCCGTAACATCTTGAATGTAGGCCCCTGGCAGGCAGCATATCTCCCAGGACGCCATGTCAGGGCAACAGATGGGCGCCTCCATTTTCATTTGTCTTCCTATTGGTGCAAATTTGTCTGCAGGAAAGTTTTTTCTGTGGGTGCTATTCCCAGTCCAAAAATACAATCCTACCCACATTTTCCCTTAGGTTTTTCACACATTCTTCATACACACTATGCCTTGTTCATCATCACCAAATTTGTCCATGTCATTAACATTGTTTGAAGCATAGCTGTGATTCAGTAGAAAGACCAGGGTGCCAGTAAATAATTAGATATTGTGTTTTCTGGTGCAATACCCCACACCATATAGAGTGAAAACAGCACTATTTTAAGGTATCCCTTTTATACTGCAGAAAAAAAAAATTTCCTTTCTTTTATTTAAAAAAAAATTTCAAATTCATTTTAATTATAAGCTCTTTGGAGCAGAGGCCATCTCTTTCATTCTGTGTTCCTACAGGGCAGAGCTTGATAGAGTCCTGAACTATAACTGGGGTTGCTAAATATTACTGTAATACAAATAACGTCTATGGCACAACAAAAACACCTGACGCGTGACAACTACCAGGCATGAAACTTCCAGAATATTTCTCAGTAGTGGCTGCCGAATTTTTGTTTAATTTGCTTATCGGGGGGGGGGGGGGCGCCCCCTGGGTATCGCAAAATACTTAAAACCAAACCCAGATTTTGGGGCAGGTGACCCAAGCAAATGCCAGGGATGCTGGGCTTAGGGTGATGTTTTTATTGTTAGCAACAAAAGGCAAAATAGAATTTGTGAAGTAAAATGGTTCATTATTCTATGTGAATTCATTTTTTTGTAACCACCTAGCCTATGTCTACACTGGCAAAGTTAGTTTGAATTTACTCAGTTCAAATTAATTAATTTGAACTAATAATGGTTAATTTGAACTAACATGTTCCCACTAGAAACCCAGCTCAAACTAGAATGTCCATGGTCGGGACTTGCTAGTTCAATTTAGGGGGGTAACACCATGGGAATTGTGGCAACATGGCCCCAAAGAAGGGCCATGCCCCCACATAATATATAGAATGAGGAAGGCACCCTGGGATGAAGAAGGCCAAACAGCATAATTCGAAGTAACAGTTAGTTCACATTAACACAACTCCATTGGGTTACCTCAAAGTAATAAGTTCAAATTAACCATTACTTTGAAGTTAAGTGAGGTTTTATAACTTCAAAGCAAGCATTCATTACTTTGAACTAAGCAGTTCCTTAATTCAAAGTAATGAAAGCCAATGTAGCCATGCAATAATTTAGTTTGAATTAATCCTAATTAATTCAAACTGGATTGTAAGTGTAGACATATCCCTAGAAATGTTCTGGACCTTTGTAAACTGTCATGGAACCTTCCAAACTTTCAGAAAGCTACATTTTCCCCAAACCTCCTAAAATATTGTCACCCATGATCTCGCCAGTATATACGTGGCAGGATGTTGCCAGTCAGTCAGTGAGAAAAAAGAACAAACTGAAGTGAAGAGAGATCCCCATTGTGATATTGGGAACCTTGTTTCATTGTGAAAGTGCTTTTTTGTTTTAAGACTTGAAGAGTGTAAGTAGCAACTAATATCTTCAGCTGTCTATTGTACTTGACGATGACTGTGAGGAAGGGAAATTTTGCACTTGTTAGCTCACTGATGAGTCGAGCATCTGAAATAAAGCTTCTGTGAGAGTTTAGGTAGGAGAAACTGCAAAGGTGCTTGATATTATGATGTAAAATATGGTGCTGTTTATGCAGTGCCTCTCTGTGCACATCAATTGCCTGGATAGAATCATACACGACAGATCTCTATTTACATCTCTCTCTGGTAACTTCTTCCCAGTTCTCTATGCTAAAATTTGCTTTCTTCAAATTCCGTTTCAAAGCATCCTTATAGTGCACCTTTTGCCCTGCTCCATCACATTTCTCTTCCTTCAATTTGCCATAGAGAAGAATCTTTGGAAGCCCATGATCCAGCATGCAGATAACATGACCTGTCTGTCTCAACTATGTAGCTGCTATCAAAACTTCAACACTGGGCTTGCTGGCTCTTCTCAAAACCTTGGTGTTTGGAACTTGATCTTACCATTTATTTCCTAGAAGTTACTGCAGATGTCTCAGTTGCAGGCTTGTAAGCTTTTTGATGTGTTGCTTCTATAGGCATTACTGTTTCTATAACATACAGAAGAACAGTCAGTATCAGCATGATAGACCTTTATCTTCGTTGTTGTCATGATGCTATGCCGATACCATAGATGTTCTGATAATCTTCCAAATGCTTTGGACGCTGACTGAATGTGATATCTCTGTGGCATCTTGTTAAACAGCTCCTAATATAAGATATATCTAATGAGATGTCTAGCAAGACCCATCTATGTAACAATGTAAGAAAAACACTTGTTACTACTTTTGCCATGCTTAATGCATAACATGTATTATCATCTTGTATGACAGAGATAAATAAAGTATGCAAATTGTGTATCTAAGTCATGAAATGGACTGCAAATGCAATAAAAAAATAAAGTATTTAAAAGTTTAACAAATGGAGTGAGGGGGCTCTGAAGATGCTCCCTGCCTGGGACACCATTTGGTCTATGGCTGGTCTTGCCTAAAACACAATGCATCAGCATGTACAATGCCTTGCCTTCTAACTGTTCAATAGTGTAATTGTGAGCTATGGACATGATGAAGTTGTATGATTCTTTAAAAAACATTAATCGGTTTTAGTACAGGAGTTTAGTGGTATGGATACACCTACTGGGAAAAATTACTTGCTTATCTACTGAAGGCAATGGAACAGCTCCCATGAATCTGATGAGTAGAATTTGGTGCACATGAAAAAGGTATTTTCACAGAATCGATTTCCTGTCTTTCCTCTATGTTCTGTCATACAGGGGTACAAGAATAGTTATCTTAAAATTAATAAAAGCTTTCAGTTTAGGCCTGATCCTGATCAAGCCCAACTACGTGGTAAGTTCTTTGGAGGTAGGGCTTGTCTTTTCTGTTATTGCAGTGCCAAGCACAATGGGGGCCTACTTGCTATCTCAATACAAACTATAAATATTAGTAATATGAGCAGATCCTCATATTATATTCTACTTAAATAACTTCTGGGATAAAATTCACTCCTTCCAACACAAAAAGCCTAAATGACAAGGGGCTTTATGGAAAGGCATTCCATAGGGGAAGATGGGCAGAAATCATCCTCCAGCTTAAAAAGAGGCCTCGAAGCTGCAGCACAGCAGCTTCTTTGCAGCTGTTGTTTCAGTCCGGTGACTGCAACCATCAAATACACCTACATGGAGTTTTTGGGACACTGAAAATGTGGGAACCTAGACTCCCGGGGGCATACTGAGGGGGAAGACACATGCCCCAGTGCTGGCTATGCTGGGCCCTTGGAGGAGTAGCAGCTCCCTGCTGACATTTCAGGCAGCTGTGCCAGCTCAGCCCCTCTGCCTTCCATCTCCTCCACTCCCATGCTAGGTGCAAGGAGGAAGCCAGCAGTGAAAGGCAGTACTCTGGTCCTGGCATAGAGCCTGTCTACCTACTCCTCCTCTCCTGCTATGGGGTGGCCCCCTCATACTTACATTTGCACCCCACTGCTGGTATCTGCAATGGCAGTGCCCAGGGAGGGGAAGTCTGTGGGCCCATTTCTCATCCCCCCCATTCCCAATTCCCACTGCATCTGCCACGCTCACAGCAGGGGAAAATGAGGGAGAGCAGAAAATGGGCCCACAGACACCGCCCCCCCTCTTGGGGCACAGCGGCTGATTGGGGGAGGGTGCAAATTTACATGTTGGCTCCTGGATGCCTGAGGATCCATAGTATGCTACTGCAGATTACACTAAGGCTATGTCTACATTGCGGAGCACTGTCGAAAAAAAACTTTTTTTGAAAAAAAAACATTTCAAAATATATTCAGAATAATTATCTTGAAATAACTTTTTTCAAAAATGCTGTTTTGGGAGAACAGTCCAGGGACTGGTTCCTGGTCCCGAAATACCATGGCTTTTTTCCCCCCCCAAAAGTGCAAGTCTACACCGGTCTTTCTTTTTCGAAAAAAAGAAAACCAATGGAAACAATAAGGTGGACTTTTTCAAAAAAAGCCTTTGCCGCATCCAGCAATGGCTTTTTTTTTTAAAAGGTCTCAAAAAAAGGCTTTTTTCTAAACTTAACCATGTTTAGCATTGGCGAAAAAGCGCTTCGATATTTCAAGATACAGGCACACTTTTTCAAAAAAGCTAAACCCAACATTTTTTATCAAAAGAAAAAGCCTTTTTCGAGATAGCTTTTTTGAAAAAAGCCATTGCCAGATGTGGCAAAGGCTTGTTTTGAAAAAACCTGCCTCTCTCTTCCATTGGCTTTCTTTTTTTCGAAAAAGAAAGTCCGGTGTAGTCTTTCACTTTCAGGGGGGGAAAAAAAGCTGCAGTATTTTGGTCTCTGGCCTGTTCTCAGGTGACCCTAATTAGGGGTGGAGCCTTCCTATTGGGGGAGCTATAAAGGCAGCCACTCAAGAAAGCTGCAGCACCAGCTGTAGCAGCACCAGGAACAGGCAACAGGGTTGTTAACAGGGGAGTTTGAGAGGGAGTTAGGGACTGTAGAGGAGTTTTGTGGAGTTGAGAGTGCTGTGTATGTTTTCTTTTCTGTTTTGGGTTTTGTTTTTTTGTTTTTTCTTTTCTTTTCTTCTTCTTCTCAGTTTGCAGGGGCTGAGTGGCAGTTGGGATCAGGTGACCCCAATTAGGGGTGGGGCCTTCCTACTGGGGGAGCTATAAAGGCAGCCACTCAAGCAAGCTGCAGCAGCACCAGGGTTGTTAACGGGGGAGTTTGGAGGGAGAAAGGCAGACTTATGGCAGAGATTGAGGTAGCAGCAGAAATCACTCCAACAAGGGAAGAGACAATGAAGATGAGAGGATGTGGAAGCTGTGGGATGTACATTATCTTGGAGGGTGTAACCCCAAAGAATTTTGTTTGTATGAAGTACTGCCTCTTAGAGCTGTTGGAGGAGAAAATCCAAGGGTTGGAGATGCAGGTGGCAACTATGGTTGAGTTTAGAAGGGGGTTTGAACAGTTGATGGAGCAGAGGACTGGAGAGGCTGGAGACAAAAACTCAGACCTGCAGATGGAAAGAGGAGCAACCACTTCTGAGGGGAGACTGCTAGGTGAGGAAAGTGAGCAGTACAAACACATGACTGTGAGAAGGCGGCAGAGAAAAAGACTAGCTAGTGAAGGTGAAATAGAACTCAGTAACAGGTTTGCTGAATTAGCAAATGAAGGAGTCCAGCAGGCGAACACTGCAGGTGGGAGTGTGAGGAAGAAGAGGAGAGCAGCTAGTCTGATTCAAAGGGGAGTTGAGCCTTTGGACATAAATAAGAGGCCAGGGAGCACTCAGGAGTGGATGCAGAGGATTGCAAACAGCAGCTGTAGACATCATGACTCCCGAACAGAGAGAACTGGGGATAGACTGGAGAAGCACACTGTTTCCAGGAAAAGGCAAGTGTATGTGATTGGGGATTCTCTGCTAAGGAGGACAGACAGGCCTATAACTAGAAGTGACCCTGAGAACAGGAGGATGTGCTGCTTGCCTGGTACTAAGATACACGATGTGGATCTGAGGCTGAAGAGGATCCTAATGGGAGCAGGAAAGAATCCTCTGATTATCCTTCATGTGGATATGAATGATATAACTAGATTCTCATTGGAATGTATCAAAGGAGACTATGCCAGGCTGGGGAGGACTTTCAAGGAGCTGGAGGCTCAGGTCATCTTTAGCAGGATTCTGCCTGTCCCTCGAGGAGGACAACACAGCTGTGAGAAGATTCTGGCAGTTAACAGATGGCTCAGGCAGTGGTGTTACAAGGAGGGCTTTGGGATGTGTGGACACTGGGAGGCATTCATGGACAGAAGATTGTTTGCTAGGGATGGACTTCACCTGAGTAGGGAGGGAAACAAGCTCAACTGAGCTTTAAACTAAGGAGTGTGGGGAGATGGTTGGGAGATGCTCGGACAAGCTCTACACCTGATACTAGAATTGAGAGGCAGGAAACTGAATTCAGAAAAGACAAATATGTGGGAGGCAGTATAGATGCTATAAAGGAGGGGAGCACAAATACTGGTCTGATGGGTGATGTTGGCAGTAGTAAAAAAAAGGCCATGTCAGGTACAGAATGTGAGCAAAGCTGAGCAGCAAAAGCTAAAATGTTTATATACCAATGTGAGATGCCTAGGTAATAAAATGGAGGAACTGGAACTACTGGTAGAGGTATTGAAACCAAATATTATAGGGATAACAAAAACATGGTGGAATAGTAGTCACGACTGGTGTATGGGCATTAAAGGCTATGCCTTCTTTAGGAAGGACAGATGCAATGGCAAAGGTGGCGGTGTGGCATTGTATATCAATGATGCAATAGAATGCAAAGAAATTCAGAGTGATGAAATTGGGAGGACAGAGTCCATCTGGCTCAAAATCACATTGGAGAAGAAAGCTACTGGAGTTTCTCCTGGATTAGTGCTTGGGGTGTGTTACAGAGACCTCCAGGATCTGATTTGGACATGGACAGAGAACTCTTTAAGGTCTTTAAGGAAGTAAACACTTCCTTTAAGGAAGTAAACACTGGGAACTGTGTGATTATGGGAGATTTTAACTTCCCAGATACAGACTGGAGGATATGCGCTAGCAGCAATAAAAGGGCCCAGATTTTCTTGGAGGTCATAGCAGATGAATTTCTCTATCAAGTGGTTTCCAAACCAACGAAAGGAGAAGCGATATTAGATTTGGTATTAGTCAGTAGTGAGGACCTCATAGAGGAATTAGTTGTAGGGGACAACCTAGGCTCTAGTGATCATGAGCTAATTCAATTTAAACTGAATGGAAGGGTAAACAAAAATAAATCTGTGACCAGAGTCTTTGACTTCAAAAGGGCTAACTTCAAAAAATTAAGGGAATTAGCTAAGGAAGTGGACTGGACCAACAAATTCATAGATATGAACATTCAGGATGCTTGGGACTGCTTCAAGACAAAGCTGCAGGAACTATTTGAAGCATGCATTCCAAAGAAGAGGAAAAAATTTTCAGGCATGGGTTCTAAACCAAGCCTGATGAATGTACATCTTAAACAAGTGATTAGGAGGAAACACAAGGCCTACAAGGAGTGGAAGTTGGGAGGAATAGGAAAGGAGGGCTACCTTTTACAGGTCAGAGCATGTAGGGATCAAGTGAAGAAGGCCAAAAGCCAAGCAGAGTTAGACCTTGCAAAGGGAATCAAAACCAATAGTAAAGGTTCTTCAGCCATATAAATAGAAAGAAAACACAGGAGGAGGAGGTTGGACCACTATATGCTGAGGATAGGGTAGAGATCAAGGATAATCTAGGCATGGCTGAATATCTAAATAAGTACTTTGCCTCTGTCTTTAATGAGGGTGATGGTGAGATTGGGGACAGAGGTAGGGTAGCTAATGGAATGAGAATATAGAAGTGGAAATTACCATATCTAAGGTGGAAGCCAAGCTTCGGCTGCTTAATGGAACTAAATCAGGGGGTCCAGATAATCTTCATCCAAGAATATTGAAGGAATGTGCACATAAAATTGCCAGCCCTTTAGCAAGGATTTTTCGGTGAACACAGGGGTTGTACCTTATGACTGGAGAATCACTAATATAGTCCCTATTTTCAAGCAAGGGAGTAAAAGTGATCCAGGTAACTACAGGCCTGTTAGTTTGACCTCAGCAGTATGCAAGGTCTTGGAGAAAATATTGCAGGAGAAAGTACTTAAGGATATTCAGGAAAATGGTAAATGGGATAAAATATTACATGGCTTTACAAAAGGTAGATCATGCCTGACCAACCTGATCTCCTTTTTTGAGAAGATAACAGATTTTTTGGATAAAGGGAATGTGGTGGACCTAATTTACTTAGATTTCAGCAAGGCATTTGATAGAGTTCCACACAGGGAATTATTAGTTAAATTGGGGAAGATGGGGATTAATATGAAAATAGAAAGGTGGATAAAGAACTGGTTACAGGGGAGACTACAGAGGGTCATAGTGAAAGGTGAAGTGTCTAGCTGGAAGGAGGTTACTAGTGGAGTTCCCCAAGGATTGGTCCTGGGACCCATCTTATTCAACCTTTTCATTACTGACCTTGGCACAAAAAGTGGGAATGTCCTAATTAAGTTCGCAGATGACACCAAGCTGGGAGGTATTGCCAATACGGAGGAGGATCAGGATAGCATACAGAATGATTTGGATGATCTTGTAAAGTGGAGCATTAGAAATAGGATGAAATTCAACAATGGGAAGTGCAAGGTCATGCACCTAGGGACAAATAACAGGAATTTTTCTTATAAGTTGGGAATGCATCAGCTGGAAGTGACAGGGGAGGAGATGGACCTGGGCATACTGGTTGATCACAGAATGACAATGAGTAGCCAGTGCGATGTGGCAGTGAAAAAAGCTAATGCGGTCCCAGGGTGCATCAAAAGGGGTATTTCCAGTAGAGATAGGGAGGTGTTAGTACCATTATACAAGGTGCTGATGCGACCTCACTTGGAATGTTGTGTACAGTTCTGGCCACCCATGTTTAAGAAAGATGAAGTCAAACTGGAACAGGTGCAAAGAAGGGCTACAAGGATGCTTCATGGAATGGAAAATATTCCCTATGAGAGACAACTTGAAGAGCTTGGTTTGTTTAGTCTTCCCGAAAGAAGGCTGAGAAGAGATATGATTGCTCTTTAGAAATACATTAGAGGGATAAATACAGGGGAGGGAGAGGAATTATTTGAATACAGCACCAATGTGGACACAAAAACAAATGGATACAAACTGTCCTTCAGAAAATTTAGGCTTGAAATAATTAGATGCAGATTCCTAACCATCAGAGGAATAAAGTTCTGGAATATTCTACCAAGGGAAGTGGTGGGGGCAAAAACCTTAGGTGCCTTCAAAACCAAGCTTGATAAGTTTATGGAGGGAATGATATGATGGACAGTGTAGCTTAGCCATTGTCTGTCTTTTACTACTGGTGATGGGTATGATAGTGACCTGGGAAGGGGCATTAGATGGAGTGGGTTTTGAGTTATTACAGAGAAGTTCTTCTTGACTGGCTGTTGTGGACTTGCCCTCATGCTCAGGGTCTAACTGATCGCCATATTTGGGGTTGGGAAGCCAATTTTCCCCCAGGGCAAATTGGCTTGGGTGCTGGGGCTTTTTTGCCTTCCTCTGTAGCATTGGGCATGGCTCACTTGCTGGTTGATTCTCTGTATTAAAGTCTTTAAATCATGATTTGAGGACTTCAATAGCTCAGTTATGGGTTTGAGGTTCATTGTAGGAGTGAGTCGGTGAGGTTTGTGGCCTGCACTGTGCAGGTCGTCAGACTAGATGATCATATTGGTCCCTTCTGACCTTCGAGTCTATGAGTCTATAAATAGCATTTTTCAAAAGTTATTTCAAGATTTTTTGAAATACTTTTTTCGAAAAAGATTTTTTTTTTGAAAATGCTCTGCAATGTAGACATAGCCGAAAAGTGCTCTTCTTCCTACAGTATCTATCAAACAAAGCAATACTTACACAGCACTGAGGGCATATCCTATGTTCCTGTTCATAATAGCTTGAAGTTCTTTTCCTTTCTGCAATCCTCAGAGTTAGAGAAATTACTTTAGTCTCAAGATGTGAAAGTGGATTTTTTTTCACCTAAAAGAGTTGAGTCCTAAGAGAGCATTATTTTACCCTCACATAAAAAGAAAAGACAAGATTTTCAATAAAGCCCATAACAAAATGTATTAAACAGCTCATTAGCCAGACATATTAGTTGACAGTGTATCACATGTCCTCATATGATTAAGAACTCATTTATGATGTGGAAAAATAAATTTTTACTAGTGTAAAAAGCTGTAAAGCAATGAAATAAAGTACCTGACATGTTTTAATTTTTCCAATCCAACCAAACAGAAGCTATTCAAATCTTATTATATAAAGAATCTTATTGTCTGCAGGTCTCTTTAAGTAATATTTTTATCATTTAAATATTTTTTCTTCACTGATATCATGTTGCTGCTTTGCAAGTTCTTGAAACCGTATATAGACATTCGGCTTCAGCATTCCAACCAATCTGAGTATTCTTCACAAATTACTTTAGCTTGGGAGATGGTGTAGGAGTTCTTTTCCTTTGCACTTTTAGGCTTTGGTAGAACACATCTAGGATTAAAACTAAGAAAAGAGATTTCACTGAGCCTGTTTCAGCGCAAACATTGCATGAGATGTACTGGCACCTCCTGCGATAAACCCACAGCAGCAGAAGGCAAATCCTGGAGTCTGGATTGGTAGAGTCAATCTGCAGAGAAAATTGGAAATGCCAGTTCTTTGTCTGAATCTTGATTAATCATGACCAGCTACCACATCCTCAGTTCACTTTATCCTTTTATATTCCTTAGTATTTGGCTAGAAAGGTGTTAAAAGAGACATGGCCTGGGACAGAACTGAAAGTTGTTGATACTGGATGCTTGGTGATCAATGTGACTACCAGTGGGACATGGTACACCCAATTTGCAGATCAATAAGGTTTAACATACCAGGTTTTCTATAGACATCCTAGTTATGTACAATACACTACTTACATACAATATACTAGTTCCCCAAAATTAATTACACTATATCATACACACTCAGGCTGGAGAGTTCAGCAGTCACTCAGAAGGTTGGGAGTGGGTGGCCTCTGGTTCAACTGGAAGCACCTCCTATGGAAGCAGGTGTCAAGGGAGCATTCCCCTTTGTTTAAGTGGTAACTTATATCCTTCCATAAACAGCTTTCTCCTAATTACATCTCTACTCATTTTCATATATTTTAATTACCTAAATTGGGTTCTTACCCATGACTACATTCCATTCTCACCATGATAACTGGGATTGTCAAAACAACATCTGGTAAGAGGCTGTGTGGTGTAAAAATATGCCCCTTGGCAATGAAAAAATGGACCCCTGGATGTTTAAGGATAACGTTCCCATCCATGTGCAGCTGCAAGCATACATGCTATGTATTTCATCGCATTATATGCTGTGACATGAAGAAATTGAGAAATCTGCAAGGTTACTCAGTACTCCTATTTATCTCTGCCAACCAAAGGATGTCATGCGACAGAGGTCAGAATACCCAAATATGCTACTGAAGCTATGCTAGGCCAATAGGATAGTGGTCAGACCACTCAAATTGCACTGGCCTCCAGCAACAGTCCGGGAGTTGGGTTTGATGTTTCTTCAGATCATTACAATGCAAACTATATTGTTCTCTATCCCTTTCCATTGTTCAAAGACTGTTTTTTAAGTCTTGGAGAATATTTGTCACTAGCCTGCTAGGCTGGACCCATAGTGCACTGTAGCTGTTGTACTTACAGGGAGAGAAAAGAGGAGAGAGGTTCTAATGCAATAAGTCAAACTGAAGGACACAGTGTAAGCTAAAGAGTGATTTTTGGATAACCAAAAATTGGCCTTCCAGCCTCTTTGGCATAAACCTGCAGTTGGGTGGCCAGGGCTCCCACCACAGTTATTGCTCAGTATACAAATAATTCTGACACTGAAAAAAATCAGACATCGGATAAAGATTTCCCGTAAATGATGCACACAATACTGTATGCAATGTGTTCTTAGCTAATAAAGGCATAGCCGGAGATATTCACCTGATAATTCACCTCCTCATAGATACACACACAGTTATCTTTACTTTATACAATATTTGTGCCTTTCCTGGGAGGTTCTTAAAGCATTCTACCAACAATAACGTATTAAGTATCATAACACCAATGTGAGGTAACAAAGCATCATCACTTTATTTTATGGATAAGGAAACTGAGGCAGAGCAAGGCCAGATATAACAGCAAGTCAAGAGCAGCGCTGAGAACAGAATCTAGATTTCCGACAGTATTGTCTAGTTCTGGACTCTAAACAGGAGATAATATTTGTTCTTCATATTAATGTTTGAAATTTCATATTATGTGACTGAGAGTTACCCTGACAAGTTTACACAAACATAAAATTGTGACCACTGCAATCCAAACAATATCTGCTGTTAAAACAGATTGATAGAGATTGTTACTTATTATATATGTGTAAGGTGAAGGTTTCTGCCAACTGTTAACTTTTATAAAGCTGCAGACTATACAAATAACACTTTTCCCTATTATGAGTAAGATGCATTGGTTTTATAATTCAGTACAGGTTACACTGAAGTGCCCTTATAAAAGCTCTCTTTGTGAATACAGCAACAGACTGCTGGCCATTCAGAGTAGAAGATTCATGAAGTATATTTCATTTGTAGTGCAGTAAAGATTTCTGATGAATGGGAAAAACAGCATCCTTGGCAACAATCAAAACAAACAGCCAACCTTTCAGCGGGTATTATTGTTAGTCTTGTTTGAGATGCAGCAGGGACCTTGGGCCTGTAAAGCCAAGGAATGAATATTGTCCATGACAGTGCTTAAAGTAGACAGCCTTGTTCAAAAATACTGCATACCTGTGTACGATACACTGACACTGCCTAACAGTTTAAACAAGTGGCTTTCAACTTGTAATCTGCAGACCCCCTGAGGGGCTGCAGACTAGATTTAAGATTTCCACATCTCTATGTGAAATTTCTTAGGGGTCTTCAAAGGAAAAAAGTTGAAAAAAAAATCACTGGTTTAAACAGATGCTGATAAAGTTAATATGGTACCAAATTCAGTTATTTGAAGGTTATGTTTAAACTGTGTACAGACCCTTCTGCACTATCTCCTCCACTGTGATCCAATTCTGGTCCTCTCTTTACCTGTCCTACTTCCATTCTCATCACCTAAGCAGTCCTAACCTCCACATCCTGTCTTCTCCTGCCCAGTCTCTTTGTCCAGTCAGTCCCAGTTCCCTCTCTGCACCCTGGCTCCTCAGCAGTTCCATAGTCTCTCTGTTTAACTCTAACCTGGAACTACAGACCTGACAGCAGAAACATTAAAGCAGGCACCTATTCCTGCAACAAACCACACTGCCAGCTTTGCCCACATATCTGCACAAAAGACACAATCATAAGACCTAAGCTATGTTTCCTCTAAGCTGTGCACACAGGTTGTGAAACCCACGCACACAACAAAATAAAGCGCGCACAAAAAAATCCAACAGTGCTAATATGTTTATGCTACTTTTAAAAAGGTGATTTCAAGTACCAGGTTTCAAATAAAGTTTTGTAATTTGCAAAATCATTTCCATCACCCTATCAAAATAAAATTTAGACATTATTAGCATCAGACACCTTTACTTTGCTGCACTCACAAGTCTGACCACACTCATTGCAGTGTGCACAAATTGGGACACCAGTTCCAAAAATTTGCTCAAAAGAAATTTTTTGCACACACAACCTATGAAAAATTAGAGGGAACTCTGGACCTAAGCAAGCCAGCTACTCTATCAAGGGCTCATTCACCTGCGCATCCACCAATGTGATTTATGCCATCTTGTGTCAGAAATGCCCCCCACCTTATAAATTGGACAAACAGGACAGCCTCTGCACAAAAGAATAAATGGAGAGAAATCTGACATTAGAAATTGCAACATTCAGGAACACTTCAGTCTCCCTGATCACTCCATTAATGACCTGTTAATAGCTGTACTCAGACAAATGAATAACAAATCACAGCTTCAAAGAGGAAACTGCAGAATTGGAATTCATATGCAAGTTTGACACCATCAACTTAGGGTTCAATAGAGACTATGAGGTTTTTTCCCATTACACAAGGTAATTTTGCTTTCCTTTTTCCCTCACCTCCCTCCTTATATGCCGTTGTCCACTGTTTGAATCTAAATAACTGCACTGATTTGCTCTAATAGTCTGACTTGATCCTATGACTTACACTTCCCTGCATTTATTTTCCTCTCATTCACCTGTATTTCTCCATCTCCAAGCATCTGATGAAGTGGGATTTTCTCATACGAAAACTCATGCAATAAATAAATTTGTTAGTCTTTAAAAGTGCCACAGGACTCCTTGTATGTCTTACCCATAAAGCCTGGGACAAAGTACTCCAGTACTGCTGAGATCAACATCAGACAGTCCATTGAGCAGAAGAGCTACATCCAAGATTATACTGTGGAAGTTGGCTCTAAGCAAATCACACTCTACCTCCACACTTACTCTTGGCATTGGAGGCATCTCAGCCATCTGCACCAAGTGAAGCTGCATAAGCACCATAGCAGGCTGAATGGGAATGATCAGAGCACTAAGACCAGGACTCTATGAAAAGGTCAGTGTTCTCCTATGCTGCAGGACACAGAAATATCACCACAAGAGCAGGCCTGCAAGATCTGCCAGATTTCCATAGGGAAGAAGGAGCAGTCTGTAATGTAGCATACTCCTCTGATACTGTACCAGAAGCATGTCATTGATGGCATTTTCAGCCTCTGCAACAGCGCTGGCCTTTGAAGCAGTGCAGACATTAGAGCTGATGGGCAGGCTATGGAAATGGATTTGGCAGAGAGATACCTACCACTACTGAGAAGGACCCTGGTTCCAATGGAGGAGTCCCTATGGGCACTGCCTAAATAAAAGGTAGACCTTCCATCTCCATCACTGGATCACACACTTTCCCGACATTGATCATGGAACCATCTCCCATATGGTCCCCAGCCAGCATGAGAAAACTGAAAGAATCCTTTTCCTGCAGCCACAAGAGTGGCAATGGCCAGGCCAACACTCATATGCACATGGGATGCCACTGTCATCTTTTTGGGACAACTTGTGGAACACAGGTTAAAGCTCTCAAGAACTGTGCAACCCCAACAAGGGCAGCTGGAGCTTATACAGAAGGACTGTGCATGCCCAATAGGTCCCCTCACTCTCAAGCCTTGGGAGACAGACCTCTCCTTGCCGACAGACAGCCCCTAACCTTTAACAGATACTCAACAGCAACATTAAAGCAGGGGAACATACCCCTGCAACAAAAACACGTTGTCTAATTTGCCCATGTATCTGAACAAAAGACACCATCATAGGACCTCATGAAGTCAGCTACTCCATCAAGGGCTCATTCACCTGCTCATCCAACAATGTGATTTGTGCCAGAAATGCCTCCAAACCTTATACATTGGAGAAACAGAGCAATCTCTGTTAAATAAATAAATAAATAATGGGCATAAAACTGACATCAGAAATCACAAAGTGGGATTTTCTCCCACAAAAGCTCATGGCAAAAAATAAATCTGTTAGTTTTTACGTGCCACACAACTCCTTGTTTTTTTAAATCAGAAATCACAACATTAAAAAACCAGTAGCTGAGCAATTCAGGCTTCCTAATCACTCTGTTGATTGATTGTTAATAACTGTGCTCAAGCAAATGGGTACTCTATCAAGACTTGAAAGAGAACCGCAGAATTTGAACTGATATGCAGACTCAATCGTGAAACCAGGATTAAATTGTGACTATGGATTCTTTCCCTATTACAACAAGAAATTTGACCTCATGTTCCTCTATGTGCTGTTTTCCAGTGTCTGAATCTTAACAACTTCTTTGATTTGCTGTTACAGTACAACCTGATTCCCTGACTTACACTCCCCTGCATTTATTTTCTTCCCATTCTGTAAGTTCCCCCATCTTCAAAGCATCTGATGAAGTAGGATTTTTTCTCCCACAAAGGTCATGCAAGAAACAAGTATACTATATTCACAGAAGAAACTATATATACAGAAGTAGGATATAAAACAATGAGCCCTGGTGTATACCACAGCACAGTTTCAGTGGCAATTGAAGGGAGATGTGCAAAATATTTAAAATACCTTGCATATCTCCCTCCAATTGCCTATCTCTTTGTTACCGGTGGATCCTTGCAGCGCTGATTCGGTGAGAAATGCCTTCCTGTTGAATCAGTTCTACATTTGCCAGTCAACCCCTGTCTAATTCTGAGTTCAGCTGAGCGCATCTTTATGGACACTAAATCAAACTTGCATAATTGATGCTACGCTGTTGGCACTGCTGCTGACAGTGTAGCCTTACCCAAAGAGGCTATTACTGAGGCAACAGACAGCTTGGGAGAGAGTCAAAAGAGAAATAGATATCTGTGAAAATGATGTGTGATTACACTTGGCAGGATAAAAGAGTGAGAGCCATCAAGCCTCATGCTCCATGCACAAATTGATCACCAGCTAGGGGTTAGGTGGCAATAGCTTCCAATAATTTTACAAATTGCTTTTTTAGACTTCCTGACTTCGGCTACTTTTGCTGACAGGATACTGAATAAGACCAGGTGGATGAGTGCACGGGGCTAGTATGTTCAGGCCTACAGGTTATTTATTTCTCAAAAATGTGTAAAAGGCTTATGTTTTAGCTAGGAAATTTAATGATAAACAAAATGTCTGAGTTTGGGTTCCTTTTTAAAAGCTTTCATGATTTGGAATTTGAATGTATGCAGAAGTAGGTCACGTAGCACAGTTATTCATTATATAAATATGGTATTTGATTAAATACAAACAAGATTTTCTTGACCGGTATATATGGAAATATTTGTACAGTGTGCTATCTGCAATGAAATCAGATTCATATTAATATAGGATGTGTACAACTGGTGACAAATAAGCCACCACAAACTCCAACCAGGGAGTAGCAACACCAAAAGCAGTGAGCCTGAGAAAGAAACAAGAGTTGTTGATCAATATGAAACCTCTTGCAATACAATGGCAGAGGGAAAATAGCCTGAGATAGTCTCTGATGTAGAGGAAAGTCTCAAGTAAAACTAGGAGGGTTATGACTGCGCCTGGAAAACACTACCGTTCCATGCTTTAGACCCTTTTCCTCAAGGATCACAATTATGCATTATTTATTAATTTATCAAGATACAGGTGTTGATGATGTACTTATTGGATAAGTTGACACAGAAGTCCCCCTTGGCCCCCAGCTCAAAAGGATTGCAGCCTGACCTCCTCAGACCTCCCATCCTAACCCAGTTGGCTGCTCTACTTTTAATTAACTTTCCAGTTATTAACAGTGAGATGTGTTATACTTTTAGGGCTGATGAGTTCCATATGTTTGATCTGGGGAGTTAGGGATGTTATTCTTTTAACAATTAAGAGCAGATGGATGGAATCTCCCTCACTGTGATAGGATGAACTGAATGTTCAGTTAGTATCAACTTGAATTCTGGGTTTAACTTATTTCTATGTTTCCTCACACAGGAAATGAGTCTGATCCTGAATTTGTAAATTCAGTTACATATCATGCAAGTGTAATTATTGTTGGGGGGAGGGTTTGAGCTGTTGACCTTATGACATGCTTTCTGATGCCACTCTTCATAAGTGGATATGGCTTCATGGCACATACTGTACCTCCTACATTTGAGTCTCTCCAGTTCAATGAGTTCTCAGGTTTTAATGCCTATCTTACATGCTTTGAAGTTAGCTTTCAGGCACCTTAAGGCTAGGTTGACTCCTAGAGTGGATTCCCACAGTCAGTTGGCTGTACAGCACTGTTTTCAGCATACAGGATCACATGTCTGACACAACGAGCATGCTTTTAGTGCCAGGGATTTCACACCTCTCAAGGACATCAGCACTGAGGATCCTATCATGCCACTGGATATAGCAGATAGATCTTGGGCAGTGAAGGCAGAAGCTCTCCAGTTTTTTGATGCACTATCAGTAAAGTGTCCATGTCTGGCAACTATAGATGAGTGAGGTGAGGATAATGGCATAATAGATTTTCTTTCTTGGTTCTCAGACAGACTCTGTGCTACCTCCAGTGGTTGTGGGTATGCCTGCCAAATGCCAAGCTGGCCTTCATCAGGCATCAAGGCATTACAGAAAAATATGCTAACTAGGTATAACCAGGTAGCAGAATTTCTTGTTGTCACTTGTGATGATGGGAACATGTTGCTGATGATGCTGGAGATCTGGTGCTGGCTGATGCTGTCTTTTTCAGGCTGAGTGTAAAACAGAAGCATTTTGAGGCACAGGCTAAGCAATCCATAATAAACCAACTATCTTTGAGTGTGTACAATGAGGGCCCAGTCTGCAAACGGGCACTCACTTAGTAGCTGTTTGATTACCTTGGTAAGGACCTTGAGTAACTTATGCTGAATAGATCCCCATCCAATCTAAATCAGATGTGAATGCCTCTATCAAAGTCCTGGAATGTAAACAAGAGCATGGCAGAAATTTGTGAAGGAGCTTCCATGTGACCTTGTGATTCACCGTACTGAAGGCCTTGGTAAGGTCAACAAATGCTGTATTTCATGATCTGTTCACAAGCTCTCCCGTTTGTCAAGCTGCAAAATCTTGTCCACAATGTACAGCCAGCATGAAAGCCACACTGTGATTCTGGATACGCCAAGTCTACTGAGTGAGAGAGGAGCCTGTTGAGAACAATCTAGGCATGGATCTTCCCCGCTACAGACAGCAGTAAAATTCCACGATGGTTGCAACAGCTAGATATGCTACCTTGCCTTTTGTATAGCTGGACTATGAAAGCCTCCTTATATTCCAGGGACATAGTAGCCTGTTCTTATGTTGTCTTGAAAAGGCTAGTGAGGTTCCTGACCAGTCAGGCAGCTTCATATTTATACATTTTAGATAGAGTCTTGTTGAGGTCTGCAGACTTTCCATGGACAGCCACTTGATGGCCTTTACTACCTTGTCTAAAGAAGGATCCACATACAGCTCTTTTCCAGGACAGGACAAGACACTGCGGGAGTAAGTCAATAGCTTTGTCAAACAATGTTTTGACAGTTCAAGAGACTATTAAAGTGTTCTACCCAGCAAGAGACATCATCATCTTCACCTGTGAGCAGCCATTAAGCATCTGCTGTGTGAGGTCAGGGAACATACTATTGGTTATTGGACTGTACACAGCATGGAGACGTCCGTGAAAGGTCTTAATGTCATGCTTCTCAGGCACTTCATGCAGCCTTTTAGTCCTATCAAATGTTCTTAATTGGATTTGTTCAACCACATGATATCTGGCCTTCTTTGTTGCTGATTTCTTGTCCAGGATGTAGTACTTGTGTCTGATGTACATGGTCTCCAGCAGCCAGTGTATCTTAGAGTCATTTTCACTGAGCCAATCTTGGTGTTTCTGCTTTACAAAGCCAAGAATTTTGGATGCCATATTATATATGACATCTCTGAGCTTCTGCCAGCTTGTTTCAATGTCTGTAGAGTTTTCTGGGATGTCAGCTAATGCATTCTTCAGCATCTGTTCAAACTTTGCTTGTTTGTAGGGTCTTTCATGACAGCCACACTGATGTTCTTTAGTGGTTTGTGGCAACTGAGGCATTTTGGTGAGAACCATAGTAACATGATGCTTCTCACAAAATGATTGTCAGACCAGCATTTAGCACCTACCAAACAATAGGTGATTTATAAACTCATGGACTTAAAGGTCAGAAGGGACCAGTATGATCACCTTATCTGACTGCCTGCACAGAAGCTCAGCCAACCCCTTCACCTCCCCACCCCCTGCAATAAACCTCTAACCTAGTAGTTCTCAACCTTTTGATGGTCATAACATGCTTAGTGGCATGCTGGCCACACCAGCTGAGACATTTCCCACCCCACAAGCTGAATCCTGCCAGCTCCCTGGCTTGCTGTGACACACTTACCATTGTGTGGTGGCACAGTAATGTGTCCTGACAAAATGGTTGAGACCTGCTGCTAAATTTTTAAAAGTCCTCAAATCATGATTTAAAGACTTTAAGGACAAAGAAGCTACCAGCAATGGAGTCATGCCCTGTGCTCCAGAGGAAGGCAAAAAACAAAGAAAACAAACCAAAAACTAAAAAAAAAAAGTCCTTTGCCACTCTGCCCTGGGGGATAATTTCTTCTAGAACCCAATATGGCAATCAATTAAACTCTGAGCATGTGGGCAAGACTCAGTGACACCCAAGAAAGAATTCTCTGTAATAACTCAAAACCCACCTCATCAAGTGTCCCATCAGCATATCGACCAGGAGCCAAAGATCAGTCAATTGCCACATCTTTAATGTCTCTATACACTAGATAGAGAGAGAGAGAGAGAGAGAGAGAGTCCAGCAAGTGCCTCCATGTAAGCTTATGTATGTTGGCCTACTGGAAGACTGTGTTAGTAAGAGTGAGATTGAACTCTGCAGTCTTGGAAAGAAAAAGGTAGCCAGTGGAGTTTGACCTTCCAACAATATGGTGGCCTAACAGCCCGTTCCACATATCCTGCGTTGGCACCCACACAAGCTGTCACCAAGGACAATGAAGTTGTCCTAGTATGGCACCCCTCTGATGACCCTGCTGAGATCTCCAAGCTTACTACATCAGTCTGTGTCATTGTTGGCACATATGCACTGATAATGGTGGCGGTACTAGTCTGTGAACAAGTTTATGCAGAGCACCATACATCAGCCATTGAATCCCTTGGCGAGTGAGACAAGCTTATAGGAAATGTCAAATCCTATTGTTGACTGCCTTGGGTCACCATTAGCCATGCCAATCCAATACTAGTTGGATATGAGGTCAGGGACTGTACTATTGGGCCATATGCAGAACCAAGATCTTCCCATCTCCTCAAGATGGAACTTATTTTCAAGTCTGGTGTCAGTGAGGGCAGAAATGTTTCTTCAGTCTTTTGGCAGTAGGGCCAGTCCTCATTCCAGTCTTTGGTCATTGTCAAGAAGAGTTCTGAGATGCAATGAGCCATATGTCAGTCTCTGATTCTTTGAGCACTAAGTTGGATAACTAGGCAGCAGAAGTAACCTAACAGCTATGGGAAAAGGCAAGCTGTACCTAGAGTTCTTTTTTTCAGTCCCAAGAACAGCACTATGCTTAAAAAGGTGTGCTGTGTCATCTCAAGATGCTAGAGGTTCTGTGGAGAACTACTGTCACCTGTGTGCAGGGCTGTGATGAAGCATGGCCAGCAGCATAATTTGCCTGGCCCAACACCACCAGATTATGGCAAGTTGATCAAAGGTTAAGTGAGTTGATGCTGAACAATCTGCACTATGAATGCATTCAAATGGGACCGGTTTATGCAGATCCTTTCCCACTCTTCCCCAAGTAGCTGTGGAATTGACAGATCTGATGGATCTGCATGGAAAGAGTGGGATGTTCCCACTGTTCAGTAATTGTGGGTCACACCTTGGGTAAGTGTAAGTAATGCCTAAACTGCCCTACCAGCGTCATGGTGAAGGCTTTATCAGCAGATGATGTTGATGAACACAATAGTGTCCTTGAGAGGATGGTGATGACACACATGCCGCATGATGGCATATAACAGCAACCTTGTCATTGGCCAATTATCTCACCCATGAAAAGATGAAGCTCTTCAGCACCAGTGTTGTGACAGCAGCTTAGGCAAGAGAATGGGACAGGCACTGTATAAACCTTTCTCACTTAAATTCATTCATAGTGTAAGTTGTAAGGCGGCTGTTCATTTTAAAAATCCTAAGTGGTATGAACAAATTCACTCTCACTGCAAGGCCACCTGTACGGTATGACTTGTGCAACTCAATCAAGCCAAGCTAATTAGGGAATAGGTCTTTCTTTTTTTCTCTCACCAGCTCCCATGAGGAATGACACCTAACTGACCAGACAAATTAACCCTCTGTAGGAGTGCTCCAGTTCATCCATCTGGCAGGATCCTGCCACATGATAATGCCGTTAGACTAGAGAATAGTCATGATCTTCTCTTTGGCTATGTCTGTAGTAGGGGCTTAAACCCCCTTAAGTCAATGCAAGCAAAGCCTAGGCTACATTTACAATTTATTAAGTAAAGTAGACTTAAGTGCTTGCTTAAGTCAACTTAATAATTCTCGCTTTTAAAGTTGACAATTATTGTCAGCTTAAGTCAACGTAGCCTGGAATTTGACTTAACTGGCCCTTAGGCCATCTGAAAACCTTCCTGGAACCAGGAAGTGCCTGCTCTGGTCAATCCCAGGGCAGGATAAAGCCCAGCCACTGCTACTCCACAGCCAAAGCTAGCCAGGACTCCAGCTGTGTTGGAGGCATGTCATAGGGCAGAGCCAAACAAGTCAGAAAGCAAGCCCCGCCATCCTGGACCCACCAGGAGATCTTAGATCTCCTGGCTACTGGGGGGGATGAGCCCATACACTCCTGGCTTCAGGGCAGCCAGAGGAACCAGGCGGTGTATAGGGGCATTTCTGAGACCATGGCTGAGGTGGGCCACACCCACGACACCCAGCAGGTGTGGGTGAAGATTGCTCCGGCAGGACTACCACAGAGCGCAGGAGGCCATGGAGCACTCAGGGGCAGCTACCACCACGTGCCCCTACTACAGGAAGCTCCACAGCTTCCTGGGCCACGAGGCTGCCACCCAGCCAGCCCACACTCTCAACTCTGCCAAGCCCCCTCCCTCAACGATGACCAGGAAGAAGGCTTGGTGGACAAGGGTGTTGTGCTGAACCAGGATGTGGGGGGCAGCTCCCAGGCACAGGGCACTAAGCTGGCCTCAGGCGGTGTTACCCCGGAGCTGTTCCTTGCCCCAACACCAATCCTAGGAACTCAGGGGGACACTCCTTCTGCCGAGGAGGACCCAAGCAAGGGGACATCATGCCAGACTCCAGGTGCATCTGCCAGTGTGTGCTCCTGCCCTGTGGGCATGGTGGGACAGGCAGGTGGGTAAAGGACTGCTGGGGACGGGGCCTGGGGACAGGCAGGGTCCCAGGGTAGGCACAGAGGCATTCTCACAGGGGCACAGAGGTAGGGGGAACCCAGAGCTGAGTGGGGCAAGGGCCTGGCAGGACATGGGGTGAGGGCACTGTAGGTGGGAGGGCTGCCCGGGGCTCACCACCCTGGGCGCTGCACCTGCCCCATGCAGCAGAGCACAACAGCATGTAAAAAGGGGTCCCTGTCCCAAATGATGGGGGGAGTGGGATGCAGAGGAAAGGGCATTAGGCAACAGCTGCTGTCAGCCTGCACTCTGCACTAGCTAATGGGTGGAACACTTGTTCTTTGCTTCTCTCCTGCAGACCCTGCATCCTTGACACTGGCCACACCCACAGTGTGCCCAGCCCCGACCAGAAGGTGGAGGGATCATCACTCCCAAGAAGGGATCCTCGAAGACCACCTCCAGCTCACAGAGCATGCCAAGGGAGATCTCCAAGCTTGGTGGGAGCAGCAGAGGGAGGAGGACAACGCCAACCACAGGGTCAAGCAGGCCCAGATGGACCATCTGATTGACATTGTGGAGCACCAGACCCATGCTCTGGAGTCCCTGGCAGCATGGGCCAGGGCTGTCAGCAGGCAGAGTATCCCCCGCCCAGGACCCCAATGGTAGCCCCTGTCACCTCCCACCTGGGAATTGGGTTGGCCAGCTGCAAGCCCTGGACCCACTGTTCTGAGGCCACAAGGTACCCACCCCTCATCCCCACCCCCCTCACCCCCTAAACCCCCTTCTTCCCCCACCAAACCCACTTACTTCCCCCAAATCCCCACAGTTTTCCCCATATCCCCTTTGTAGATAAAACACGTTACATTGTTATCCTGTAACTTGTACATCATTTTATTGTATTGAGAACAGGGGGAGATGGGGGAGGGTGCAGGAGCAGGAATGGGCAGGTGGGGGTGGTGACGGTGCTTAGGAAGTTCAGCCTCAGGATGGCCCCACAGTGGCCTTGCCGATTCCAAACTGATGGGCAACGGAGTGGTAGGAGACCAGGGTTGCCATCTTCCAGAAAGCAATGGCCACTTACTTGTCCACAGGCACAGTGGGTCAAAACTGGGTGTCGGTGCACTGCAGAATGGGGTGTTTGGTGACCAGCTCAAGGCAGGTGCTCTTCCTCATCTGCAAGTTCCGCAGACTCCGTTCATCGTCCTAGGTGGTATGAACGATCTGCTGCTGATTTCCCATGCCCAGTTGCGCAGATGCACAGAGGGCACCCTGTCTGCGTCAGCTCCCAGGGAGGGCGAGGGGGTCAGCCTGCCCCTGCACTGGCAGTTGCCCTGCTGTGCCTGCTCCAGATCCGGAGGAGTCTAGCCAATGCATGGAGGTGTGGAGTGCTGTGCTGGCACATTGCTGGGGCATGTCAGGGTCCCTGACCTCCTTGGGCTCCACCTATCTTGCCAGGCACAATGGGGAGGGTGGTGTACTCACTTCCTTCCTGTTGTAAAGGAGTGGCCAGGAGAGAGGGGACTTCTGTGGTACACTATGGGCCAGCTACCCACAAGGCACTACTCCTAGGGCAACCTAGCAACTGCCAATGTGGGCATGGGCAGTCTCCTGGCATTCTGAATATTGACTCTCTAAGTTGACTTAACAAGGTCTACTTTAAGTCGACAAAGTAGACCTTATTAAGCTGGCATAACTGAGCCTTCTAGTATAGACATAGCCTTTAAGAATAGACCAGCTCTCTACTCCTACTACTAACGCTACCTATCTGTGTCAGGTTGAGGAACTAGACACCATTTTTGGGATTCAGACCCAGATTTTCTGCATAGCCATTAAAGGCAACCCACTGGTCCATCATGCAGACAACTATTAGAGTAAAAGGACATTCTAAATAATTTTTAGTTATCTCTTGCCTCTAGTGATTTCCATCATGGCACACTACAATTTTTTGTCCTTGAAAGAGCTATTAATAAGCAGTCATACAGTATATGAACTATTCCGAATGCTCCAAGATTATAGATGTTTTCTAATGCTTCATGTGTAGAGGAGTAAATTTACTTCAATATGTAGGCAGAAGAAAAGGCTAAGCACTTCGCTGAAACTTTTGGTGTTACATAAGACTGTCAGATATTTATATCTAGTTATCTCTTGGGCACTGAAGATGCTGAGTTTTAAAATCTACCTAGATATTCAAATTATTATAAGGAAAAACAACATTAATTTTTGCTTCCTTATTAACAATTGTAAATCCAGAATTTGATTAATATTTATTTTTTTCTGAGATTTTTCTCTTCCAGGGTTTTGCATTTTTCTTGTAAAATTTTCAAACATGCTAATAAATTGTTTGGTTCCTTAAAAATAAGTGTTTAAACTTTAGAAAACAAGATGATCTTCATTTACGGTTCTTTTAGGATATAACCATTTCAATGATCATCAAAAAATCATTTCTGCATTTTAATACCTTTCACTTATTTTAATTACACTCAACCACAAGCTTCTAGAAAGAGGGGTCTGAATATTAATATTGTTCACCAACAGACTTCTTGAGCAACATAATGCTATGCATGTGATTTTTTTTAGAATCAAATATTTTGAGAAGGAATATATAATCGGTATTAACAAGATAGCTAACTGCTAAGATCTACATTTATGGACTAATTCTGATTTCTATTGCATGTGTGGATGGATGGAGGCAAATGAAGAGACAGGAGTGCCTACTAAATCTTTTCTCCTTAGTAATGAGTTATGGCAAGGTACCTCTGCAGATCACAGAGGCGGACTGGGACTTTTGGTCAGATAACTTGCTATCCTGCACACACTATATCCCCAAGTAGATGTGATGTGCAGGTTAGGAGGTATCTGACCATCCATTTGGCTCTTGTGTTTGCCAGCAAGTGCCAGTCGATGGAGAATGCAAACAGGGGCTCCTATTTGGAGGAGCACAGAATGCACCTCACAGTGTGCTGCTCAGTTCACCCAACAAAAAGATTGCCTTGCAATGACAGGTTTCCTATTCCAGAGTGCTCATGAGCTCACTACACCGCCTGGGGGCTCATGGATCACATTTCCTAATGAAATAGTTTATATCTATGACATGCGCTCAGGCTTGACTTCCAAAAGCAATACATAAAATCTTAGCTGTGACAAACTCATATTTCCATGTATGTCCCCAATTGCAGAAGAACAGAAAAAATTATGCAGGTTCTAAAATTACTTGTTTTTTTCACTACTTTTTGTGTGCAGGCAAGGCAGTTAGCACCACACAATTAAGATTGCCCAACACTTCCTGTTGTAAGACCCTGGTTTCAGTTGCTTATAGCTTTATTTAAGTTTAGCTGAAATCTTCCATGTTGGGTGTCTACCCCAGGCTGATTTTTTTTAAAAAAACTTGAGCTAGAACAGTTCAGCTGTTTCTGAAAATGAAGCTAAGAAAAAAAAATGTTTTGGCTATGTTAAAAATTTCTGGTGACATTTTCTTTGAGTATCTCTCGTGGCCGCATGCTTTGGAGCACAGCCTTGAAATTTGGTATCCACATTTGTCCAAGTTATGAATATCTGAAAAATTAAAGTTAGCACATGCTCACCATAAATCTACTAGAGATTTGCAGCCAAATTCCCCAAAGATTCAAGTCTCACTGCAAAATTTCCCCTGCAACTGTAGCTCTGAGCTAGTGCAGACTGGACTGGGGCCAGGCACTGGAACCAAAGCAAGGAGTCTCTCCTGCCCTCTCAATGACACCCTTTACCCCTGCTGGACCCAGGAGGAAGGCATTTGATTCAAATGAAGCAGAGAATTCCAGGCGGGAGGCTGGATCTTAGGGAGTAGATTGAGACTAGGAGCTTGAGGGGCTGAGAGAGATGGGGAGTGGTAGCTGGCAGAACAGGTGGAGAGAAGGAAACCAGGAGTTGGGGTTTGGTCGGGAGACTGGAACTAATTGGAGACAGAGAATGAGAACGGGGGTGGGAAATGGGAGCCAGTGGGCAGGGGAAAGACTTGAGATCAGATGCAGAGCTGAAAGGCAGTAGGACTGAGTGGGCGAGAAGATAGGTCTAGTAACTGGGGGGGTGGGGAGAAAGAGGAGGAAGTGGTGGGGAGAGAAATATCTGACTAGGAGCTGAAGTAGAGTGGGAAACTTGGTACTGGAGACCAGAGAGTGGAAGGGAAACAAAATGAGAGGGCTAGGAGCAGGAATGGAAACTGGCACATGAGTTGGGAGAAAATAGACAGGACTGGGACAGGGAGAAGTTATAGGGACAAAGCAGATGGAGTCAAGCCTATGTGCTGCTCATGGTCCCATAAGGCCATTCTGCGAGTTCAGTCTTAGGGATGTATCCTTTCTTCTAACATATTTCTTTGGGCATAAACTTTTGTGAGCTGAAACCCACTTCGTCAGATGTCTCTGATGAAGTGGGTTGCAGTCCATGAAAGCTTATGTCATAAGAAATTTGTTAGTCTTTAAGGTGCCACAGGACTTTTGTTGTTTTTGCTATATACAGACAAACATAGGTACCCCTCTGGATCCTTCTTCTGAGAAAAAAGAAACAGTCCTTTGGCACTTAAAGACTAAAAATTTATTTATCACAGGAGCTTTTGTGAGAGAAAACCCCACTTTGTCAGACACATCTGACAAAGTGGGGAACTTACAGAATGGAAGAAAAATAAATGAAAATAAAACGGCATTTGTTTTCCTCCCATTCTGTAAGTTCTACCATCTTTAAAGTGTCTGACGAAGTGGGATTTTCTCCCATGAAAGCTCATGCAATAAATAAATTGGTTAGTCTTTAAGCACCTCGGGACTCCTTGTTTGTTTTCCTGAACTAACACAGCTCTCCCATTGGAATTTCTTCTGAGACTCCCTCGCTTTGGGAATGAAGAGGAATAATGGTGTTTTAGTTGCTACACTAACTCCTTATTAAGCAAGGCTTTCGTTATTGATAAATGTCTGAAGGACGCTGATTAAGGGAGCTTTCTGGCTATCTCGTGTCCCCTGAGCAACAGAGCACCAAGAGCGGCATCCAGGATTATAACCATCAGTACTGTCCTAATGCCAGAAATAAGCAACAATTCTAGTAAAACTGAGAAACTGAGCAGCACCCTAGAGTCACAAACACACGGAATGGGTTGCAAAGGTACTGTCAAAGGAAGAAAATCATCATACATCAACCAGTTTCAAGTTCTCCGTCCTCAGGCAATGATTCAGAAACAGCAGTGAGGCCTCCAGTTTTCCTTGTTAAACAAACACCTTCATTTCCTCAGGGTTTCAGAAAACAAACCCTGTCTGCTGAAATTCACTTTCTGCCTTGCTCTGTGTAACATACTATTAATTCTCCACTCTTACAGTAGTTTCTAATAGTGCAAATCTTGGCATCACTTTTTAGAAGGTGAAAATAATCTGGAAATATTCCAGCTTTAGCTATCAGTATTTCTTGCGACCGTGAAAATTTCATTTCTGATACCTAGTGATTCACACAATAAGAGTATAGTTCAGAAGCAGTAAATCCCACTCTACCCATTAACGCTCTAGCTGAGATAAATTTAATTGGTGTGATGTCACCACACTGGGCCAGAAGGGGTTAAAGGTTACCCAGCCCCTCCGACCCCATGGAGCACGTACCAACTGGAAAAAGGGTTGAAAAGGGAGAAACCTTGGTCAGAAAGGATAAGGCTGGGGATGGGGGGGGGGAGAAGGGGGAGGGAGGAGCAAGGACAGACCTACCCTGAAGGCTCCAGACAAGGGCGCCGTAGAAGCATCCCTGAGGGAAGTGAGACTATGAGATGAGCCCAGTTGAGGCTGATGGTTTGGTTACCCTTTCTTTTTCCCTTACCTGGGACTGAAACCAGGGAAGCAGCCATAAGAACAGACCCAGGGAGGGTAACTCACAAGGCACCGTCAGTGGCCAGATACTATTGACTGTCTAAGGTCCTAGAGCCTAGTGGAGGCAGAGGAATCCAGGCCTGCTCCCTCTGCCCCTGCTACAGGGGAAATTAGTGATACCTGTACTCCTCATTGTACCTAACAGTAAAAGAGGACCAGCTGCAGTGTCCCATGGGATCAAGGGGAATCTGTGGGACCATTTCCCATTCTCCCTCTGCTGTGGATGGAGGGGCAACCTACAATAGGCTCTCTGTGGCTCTCTCCTTGCACTTAAGGTAGGGGCAGAGGAGGCTGGATGATGCTCTGGCTGCTGGTGAGCTGCAACAGTCTGGGCAGTGGGGCTCCTACTCTCACATTCTCCCTTCAGCATCCCCTCCTCTCTTCCCCCCTTTCCTCACAATGTCTCCCCACTCACATTCCCTTATGCTCCAGCCTTCTTGCCCCAGCCTTGCCTTATCCCCATTCCAGCCACCCACTGCCCCCCGTTACCATCTCATCCTGCCACTTCATCCCCCCACCTCTGGTTCAGTCCCTGCACCTCTCTTTAGTCCCTTGTGACTCCCACTCTCTTTGTGCCTCCAGGGGACAGGGTCATGGTCCTAGTCTCAGCCCAGCACAGGCTGCTTCCTCTGCCCTACAAACAAAGACAGCTAGTGGCAGCTTCCCTGGGCAGTAGGGATCGCAGTCAGCTCAGCTGGGAGCAGCCTGGAGCCAAACCCTCCCCCTGCAACCAAGGTGTGTAACCAGGAGGTTCTGCTCCTTGGGGTTGAGGAATGGGAAGGTCTCTTTTACCTTCCGTTCAAGTGGTGCCTCCCTGGGAGCAGGGGCCAGCCAACTGGGGCTGCGGCTGAGGCCAGGTTTTTGCAGGGTGCCAGGTTGCAGCCCCCAAGCTCCCAGCATTACTCTGGCCCTGCCACCAAGGACTATTGTATTTAGGGGTAAACAGGGGGCCTAAAGTGTCTCAAGCTTGATAGTAAGCCAAGGGGAAAAAGCAGAGCCGGATGTTGAGAAACTACTAAAACGGATTCTCAAGAAGCATCAGCAGCAGCTGACCATGTAGATAATAGTGAAACAGCAAAAACAGCAGCTGCAACTCGGCCAGCAGATGACTACACTCCTTCAACCACCTAGGGTGGCCTCAAACCAAGCCAAGGAAAGGGGAACACCAATCCATGTCCATTCATGCTGGTAAAGTTGACCAAAATGGGGCCTGTGGACAATCCTGAGGTGTTCCTTTTCACATTTGAGAAGGTGTTGTCCTGGCCTGATGACTGACGGAGAGCTGCACCACTGCACTGGCCCCCCTACCTGACTAGACTGACCCTGACAACATATCATGGGTTCAGTTCAATGATTGCCCAGGACTATACGCAAAGCAAACACCCTAGATTCTGTCAGCATCTCGAGAGAATAATTAGTAGATTTCCAGTTAGAAATTTCCCCTTGGCACGCGACGACAGGCAGTCGCCCAGAGCATAAAGGAGCACTGCTGGTGGTAGCTCCAGCCAGAAGGATGTACTGGGATTCAGACAGCAGAAAACATAGGAAGCTATGCACACAAATCCTTCCAGCAGGGGGGGTGGGGAAGGAAAAGACACTGACTAGAAAATCTGGCAGAGTCAGAGTCAGTGGCAGAGAACCACCTGATGTCCCATGGGCAGGAGGCTCAAGCAAAGTCACTCCTGTGTGCCTCTTGCCCCTGCAAAGTCTGATCCCCACTAAGGTTAACTAGTGGATTTTGGCAAAACAAACAAGGAGTCCTGTGACGCTTTTAAAGACTAACAAATTGATTTATCGTGGGAGAAAAAATCACACTTCACCCAGTCCTAATGGAGGGAAGTATGAGGCTCAAGAGAAGAATTTGGAAATCCACCCCCCACTGTCTAAGAAGGCTTCAACAGGCCTGGCCAAAGACCTTATCTATTGGGGATTTCCCCTTTGGGAGAACCAGCCAAGAAACCCACTCCTCCCATCAGGAGCTGTTTCAATTATGGTCAGCAAGGACATTTCAGAAAGGATTGTCCATTCCCAGACTGTAGTTACAGACAGCCCTGGACAGCTGATAAAAGGGCTCAGGAAGGGACTCTGGGAAGATGTTGGTCCCAATATAAGTGGATAGAGTAGCAATAGAAACCTTCAAATGATTATTTGAGGACTTCAGTAACTCAGCTAAAGGTTATGAATCTGTTATAGGAGGGGTGAGTAAGGTTCTGTGGCCCACAAGAGATCAGACTAGATGATCATGAAAGTCCCTTCTGACCTTACTGTACATGGGCTCATAGGCTATAGCCAGACCCTACTCCAGGAGAAGCTGGTGGTACAGGAAGAAAAGTCAGGGATATACTCTACCCTCTGCATGACACAGGCCATAAAGCTTTTCTGTATTCATTCTTTCAAGAATGAACGGTTTCCAAGAACCACGTTTAAATTACGCTATGTCTTTTAGAAAAACATTCAATCTTGATTTAAAAGTTCCCAGGGATGGAAGATCAACAGTAACACTCACTGAGTTGCTCCAGTGATCAATCACCTTCACTGTTAAAAATTTACCCCTTTTTTCTAGTCTGAATTTGTCTAGTTTCAACTTCCAGCCATTGGATCTTGTTATATGTTTATCTGCGAGACTGAAGGGCCTTTTGCCATCAAATTTCTATCCCTCATTTAGGTACTTATGACCAAGTCAAGCCTGTAAACTTCTCTTGATAAACTAAATAGATTGATCTCTTTAAGTCTGTCTAGACCCTGGCTATACCACCTATTTGGCATCATAGAAGATTAGGATTGGAAGAGACCTCAAAATGTAATCTAGTACCACCCGCTAATCAAAGCAGGACCAACTCTACCTAAATCATCTCTGCACTCTGACCACCTGGCTTCCACCCCTAGATTGCACCTGGACTTCAGCAATGGTACTGATTCAAGGTTGACTCTGATTTTAGTTCTGACCCTGGCATGTGCCTGGGATCTCAATACCAATGCTACACTTGGTCCAGTCCCGACCCAATATCTAGCTTCGACCTCCATTCCAACCACTAGGCCTCACTACTGGGAGCAGTTCCAGAAGCAACGTTACTTTCACCTTATGCAGCTGTGCTCACCAAGGTACATCTCTAAAGTCATCATTTCTACCCTGCTTGTTTATCAGTAAAAAGGACTAAATATGTAACATGAAACTGGACTCAGCAGCCCTTTACCTTGTTCATTTCTGGTATCATTGTGTTTCCCTTTATCTTTTGTTCTGAATCCATGCATTCCACATCCTGATATACCCTTCTATTCTGAACACATACATTCCAGGTACCAATGGGGGTGAAGGCATCTCCTAGGCTGTTGTGGATAAACAGGTTTATGAGGGTAACTCCCACTCTTTTGCAATGAGAAAACAATTATATTTCCTGATTCTGCCAGTTTTCCTGTTCACCAAAGTCAAAACTTACCTCAGCCAATGCAAAGTGTTATGGGATACTTAAGTGAATAGGATTATAATAAAGTTACAAGCCATTTAGGCTATATAACTGCTTAATAGTATGTATAGTTAAATGCCTAGAATATATATTGGCGTGGAGTATTATCAGCATAATATATACAGATGCTAGCCAGTGTATAGTGGTCAACAGCTTAGAGCCCTGATAACAGAACCCTATTACTGAATGCAGTGGTTATAATTTGATGGGCCACAGAAACCTCCTAATCTCTGGGCCTCCTTCCCATATTGTCTGGATCCCCTCAGCCCCTCTTGCTGGGGGGCGAAGTGCGATCCAGTATGCATCCCAAATCATGGTTTAAAAACCACTAAGGTTAGATAGATATACTACATCTACTTAAATGTTCTTCATGAGAAGAAATAGTTTGATTCAACGCATAAACTTATGGCATATTAATGAAAACCAGAATAATTTGCATTCAGGTCAGAAAGGTAATTGAAATATTCTGCTTTGTTTCTCTCAGCAGTCAATACACTTACCAAATTAATGGCTGAGCATCTATGACTTGTGAAGTGCAGAAGGTTGGACCAGATGCTCATAATAGTTCTTTTTGACTTTATGTTCTATTAAATGAAAGAGATGAACATACAGCACAAGATACTAAGCAACGTGAATAAAGGTATTACAACAATATGACTCAAATCTGTCTCCGTATACACTTTATATAACTAATTTGCTGAGACAGGAGTATGCAATCCTACCTCATACCCTCCCCCAGTCTCCAAAAATACCTTGATAATTTTTTGTCTCTCTGTGGCCAGTGGGTTTTGAACTTTTTAGCAATTTTCAGAGCATTGAGAACACACCTGAAAATCTAGGCACTTCCTTCTAGGTGTGTAAATGGGAACATGGCTCTGAGAATCTGTCCATTAGAAAAAAAGACAATTTGAGACATACGCTGAAGTTTTTATAACTATCTTGGAGGATCTGCTTGCTCAGTTTCTGTTAAAATTCATGAAAACTAGGTGCCCAAATGCTTTTAAGTAGCTTTGAATACCTTGGTCTTAAACCTATCCACATGTTAAGTTTCTCTTCTGCTGCTTTCTGGTTTTGTCAGCCGCATTGTGGGTGCCTTCCAAATGGTCAAGAAGGAAGGGTTGACATCCAAGGACCTAACTGAAGGACAGACAGACTTCAGATGCACACAAAGGGCATCTTTATTTAAATCACCTTGCTTCATTGAAAGCAGCACAACAGGAATGGGCCTTTAAGAGGAATTTTCATTGGAGCATTTCAAAGTTCTTCATACATATTACATTTTCACCATTCCCAATGAGAGAGAAAAATTATTTCAATCCTCAGCTGTCACCCAGGACAGTTTAGCATAGTTTAGGAGTAAGGTGCAAAGATCTTCATGCTCTCCCAATCTGGGACGAGTGAAAGGCAGGAGTGGCAAACCTTAGAGCAGCTGTGCATGCAAAGGGTCACAAGGGGCCAGCAAGGCAACTGAAGAAATCAGCAGGACAGCCCCAAACATGCCACTATGCAGGTGTGGGAGCAGGAGCTGCAATACCAACACTTTACCATCAGTGGACACCATTTAACTCAGACAAGTTTCTTGTGGCTGGATTTAGGACTGCTTTTCAAACACTTTTCAAATGCTTTTCAAAGCATCTGACAAAGTGAGATTTTTCTCCCATGAAAGCTCATGTGATAAATAAATCTATTAGTCTTTAAGTGCCACAAGACTTCTTGGGTTTTTTGCTTTACTAGAACTAACATGGCTGCCCCTTTGGAACTTTTCAAACACTATAGGCTCAAGGCAACATCACAAGGCAAAATCCAGGTCATCTCCTCTAGTTGTACATAAACTGAAACGCAGAGAGATTCAGCAACTAATCTAATCAGTGGCAGATCTAGAGATTAAAAACCAGGGAACCCTACTTTCAATGGCCAGCTTTAACTATTTAATCACATTCCTACTACTCTTTGCCCAGATCACCTACCATCATGTTAACATGTTCCTAAAATAGAAGAAAAATATAGCATTGTTCATTCATCTCCCCCTTACAAATGTTTCTATTTAATTTAAAATGGACATAGACTAGAAACATTTACCCTCCATGCTCCTAATCCCAGGAGCAGCTAATGGAACTACCCAACAATCAACTCCCACATACACTTTGAAATTGTTGCGACTCAAAAACATGCCAGCTCTGACAACACATGGTTCTTATGTTAGCAGGGAAATTGTGTTGCATTGCTTGGCCTCATTATCTTCATCCAGTGTTGGAAGATCACTGCCAGCACCATCAGTTCAGTTTCTGTCCCAGGCTTGAAACAAGACAGACAGGATCAAGAGCTCGTGAAACACTCAGAGTTGCTTCATCCCCACACAACCTCCTCAAAAAGCTTTTCCCCAAGATGGGAAATTTGATACAGGTTGTTAAGTCAACATTGCCAATGTCAAGAGACAGTTTTATGAGTGGGGACCTCACCAGAACTGTTTTAAAAGCACCTGGAAGCATCCTCTTATAAAATTTCCAGAGGAGTTGCCATGTTAGTCTACATACAGCAAAAACAATGAGATTTCTTCAGGTATAAACTGATAATACAACTGATGAAGATGGGTTGTAGCCCATGAAAGCTGATGCCTGAAGAAATCTGTTAGTTTTTAAGGTGCCATAGGACTCTTACTGTTTTTCCTCTTATAAAAGCAGGTGCTGCCAAATGTCGGTTATGGGCTCAGCTGCACTTTTAGCCCCTTTTACTTCCTCTTGAGTGGACCTCTCTGTGACAGGTTTTGCTTCCTTCACCCTATTTAGAAAGGACCACAATGGTTCTACCACACTCAGACTGCACCTCCGGACTACAGCCATCCTGCTTACCAACAAAGACAAAAGACAGACCCAACTTTGTCTAGAAGAGCCTGTGACCAGCGGCCAATTAATGTAACTCCAAAACAACTTCTTTGAAACAAAATATTATTCAACCAAAGGTACATAGCATGCAGAGCAAAAAATCCATGTTGCCCGAGTCTTACCTAACTTTTGTTCTTTTCTTCCAACTTTTGAGTAAGTTCCACTCATCCCAGATTTCCTCTGCTTGGCCAGGGAGAGGTGAACAGCCCCTACAGTGTTCCCTTGACTGTCTCTGTTGGAGATGTCTGCTGACATTTCCAGCAATTGTCACCCATCTCTCCTTGTAATGACTTGCTAAACTGAACTGTACTTTTCAGCCAGTGCTGTGTGTGACAAAATTCACCACCATCCTGGCAGAGCATCTTCAAAGTGCCTGATGAAGTGGGATTTTCTCCCATGAAATCTCAAGCAATAAAATTTGTTAGTCTTTAAGTCTCACAGGACTCCTTGGTTTTTTGTTTCACAGATCCAATGCATCTTTTTGGAAAGGAAGCCCTGTAGCCAGTCCCTGTCTGCTACGGAAGCATGAGGTGGTAGTAGTAGCCCTACAACATACCATGTTCAAAGTGTGCACAAAAACCCACTTCCTCTCTATTCTGGGGTTTTCAGTGGGTTTGATCCTAGGCCCAAGTCTGGGGAGAATAAACTTTGCTAGCTTGGCTCTGGCTGGAGCCAAGTGAGCAGGCGTTCCCCAACTGTTTCCATAAAGACCCTTGGGATCTTTTCTAGAAGTTCCTTGTCTCTGTCAATGCTTCATTTCCTGTTAGTCTCCCATTAAAAGCTTATTTTGAATTTAATCCCATGCACTCTGCCAGGATATTTTATCAAACAAGACAACTGCTTCATTCCCCACAGTAAGCTAAACCATTTGTGAACCCAATGTCACCTCCTGGCAGTAACAACCAGAACAGACTGGGACCCAAACACACGTTGTAGCCTGAAGCACACTAAGACCCCTGACAAGCCGTGACAGCCTTGTGCACTGTACATTGGACACTTCGTGACAATCTTGTGCACTGTGCAATAGATGCATGGCAACCATGACCCTTTTTGCATCGTGTATCAGATCCACAGCAACCTGTGACACCTTGTGCACTGTGTGGTAGTTTGGGCTTTGGAGCAAATACAGAAAACGGAGAGAGGAAAGGCAATAACTACTGGCATTAGTCAAAGACACTAACAAAAGGATTAAAAAGACCCCAAAGCTTATTTGCAGTGCTCGTGTTCATGGCCATGCTTTCTTTGTTCCCCTACTTGACCACCAAGCTGCAGGAGATGGACACTGCTTCCTGGGGGAGTATCCAACAGAACCTTCCACATGGCAGTGAGCACGCCAGCGAGAAACTAATTCCTGGGCTGCACACAGCCCCCAAACTGTGCCCAGCTGGGAGGGAAGTGTGATGCGCCTCAGCCACTTGTGATGGAACTGGCAGGCAAGCCATACTGGGCAGGGGAGGTGGTGTTTTTTTTTTTTGTTTGTTTTTTTTAAGGAGTTGGCTTGGCAGGAAGCAGGGCTAGGCTTGCCCAGATCAGGAGTAGCTGTGTGGACTGGCCATCAGCTCCCCAACCCCCTTCCCTGACCCACCCACCGGTTCCCCGATCCAACCATCCCCCCTCCCGCACCTGACCCCCCCCAAGGTCCCCTCCTACCTAGCCGAAGCTGCTCCCTGGCTAGGCTACTCCCACCTTGCGCATGCATCTGAGCATGCGCAGGGTGGGAGATTTGAAAATTCCCCTCCCCAGCCTCACCACAGCTCCCAGGCCAGCAAGAACATGTGTTCCATCCAATTCTTTTATTTTTGGGGGCCCCAGAACACTGCTCCAGTACATTCCACTTTACTTTAACCCTTGACTGAATGTTAAAACATAACCATATGTGAGAATTTTCTGAAATCCTGGATTTTGTCTTCCTGAAAAATGTATTCTGTTCAATGCCTCTATTTTCCCTAAAATGTTTGTTCTTCATATGTGAGCCCTATCAGGCAGAAATTAAGAAACATACTAAACATTCTTACTGTATTGTACATAGAGTGAAAATACTTGACAAGTTACTTTACAATAAATTTCAACAAATAAATGTCACCTGCATTACAATGAATATTCCTATAGTAGAGCTAACTTATAGTCTCTGCAGGCACTCAGAGAACTGTAAAGCAGTTCATACTCCTCCCATCACCTTGTTTCTCTACATACTCTTAGATAACTCTGCTAACTTAAAAAGCTTAGGAATTATTCTTCTAACTAAAGAAGCTAAATGAAAATAATGAAGATAATTGGTACTGATAAAATTGATTGACATTGAAGATTCTATAATAATGTTCTTATATAACAGAAAAAAATGCTGAGACAATGTATACAGCTTTGACTTTGACTTTCCATGAAAACGTTGCTCGTTTTTGTATTAACCCTTAACACTGGGATTTCTAATGCACTACTAGATTGAAAACCAAGTATTGAGGCATTAACATCTTTATGGCAGACAATATCAATAAGTGTAAAAACAACAAGAGTCCTGTGGCACTTTAAAGACTAACAGATTTCTTCGGGCATAAGCTTTCATGGGCTCCAACCCACTTCATCAGATGCACTGTTAGATGCAGCGGGTTGGAGCCAACAAAGGCTTATGCCTGAAGAAATCTGACAGTCTTTAAGGTGCCCCAGTGCTCTTGTTGTTTTTGCTGTACATAGACTACCACGGATGCCCCTCTGGAAATCATAGAATCATAGGGTTAGAAGGGACCTCAAGAAGTGATCTAGTCCAACCCCCAAATCAATAGGTGTGATTTAGAAAAAGCAAAAAGAAAGCATTTATGAAGAGCATGACAATGCAACATTTAACAAGCAGGCCAAAGCTGTAAAATGTACAGGTTTATAGGAAGATGGGATCCTTAACATGTGCAAAAAGTATTTTCTTAATGTTTCGAAATTAAACGCAGTAGAACCTCAGAGTTACATACTGACCAGAGAACCACACACCTCATTTGAAAATGGAAGTATGCAACCAGGCAGCAGCAGACACACACACATATATATACACAAAGAAAGAAAATACTGAACTGTGTTAAATGTAAATTACTGAGAAAAACCAGAAGCTTTAAAATAAAAAAAGATTTGACAAGGTAAAGAAAAATGTTTCTGTACGTATTTCATATAAATTAAGATGGCTAAAAGCAGCATTTTATCTCTGTGTAGTAAAGTTTCAAAGCTGTCAAAATCAATGTTCAGTTGTAAAATTCAAAAAGAACAACCATGTTTTATACGAAATTATGCAGATTTCAGAGTTATGAACCACCTCCATTCCCAAGATGCCTGTAATGCTAACATACTACTATATTAGACTGTATGAACTTTAATAGAATACCCTTTAAAACATAAGCTATCTCCCTAGGCCAAAACCATGAGGTTTTACCATGAGGAAAGCAAAATGTGGATACTCTCAAAAAGAAGATAAAATGCAGATTTAGACAGCTTTTTGGGGGGCAAGCCCAAGACTGTAGAATGAACTCTTGGGGGAAATCAGGACCATTGTAAACTGTACCATCTTCTTCTTCAAGAGCAAGGCACATTTATTTGACCTTGCCATTGCTAAACAAACAAACAGCAATATTTGTGGGTGTATACTGTTGCGACACTTGGTCTATAACTTTTGCCTGGTTTGGAATGTAACAAAGAAAGTGGGTCAAGTTATTTTCAATAAAGAATGCTTTAAAGAGATGCAAGAGAACCGGACATAGATACTAACCTAGTCCAAATAGAAAAGCATGTTGATATAGTTCAAGAACTAGGTTGAAATTATACTTGGTAAAAACAGAAGATGTGGAACTGGAAGTTAAAGAACTAAAACTGGTGTGTCAGATATTAGGTCTAATTCGTCCTCAAAATAATGAGGGGAACAAATCACCCACTGCTCCCTCTCTGGTTCATAAAAAAAAAGAGTCTTTGGGGAGAAAGAATGAATGGATGGATGGAGGCTACAGAGGAAAGTTTCACCATTAAGATAGCCACCCCCATCATTCCCTAGGACTCTAGCCCTTGTTTGTCTTAATGCTAAGGGAATTGGCCAATGAGATAGCAGCACCGCTGGCCGTTATCTTTCAAAACTCTTGGAGAACAGGGGAGGTGCCAGAGGATTGGAAAAAAGCAAATGTAGTGCCTATTTTCAAGAAAGGGAAAAAGGAGGATCCAGGGAATTATAGACCAGTCAGCCTCACCTCAATCCCTGGAAAAATTATGGAGCAAATTCTCAAAGAATCCATCCTCAAACACTTAGAGGAAAATAAAGTGATCAGGAACAGTCAGCATGGATTTACCAAGGGTAAATCATGCCTGACCAATCTCATTTCCTTCTATGATCAGATGACTGGTTTTCTGGATGCAGGAAGAACTGTTGATGTGATATACCTTGATTTTAGCAAGGCTTTTGATACAGTTTCCCACAGCATTCTCATTGGCAAATTACGGAAGTATGGGTTGGATAGATGGACTATAAGGTGGATAGAAAACTGGCTAGATCAACGGTTTCAGCGTGTAGGAATCAACGGTTCCATGTCTAGCTGGCAGCCAGTCACGAGTGGGGTGCCCCAGGGGTCGGTCCAGGGGCCGGTTCTGTTCAACATTTTCATCAATGATCTGGATGATGGAATAGACTGCATTCTCAGTAAGTTTGCGGATGACACCAAGCTGGGGGGACCAGTAGACACGTTGGAGGGCAAAGACAGGATTCAGGGAGACCTACATAAATTGGAACAGTGGGCCAATAGAAATCTTATGAGGTTCAATAAAGACAAGTGTAAAATCCTGCATGTGGGACGGAAAAACCCCATGCACTGCTACAGGCTGGGAAACATTCAGCTAAGTAGCAGCAGTGCAGAAAAGGACCTGGGGGTCATGGTGGATGGGAAGCTAGATACGAGTCAGCAGTGTGCTCTCGCTGCCAAAAAGGCCAATGGCATACTGGGCTGCATCAAAAGAAGTATTACCAGCAGATCAAGGGATGTGATCATTCCCCTCTATTCTGCACTGGTGAGGCCACATCTAGAATACTGTGTTCAGTTTTGGGCTCCCCACTACAAAAAGGACAGGGACATGCTCGAGAGAGTCCAGTGGAGGGCAACCAAAATGATTAAAGGGCTGGAGCACAAGCCCTGTGAGGAAAGACTGAAAGCATTAGGCTTATTTAGTCTGCAGAAGAGAAGATTGAGGGGGGATTTGATAGCAACCTTCAACTACTTGAAGGGATGCTCTAAGGAAGATGGAGCTCGACTGTTCTTGGTAATAACAGAGGACAGAACGAGGAGCAATGGTCTCAAGTTGTGGTTAGGGAGGTCGAGGCTGGATATTAGAAAAAACTTTTTTACTAGGCGAGTGGTGAAGCCTTGGAATGAGCTGCCGAGGGAGGTGTGAAATCTCCATCTTTGGAGGTGTTTAAGGCCTGGCTGGACAAAACCATGACTGGGATGGTTTAGTGGGAGTGGTCCTGCCTCTGGCAGGGGGTTGGACTAGATGACCTGTGAGGTCCCTTCCAACCCTAGGATTCTATGTTGTCCTGTGCAGCTCAGTCCAGAGAGAGAGAGATTTAAATGGTGTCACTCTAGCTGAATTCCAAGCACCACCCAAAATGAAATGTGATCAAATGTCAACAGCAGCAGCTCCAACCCATCTCAACTCACTTTTTCCCTCTTTTCCCCAAAAAGACAGCTGTTACCATCTTTGATACCATCTGGGAGGCTGGGAAACAAGGATATATATATATATATTTTTTTTGTAGAACTATCCTGCTAAAAGGGAATAAGAAATTTTGTTAAGATAAAAGCCTTGCTTAAGACTTTACATTTGAAATGGCTTAACTGTGTTTTCTTCTTTTTTTCTATCTTTAATAAAAGGCTAAAATTATTTTTAATGATATGCTATCCATAGCACTAAATAGGCTAAGTTCTCTGTATATCAAACCCCAGGCCTTGTTTAACACAAGCTAATGCTGGATAGAGTCATGCTGGCTGGAGTAGCTCATCAGCAAGAATACCAACACTGGGGCAGATTGTTGAGACACACGACACAAAACCCAAACTGGTTGTGAGCTCTGTAATTAAATTTCACCAACCAAGTAACAACAGTAAACTCCACAAGCTCTGTACTGCCTTACCACGGCATTTCAGATGGGACTGGCATTATCTTGCTACACAGACACACTTGACTCTGTGATAATATTGTCATTTTACACCAAAGATCACAAAATATTCAGATTACTTCTAGACTCAAGGGAGCTGTCATTACCCCAGGTCAATATAGATTTCACACCAAAGCCAATGCTAGCAGCCAATCCTATAACAAACTAACTAGGGGTTTATTCACTAGGAAAAGAAGTAAGAGTTATTCACAAGGTTAAAGCAAGTAAGCATATACACACATACAAACTGAGATTCATTCTTTAGTTCAAAAGGTAATAAAGTCTCTATAATTAGCAGCCTTTTATGTGTTTTGGAGTAAAGTCAAACCAACCAGCTTGGCTATCTCATGCTTACATTAAGGAATCTTTTTCCTTTTAAGGTATGTCCACACACAGTTTTAAACTGAACTAATGCAGACTATTTCGATTTAAAAGATTGCAGGTCCAAACTACGTTTCCTTATATTGAGATAAGGAGCTCCCTTATCTCACAATAAGGAAAGTGGTTTTGATATAATAAAACCTAGTATTGTGTCAAAATGACAGTTAATCAAAACTGTTATTTCAAAATAACACTGTGTGGATGTGTTATTTTGATTTAACTGTTATTTCAATTTAACACTTTTGCCCTTCTCCTTCCCAGAGAGCTGTCCTTTTTCTATATATTGGGTGCAGGCATCGCCCTGCTAGGGGGCCATGTTGCCACACATGGTGCACCTCTCCTAAATTGAACTATCAAGTCCTGTCCATGGACATGCCAGTTTGATTTGGGTTTCCAGTGGGGACATTTTAAATTGATTTAATTTAAATCGATTTAATTATTGTTATTTTGACTCAATCACATCATATTGATTTAAGTTAAATTGATTTAACACTCTAAGTGTAGACATAGTTTAGAGTCTAAACAGCTTAAAAACACCCTAATTCCTTTTGGTGATGGATTTTTATCACCACCTCCCTAGACTCCAAGCTGACAGGATGAGCACTTCTGCATGTAACCTCTTCATGGGTGGGTTGGTAGAGCAATCTACAAAGTCTTTGCTCCACAATGGTGCATTTGGATTCAATAGTCCTTCCTGAGGGGACAGGAAATAATACCATCTGTAGGAATCCAGCATTTTACATTAGTTAGGAGTAGTTTTCTTGTTTGATAAGTTTGATTCTCAGAACAAACATTTTACAGTTAGAGAGCAATCACTTAAGCTTTTACCTTATACCAGCAATTCTCAACCTCTGTGTTGTGGCACAGCGGCTGAGTGTGTTGCTGTAAATCAGCCTGCCACCCCACTGCCAAAAGAAATACTTTCTGGGTCTTGTGGTGGTGAGGAGAGCGGTAGCAACAGGTTGCCAGCCCTTTAAGAGTCACCACCAAAATTCCAAGGAGTGGCAGCTTTCTGTAGTATCAGCGGCACTCAAGGGCCAACACTACCTGGGCTGCTGTTTTTTGCGGTGGGGGGCTGCTTCTCAAGCCTCCCACCACCAACACTGCCTGTTAAAGTAGTTTTTTCCTGGTGGCAGGGGCTACTCTGATTTGAGCTGCAGCTGAACGTGCTGGTGCTGAGGGGAATCTTGGTGAGGGAGCAGGGGGAGCCTCAGCAATGGCAGATTGTGTAAGAGGTCGGTGACCATGTCACACATGGTTGGGAGCCCTCGCAATCATGTTGCAACAATAAAGGGATTGAGAACTCCACCTTATAGCATGGGACAGATATTGTAATTAGAATTAATATGTGCAGCATTGTACAAGCTTTCTGTCTTAACATGAAACATTTTTATAATGCTAGTATCTATTTTAAGTACACTAACTCAGAGGTAAGCCTGAGTGATTTCTGGCTCTGCATTTGTCAATGTTCTGCGAGGTATGGAGCCCTGGCATGAGCTGGCACCTGCTCTGCCAACATCACAGACATTAACTGCGTAATGTTAACACCTTTGGTCCATTTATTTCATCTAATTAGTACACCACCATACGTGCAGACAAATATCCAAAACACTCCACTCCATTCTACACACTTTTCCTGGGGGGGAGAGGATGAAAGAACAAAACACATGATAGATAAGAGTGTAGCTTCTATTTATAGATCCTTGGAACTTAGCTTTCAGTCCCTGAAAGAGGTACGACTGGCTTTTTTTTTTTTTTAAATCTAAAACAAAAGAAAATCAGGGTACAACTTAAATCAATGTGCTATCTTTTATTGAAATTCAGTTTAAATTGTATTTCAATTTAAGATTAGCAAAGTGTACAGGCACTCAAAGAATTGAAAATGAATTTTCTCTTCACATGCTTAAAGTCTCTTCTCACTCAGTCACTTGTAACGGCTCCTGCCACGAGAACATCAGCCACGTGTCTACATCACCAAACATTTTATCAAAAGAAAGGAAACAAACGTACTCATTCTAAATTAACATCTTCCTCTTTGTCTCCAAGTGTGTTTGGTTTCTTTTTCTGTCCTTTAGAATGGTCTCAAATGATAGGAACAGGAAAATTCCTTACCCAGTAAATCCCTGTCTGCTAGCAGCATCTCCCATAATTCTGCTGCATATAGGTCATTCCTCACTACCTGTAGTTTCCGGGGGCACTTCAAAACTGTAGCACAGCTATGTTAACCACGTTCTCCTGGCTACTACCAGGTGACTCATTCCAAAACTGTGTAAAGACATCCAAAAAATAATCAGTAACCAATTCCAATCCAACCAAGTGGACATATACAGTTCTTGCTTTTATGGTAACTGTCTAAATAAAAATGTTGACCTTTGCCTTGGGAGCAATCTAGGCTGAGAAGAATTGTGGGAGATGCTGCTGGCAGAAAGAAAATTACTGGTAAGAATTTTTCCATTCTATAGCCCAGCATCTCCAACAATTCTGCTGTGTATGGGAAGTAGTGAGCAGGGGGCAAGAATAGGGAAGGATTAGACAACAAATGGAAAGAAAAAGGAATCCCTGGACCACCAACTGCAGCACCAGCCTTCTGAAGAAAACCTCTGCAAAAATCAGAAAGACCACTCCATATGGTCTCAGAAAGAGACTAGTCAATATCCATGTTGCTGTTCTAACGATCTCTGCAGCAGAAGCACATGCAGTTTCAGTCTATGAAGTTCCCAAGGATCTTGTGGAATATGTTTTGATTCCCTATAGACATGCCAAATACCTTCTAAGCCATCTAGCCAGGGATATAGCATGAATAATTGAAGGCCTGATACCATGGGTGAAATGAAATGAATGGAGAGCCCTCTCTCTTTGTGGATTCTGTATACTTAATATATTGCTAGTGCTCTTCTGACATCATTTCTCAATCCGTTGCTGTGGCTTTGAACAGAATGGAAAAAAATCTCCTGCCAGGTACAGAAAGGAGAATTTACCTTGTGCAAGAATGTTTCTGAAGTTCTAAGTACCATAGGCATCAGTTCTGGGTCTGGCTCTGTTCCATGTTTTTTAATCAGTGATTCAGACAATGGCACAGAGAGTAGATTTATAAAATTTATCGATGATACCAAGCTGTGAGGGGTTGCAAGTGCTTTGGAGGACAGGATCAAACTGCAAAATGGTTTGGACAAACTGGTGAAATGGTCTGAGGTAAACAAAATGAAATTCAATAAAGACTGCGCAACGCCCTCCATTTAGGAAAGAACTTAACCACTGCACCTATACAAAATTGCCAATGACTGCTCAGGAAGGAGTACTGCAGAAAAGAATATGGGTGTCATAGTGGGCCACAAGCTAAATACGAGATAATAATGTAACACTGTTGCAAAAAAAGCAAACACCATTCTGGGATGCACGAACAGGAGGATTGTAAGTAAGTAATTCTTCAGCTCTACTCTGCCTGATTAGGCCTCATCTGGAGTATTGTGTCCAGTTCTGGGCACCTCATTTCAGGAAAGATGAGGACAAATTGGAAAAAGTCCAGAGAAGAGCAACAAAAATAATTAGAGGTCTGGAACACTCAACTTATGAGGAAAGATTGAAAGAGCTGGGTTTGTTTAGTCTAGAAAAGAGAAGACTCAGAGGGGACATGATAACAGTTTCAAGTATCTAAGAGGTTGTCAAGAGAAGGAGGGAAAAACACTATTCTCTTTAACTGTCGATGATAGGACAAGAAGCAATGCACTTTAATTACAACAAGGTAGGTTTAGGCTGGATATCAGGATAAAACACCTAACCATCAGGGTGATTAACCACTGGAATAAGTTGTCTAGGTGAGCTGTGGAATCTCCATCACTGGACGCATTTGAGAGCAGGTTAGACAAGCACCTGTCAGAGATAATTTAAGAGGGTACTCGATCAGGTCATGAGTGCAGGGGACTGGACTTGATGACCTCTCATGGTCCCTTCCAGTTTCTATGATTCTATGAATTTGGTCCAGATGGAGGAATAACCTTTTAGTGTGGAAGTTCTTCTAGAATTGAGGGGAATCCATAACACTTTGGAAAGTAGGTTAGGGCAGTTAATGCTTCCCTTCCAACAGCCGGGCTCTCCAGATGAAGATAGTTTGGGCCTAGATAAATGAATGGTCTCTGATAAGAGCTGTATGGCCTTGCCAGTAGCTGCAATGATAGTTTCAGCTTCAGCTCTGTCACACTGGGAACTGATCTGGCCAATGTGGAGTAGTCACTATCATCCTTTAATTTGCTTCTTCTAATCTTATCTTTTAGATCACTTTCTTTATGACAGGGAAGCCTGGAAACACATATTAAAGTTTAGACCTTGAGGTGATCTGTGTAACAAAGCATCTGTCCTCACAGACTTGGGGCCTTTCCCTAGTGAAGTATATTGGCTGCTTTACATTCTTGCAATCAGAAACACGCTGACTTAAGGGACACCAAATATCTGTACTATCAAGTTGAAGACCTCTTCGTTTAGCCACCATTCTGAGTTGTGTCTTTTGAAACAGCTGTCAGATTGTCATTTGGTTCAGCTCTCCCTTTATGTGGGCTGGCTTAGGGGAAGGGAGAGGGCTTTTCTGTCCTATTATCTCCATTTCTTCTGCATGTAAATGAGTGCTTGTAGTCCCTCCTTAGTTGTTTATGGATGCAGTCATTGTTGTGTTCTCTGACTGGACCACAATGTAGTTGTCTTCCAGGTGGCTCTAAAATCTCAGAAGAGAGATCTATTCTATTAACTTTTGTTTTAACTTATTTTTAACTTAAGCTTTGAGTTTTCTTTTCTTGGGGCTTCAGATGTTATTCTCCATACTTTTAGACTATCATCAGTGGTGAGAACCTGAGAGCATATGACCTCTGTGGACACTGCTTGGGATTTTCCACCATTTAAGAGAGTCACTTATCTGGTTTGGGACCAGTCCCTGATCTTGTATGCACTTAAGAGAGCGGTCCAAGACATTCAGAAGAAAGGCCTATTGACACCTGATGCGTGACATCAATCTAATTTTTACCTCTTTTATCCATACCAGAAACTTCCAACAGGTCTAATCCCCACTTCTGTCTCACCCTCATTGCAAGTGTACGAATCTTTGATATACAAGGCAACACCTCCCTTTTTTCCCTGCTTGTCTTTCTTGAACAAGCTGAACCCTTTTATGTTAATAAATCAGTTATTTGAATTATCCTAAATTTCTGCAATGCCAACTATGCTGTATTTGTGATTCTGCACTAAGAGTTTTGGTTCTTTATTCCCCATACTTCTTGCATTAGTATGCAGACATCTAAAACGTTTGTTAGATTTCCTCCTCTATACCTTCTTGTCTCTTTGTCCATGCTGAAATTTCTCTTGTTCACCCCAGATTCCAACCCTTCATCCAGGTCTCTGTGTTTTGGACTTGCCTGTGGGCTTTTCTTGCCTGTCCCAGTTGAACGTAGTTTAAAAGACCTTTCACTAGATTAGCCAATCTGTACCTAAATATACATTTCCCCATCCTTGACAGGTGGACCCCACTTCTGCTCAGCAGTCTTTTGAACATCAACTCTCAGCTGAGGAAGTCAACCTTTCCTGAAGATACTATCCACGCAGCCAAGAACTTTCTCCACTGTGTGTCTGTTTCTGACTGGATCCATACTCTCAGGGTTGAAGAGAACCCCATCTGTCTCCTAGCTGCTTCACATTCACTTCTCTGGACTACCCATGGCCATAACTTGCAGTATCATTAGTGCCAAAGGATGAGCAACATGGGGAAGTAGCCAGAGGCCTGGATGCTCCTCAGCAATCCTTCCATAATGTTTTGGATGTAGGCTCCTGGAAGGCAGCACACCTTCCAAGATGCTGGGTCAGGCCTACGTCTGGATTCCTCTATCCCCCTTAAAAGAAAGTTACCGACCATGATCACTGTTCCATTTCTCTTGGAAGTAGTGGCCACAATTCTCCTAGCCTTGGGAGTACATGGCTGCTTGTTCTCCAGCTCTGGGGGAGATTCCTTATCCCTGAATGTAAAAATACAGCATGCTGGTTTTTTTTATCTCTATGGCCAGAGGGCCATGGATAAGTGTGGAGCACCATCTCCTGCCTGAAGTAACCAGCAACCAGATTCTTCCCTGCAAAGGAACCATTTCCTCCTCCACTGGTGGTGCTACTGCAGTTACTCCTGCTGGATATCCTCCTCAGAGGGATTGTCCATCAACATTTTTCAATTAATTCTTTCTGTGTACAGGCACTCTTTAGCATAGCCACCTTCTTCACTAGCTCTTCCACATGTCTTCTGAGAGATTCTGCCACTAGACACCTATCATACTGGATGGTTCCTTTCCCTAGCTTTCTGTAATGGCTTTCTAAATGCAGGCCGTGGTCTCTGAAAATCCAATCAACTGCAACTGCCAGTCAACACTTTATGGAAAACAGATTACAAGTTTGGCTGATAAAGGTAACTACGCAGATGTAATAGAATTTGTAAGGTATCTGATTTAGTTGAGCATGAAATTCTGTTTAAAAAGTTAGCACCATATGGTTTTAATAAAGCACACCCATTGTATGGATTAAGAACCGGCTTACTGATAGATCTCAAAAAGCAGCCATCAATGGGAAATCATCAAATAGTGGAGTTTCTAGTGGGGTTTCATGGGGATTGCTACTAGGCCTGAAGCTATTCAACATTTTCATTAATGAGCTGGAGGTAAATATAAAATTATTGCTCAAAAATTTGCAAATGGACACAGACTGGCAGAATGATAAGGATAGGGCAGTCATAAAGAGTAATTTAGATCACTTGGAAGCTGGGCCCATTCAAACAAAATGTGTTTTGATACAGCCAAATGCAAAGTTATATATCTGGAATGTCAGGTCCAGTTCTGGTATCCAGATTTTTAAAATGATGTTGAAAAATTGGTGTAGGCACAGAAGAGAGCCACAAAAGTTATTTGGGGGCTGGAGAAAATGCCTTTCAATGAAAGACTTTCAAAGTTCAATTTGTTTAGCTTCTCAAAAAGGAGATTGAGGGGTGACTTGATGACAATGTATGAAAACAATCATAAGCAGAAAATAATGGATACTAAAGGACTCTAATCTATTTGAGACATAAGAACCAAGAGGCTGGAAGTTGAAGCCAGGCAGATTTGAATGATAACTAAGGCATAAATTTAGTACAGCAGGTAAATAACCACTAAAAAAAAAACAAAAAACAAAAAACAAAAAACAAAAAAAACTACCATGGAAAGTGATGGATTCTTTTCTTGATATCTTCTAAGAAGTCCTGACATTTTTCTGGAAGACATGCTTCAGCCAAGTACAAGTTAGTGGACTCAAAATGGGGTAACTGGGCAAAATTTAATGGCCCGTGACATACTGAAGGTCAAACAAGATATCTATTGGTCCCTGTTTGCCCTGAACTCTATGAACAAGCTGGTGATCCCAATCACATTCCTATGGCAAAAAGAAAATATGTAGGCTGGTAGCAATTATCCCAGAGCTCGCATTCTGTGGCTCCTGAAAGCACCAAAGCTTTCAGTTCTCCTGGTCCATTTGGCTTTTTTTGCCACAATGGGGTCAAATGGAGAGAAGGATATTGGTAGGTGGTGCTATCTGGGGACTGAAATTTCACTCTTGTAAAAGAGAATAGAACGAGAAAAACGGTTTTGCTGACTATTGCCCCAAAAGCAGCGGTTGGTAAGGTATTCCAGGGTTCTGTGTCCGCTGTTCAGAAGGTTGTTTTTCTTGCTCCCTAAAGTTTACACCTCAGTGGCATTAGTCGATGTGTGCCAGATGATTTTAATTGTCACAATAGGTCCTAGATGGAGAAATGATTTTCAACATAGCATAAGCCCATCCATAAAGGGATTTGTAGCTCAAGACCAGAAGCCGGAAGCAGATCAAGAAGCCAAGGGGAGTGATGTGCAGATTGTGGACCACTGGCACAAAAATACTTCCTTTGGTTCATTCTGTTTCAGTGATGGGCTATTATTCATGCTGTTACGCAACACATGTAGCTTCCTTGTGAACTTCTTTATCCAGACCCAGGTAAGGTAATAAACACTCCAATGTTGAAGTGATAAGTGAATGAACTCTTGTTGCAATTTTTTGAGAGGAAGGATGGAATCTCCTTGTTAGCCAGAGATGAGGGGAGAAGCTTACACTGACTGCTGCCATTTGAGGATCAAAAGTCAGAAATGTATTGTAATATCTCTGGAGGGTGCTCTGTAAACTGCAGAATGATGGTGCATGCTGCAAGAAATCATGAATAAGCTTTGACAGTTGCTTTTAAATGAAAAAATGTGCTGTTTGGGATTATACAGTCATTCTTCACACTGGAAAGGCCATAGTGTTCATTGGTAAGATGCTACCATTTCAGTCATTTTAAGATCCATTTAAAAGGTATCGGATAAGAAGAAACGATTATTTTTTATTCTTCCGACTATAATCAAGCAGATTCATATCAGTTGTTTTCTCAATATGTTTTCCATCTATAGCAAATGTCCAAAATAATAAGATGTTTAACAAAGTGATTAGGGGTTTATAGAAATAACATGGTTCTGTAAATATAATACACATTAGTATTTTTACTAAACTTAAATACATGAACTTTATCTAGATTATACACTTTAATTTCATAGCTGTAATAAAACAAATGTTTAAATGGACACCAACTCAAATCACATCTACATATTTATACTTGTACTAGAAACATGTAAGATACACTCAAAAAAATGAAGAAAAAAGCTTTTTGTCCCCTCCACCCGCCAAAACTGAAAAGGCAGCAGATCACTGTGAGCACTGAGAGGAAAAGTGAGCCTGAGCACATGCAATGCTATTGATGTTTGAGCCTGCTGGTATCACTTAAACATAAGCAGTGGAACAGAAACCTCTGTATTTCCACACCTAACACATACTTTTTTCTAAAAAGTCATTTTAAAAATTTGTTGAAAGGGTGCTTTAACAGAATCTTAAATATTTTAAAAATTAGCTAATATAAAAATAATTAAGTTGACAATGTCCTTTAATACTAATGAGTTGAAGGTAAAAGAAATAATGTAGTGTGTATACATGAACATCTGCTTATCACTAAATCACAGATCCATGAATGAATTGGTCAGTCAAAATTTCCCATTGTAACACACACAAAGCAATGTATAATTTCCTTCAGAAATCAAAATACAATAATCTTTAAAGTCATTTTATTTTTAATAAAAGGATTCTCTAACAATTTACAAACATAATTATTCATAGTTTTGAATCATATTGTAAACGTAATCAAAGGCAAATAGTCACCTTGTATTTTATTTATTTATATCTTAATTTATTTAATAAACTCAGAGAATAGGGTAGAGAGATTCCATAAAATAAGCCTGCCTTTAGAAACCAAATAGGGAGTTTATTATAATGTTCCTTATTTTCAAAAAGTAAACCCCCAATACGGTCCACCTAACATATATGAAATTGCACATTACTCATATATATTACTGCAAGTAGTAATATATTCTGAATTGCTTGCATTCTGTTAGTTACTGTAGTCTTCAATTAGGCAGGATCTGAAACATTAAAAAAGGTCTATTCATTCATCTCCAGCTTCACACACATTGCTCCATTTTTGTAATTCCTGGGAATCGTTTACATTCCATATTCTGGCAAAAGATTTTATTCTTTTTCTGAAAAGCAAAACCACAACAATCAAAATAAGGACATTCATAGATTCATAAATTAAATGTACTGGCCACTCAAAACACTAAAATTGTTTTGAAATAGTTTGCATTCAGTAAAGAAGGAGCAAGACTTATAAGCTCAAAGCACAGTTTTTCCAATAACCCAGTTGCAGCTGCCTGTGGTACTCATGTCCCAGCCACGGTACAGCTGTTACGCCTCAGGGGGTGGGGCTGGCTGGTGCATGACCTTCATGCTCCAGGGCCAGGAGTGGAGCCAACTTACATACCAGCCAGCTCCACTCCCAGAGCGCAGCAGACACATGTGAAGGGGCAAACCATCTGGCCTGCAGGTGGAGCAGGAGTGCCGTGGCCTCTGGCCCCACCCTAGGGCAAGCGCCCATGCACCAGCTCCATAGGGCCAGGTCAGTAGGGCCTTAGGGAGGCCCTGGACTGCAGCGCCTTTCAGGCCAAGGACCAGGGATGCAGCTCCTAGAACTCTTACATTAATCTGGCCCTGGAGAGCATACTAAATTCCAATGGAAAAGAAGCACTTCCAGTCAATTGTCCAGGACACTATCTGGCTGGTAAGAGTCATAATAAGAGAAGATGGTGCATCTAGTGGCAAATAATAGAAGCATATTATTTAACTCCCTATACTGCACTATTTTAAAAAGCTTTCTATCTCAAAAGCAGGCATGCTCTTCTTTGACTAAACATTTGATTTTAAAATGTTGTGAGGTGACGTAAACATTCACATATATTGACATTAAAATGGTTTTGGAATATTTTGTCTGGAAACACTGATATAGCAAAATGTCAAGATGACTTTGGTTCTGACAGGGAACCAGAAAAACTCTTGAAACCTAAAAAATTCTCCTGGGACAGGAAAACCATCTCCTATGCCTTAAATAAAGATGCTGCAGGTTAATGACATTTAATAGCAAATCAAATGCAATTAATCTGATAGTAATTTAATTTACCATTAATGCTGCAGATTAAAGAAATGGGGATAGATCAACAGATAGCTTTCTCAACAATGACCAATAACTTGACCCTGTGTTTCTCATATCCCACATATATGCCCTAATAGCAAGGCACTAGAATTAGTTGCTTTCTTTTTCTGGTCCAATTAATATTTTAACTATTTATCCAAAAGGAACTGATCTGACAGGAGATGCTAAAATATACCCATTACAGAATAGCCAACAGCCTGGTGGGAAGGGCACCAACCTGGCAAATCTCAAAAATTTTCATGACTTCAGAAAACCATTTCGCATGCAGCACTAATTAGTATCAGTCCAACAAAGCTTTTGTCCTTGACAAAGAACATATCACAAGCTAATGCTGCAGACTAAAGAAATAGGAATATTCTAATGAATCACCAGCTTCTTTAGAATTGTAAAAGTCATAAAGACAAAGTAACAAAACTAATTGTTATTAAAAACGGATTATCACCACATTCTTTAGGTAGGAGCATCTGCAAAATTCTTGCTATTAGTAAGATTATAAAACTGAAATGTGAATGTTACTGAACTGATATATGTGGAACAACACACTTTTATCAAGAGGTAAACAAAACTGGAAGAATGAATTAAGAGCTGTACAAATGGAAAACTCCTTCTGATATGCAATCAAATGACATGTTCGATACTTTTGAACTAGATTGCATACACATTACTTCAGGCCCAGATTCTTGAAGCAATCATGAATAAAAAGAAGTTGTCTGTAAAGTGTATGCAAGAGGTATGCAGTACCTACACTTCCAGGAATACTGCCGGCTGTATTAAAACTTGAGTTTAGATAATAAGGCACTTCACTGTTTAAACACAGGTGATGATGAGACACCAAAATGAAGACTTAAAATATTATAATACTATTTACAGCTCGTAAATTAGAAAAAAGACAGAGCCTGAATTACACAGCACTACAGCATATGGATGGTATGCAAGACTGAACAGTAACTTCCAATTTGCCATTCATTACCATTATTATGATTTATTCTATTATTTTACAAATATGATGCTATATGATATCAAGTGAAAATATTTTTAAGGCACATTCATCTCACTGAAATGTTAAGGTACAATTTTTAAGTGTAACATCACGTTTCATGATTTGTGAATGTTCACTCTCTCAACTTTTTAACATTTTATTATAGAGGGAGAGGCTGAAAATTTTCCATAATCAACAATGCATCTGAGCTCTGATGTCCCTATGGATTCAGCAGGGCTTTGACATTTAGCAGGGGCATAATTCTGGAGTCAAGGAGGTGCCTTTTGCTGGCACCATGTAACAAAGATAAGTCAGAGTGGTAAACTGTTGAAACTAATTATGTCTATCTGTGGTGCACATGGTCAAGCTTCATTTTGGCAGTATGCCTTCAATGCCCTATTGTCTTTCTTCAACAACTGCAGTTATTACAAAAGCCAAATTGACGAATGGATCGTCTGGGTCCTGGTACTAATTTAAACACAGTCTGGTTTGCAGGGATGGGCACTGCACCAGGAAGTTCTGAGTTCAAGAATGACCACTGCTGATAATTTTGTAGCCTTAAAAATTCTTATTAAGAAAAACTTCATATTCCATTAAACTGTTCTACAAGGAGGGACAGAACCCTGATCTCTAATATGGGACAATGGCTCCCATTTAATTAGCCACATTATTAGAGACACAAGAGCACACTATCCCACTGCAATGGAAAGGTAAGAAGGATCTGAAACAAAAAAAAATAGTCTTACAAACAATAGAAACTAGATCTAATTGCAAAAGAAGAATATAACCGAATAACACAAGCACTCAGCGACAAAATTAGAAAGGCCAAGACACAAAATGAGATTAAATTAGCTAAAAATAAAGGATAACAAGAAAAAATTCTACAAATAAATTAGCAGCAAGAGGAAGACCAGGACAGAGTAGACCTTCTACTCAATGAAGGGAAAAACAATAACAGAAAATGTGGAAATGGCAGAAGTGCCAAATAACTTCTTGTGTTTTCAGTGTTCACCAAAAAGGGGAGTGGCAATTGGACATCTAACATAATGAACGTCAGTAAAAATGAGATAGAATCAGAGGCTAAAATAGAGAAAGAACAAGTTAAAAATTACTTAGGCATGTTAGATGTCTTCAAGTCAGCAGGGCCTAATGAAATACATCCTTGAATCAAGGAGCTGACTAATGAGATACCTGAGTCATTGGTGGTTATCTTTGAAAAATCATTAAAGATGTGAGTGATTCCAGAGGATTGGAAAAGGGCAAATATAATGCCAGTCTATGAAAAGGGTGTAATAACCTTGGGTAAGAAGGGGTTAACATCCTGGTCAGTGAGTCCCAGGAGAGCCAAAAGAAACCGAGTACAGGTTTTTGAATTGGAGTACCAGCCCTGCTTGTTTCCTGTTTGGTGGCAGCAGAGCTCCTGGAAGGATCGGGAGGAGGCAAGAGAGAGGCCTGAAGGATCCAGTAACATCCTTGCCAAAGACAAGCTCAAAGTCTGTAATTGACCAGGTATGAGTAGAACAGGGAATGTTTAGCTAGATGTAGTCAGGGTACTTCTTTGTTTTGGTTTGGTTTTGGATTCTTCTGTGCTAAGCAATATACCTTCTAATATCTTGTAACTACCTCAGTTAGATCCCAGAGAAGCAACTCTCTGTGTTTTTAATCTGTTCTTTTTAATTAAAGATTTTACCCTTTTAAAATAAGCACCGGTTCTGTGTCCTAAAAATAAAGAGATTTTGTGTGCATGAGCCTCAAACTGCACGGCCAACTACTAAGGGGGATTCTGACCCATTTTCAGCTGATAGCACAGCTGGGGTTCAATCATTCTCCTAATGAAGGAAGACAAACGATTGAGGGTACCTCACAGGAAGGAATTCCCAAGTACGACTTCCTGGGTTTTCAAGAGGCTTTTGCATTTGGGTGGTGGCAGCAATACCACTCCAAGGCCAGGAATTGGTGGCCTTGGAGAGTTTTAAGAGAAGGCTTTAGGGACAGTGGGTTTTTAAGGTCTGTTGCAGGCCCCCACCTCCTGCACTCAGAGTGCCAGAGTGGAGAAACAGCCTTGACAAAGGGTAATAAGGGCAAGACAGAGAATTACAGATCAGTCAGCTAAATTTCAGTACCTAAACAGATAATGGAGCAAATAATTAAGCAATCAATTTACAAACATCTAGAAGATACTAAGATGATATATAACAGTCAGTGTGGATTTCTCAAGAACAAATCACAACAAACAAACCTGACAGTTTAATTTAACAGGATAGTGAGCCTTGTGAATGCAGGGAAATGGGTAGCATATCTTGACTTTAGTAAAGCTTTTGATACTATTTTACATGACCTCCTGAACGAATTACAGAAACATTGTTTAGAAAACTGTTCTCAGAGAGTATTTATCGGAGGTTCACAGTCAAACTGGAAGGTCATATTGAGTGGAGTTCCATAAGGATGAGTTCTGGATCTGGTTCTCTTCAATAGCCCCTTAGTGGTTTAGAAATAAGCACAGAGAGTGCGTACTATACCAAGATATGAGACGTTGCAAGCGCTTTGGACACTAGGATTAAATGTCAAAACGATCTGGACAAAATAGAGAAATGGTCTCAAGTAAATAAAATGAAATTCAGTAAGGTTAAATGTAAAGCACTCCACTTAGGAAGGAATAACCAACTGGACACATACAAAATACCAAATGAACATCCAGGAAGAAATACTGCAGAAAGTGATCTGGGTATCATAGTGAATCAGAAGGTAATTAGTAGAGCCCTGCACAGCTACAAATACATGAATCTGTATCCGATCTGCATCTGCAGGAAATGGTCCGCAGATATCCGCATTGTGTCTGCATCCGCAGATACAATGCGGATATCCACATATTTGCAGGGCTCTACTAATCAGGAATCAATGATGTAACACTGTTGCAAAAAAAGCAACCACCATTCTGGGATGTATTAGCAGGAATGTTGTAAGCAAGACATGAGGTGTAATTCTTCTGCTCCATTCTATGCTGATTAGACATCAGCTGGAGTATTATGTCAAGTTCTGGATGCCACATTTCAGGGGAGATGTACGCAAAGTGAAAGAAGTCCAGAGAAGAACAAAAAATTAGAACTAGAAAACATGACCTAAGAGGGAAGATTCTAAAAATTGGGGTTCTTTAGCTGGAAGTGAAGACCGAAGGAAAGTGGGCATGGTAACTGTTTCAAGCACATAAAAGTTTGTTACAGGGAGGAGGGAGAAAAACCTGTTCTCCTTATCCTCTGAGGATAGGAAAAGATGCAATGGGTTTAAATTGCAAGAAGAATGGTTTGGGTTGGACTTTAGGAAAAACTTCTTAACTGTCAGGGTAATTAAGCACCAAAATAAATTGTCTAGGGAGACTGTGGAATCTCCATCACTGGAGAATTGTAAAAGCAGGTTAGACAAACACCTGTCAGGGATGGTCTAGATTAGAGGTGTCAAACTTATTCAATGTGGGGGCCACACTGGAGGGCAGGACACCTGACGCAGGCCATGTGTCCGCACGGTCTCCTCAACCCTTTCCCCTGCCACATTCAGAGTGGCATGGGCTCCCCTTTTATCTCCCCAACCCCAAAGGCTCTCTGACACCTTCCCTTTCTCCTGCCCTGTGGGCTTCCCTTCCCCTGCTGTGCAGCTCCCAGACCCATTCCCTTTACAATTGCCCCACCACATAGCGGCAAGTAATCAGCCTCAGTCACACAGACAGGCTGGGCTCCTGCCCCCCCCCCGCCTCCGCCCACCCACTGTCAATCATTCAGCATGTGGGCCTTTGGTTGGGCTCAGTTCTGGCTGGCCTTTGACTGGCTCATTCCCAATGTGTGCCCCACCCACTTTTTCTTTTTCTTGTTTGTGATTTGTGCGATATGCTGTCAATCAGATTACCATGCTGACTGACTGGCTAGCTGACAGTGAACAGTTGGGATGGGGGTCAGTGCGGTGTGGTGGCTCTTGGGAAGCCTGGCCAACCCTGCTATGACTGAGACTCTAATTGGTTGGAAGACCACAGCAGAGCTGAGCCAGGACTGGCTGGAGTGCTTCTTTTGTTCCCCTGTGCTGTAACTAGGATCATGTGAGTGAGTCAGAGTGTGCATCTGTATGTGCCTGGCCCTGGCTCTGGTCTGCCAGAAGCCTGCACAGTCCAGGCAGCAGCTTAGGAGGCCAGACCAGCACCCTTGGGGGGCCAGATCTGGCCTGTGGGCTGTAAATTTGACACTCCTGGTCTACATAATGCTCGGTCCTGCTATAAGTGTAGGGGCTGCACTAGATGATCTTTCAATGTTGCTTCTGTTCCTACCATTCTATTATTGCCTCTCACAAAGCTCCCATCATGACTTCCTATTTATCTGTGTTGTTTGCAAAAGAGGCCACTCATACATTTCAGTTTCTTTTGTGTTGGTTTTTAGAGGCTGGTCTTGTTGCTAGGTAATGTAGTTAGCTTTGTAACTCAGGTGGTAGCACTTTGTGCTGCAGTTATGAAAGCACCAGGTTCAACTCTTGATGATGATTTGTGGTGAGGTATTCACTAAAGTTGCAGAGAAATAAGTTGTCTTTTGCTTTATCCCTTTTTAAAAAACCTTAGAAAACTAACTTTTTATATGTATGTTAAAGAATGACTGTGCAAATTTAGTAAAATCTGGAAAATTCAGACATGCCAAAATGAATGTTACCTACTCAACCTTAGTTCTACCCTTTTCTTTGAGCATTTGCAGGATGATACAATCTTTAATTACACGTTCATAGGCTATTTTATTTTACACTGGTTTTGTATGTAGTAAGCTTTACTTATAAGAACGGAATACATGAGAATTCTGTATTTACTCTAGCAAAGTGATTTACTATCTTCCTTTGATCTGACAAAATATTAATATTTTTTCTAAGGAGAGAAAATCAAATTATTATTTTATTAGTCTACAACATCATTTATTAGATTAGGTTATAATACTGTCTTGCTTGTTTAAATTGTCTTGGCTTTGCAAAGTAGATTTTATTGACTTTAGAAACACACAGCAGATGATATTATGAAGACATTTATAAGCACCTTGTGGTTTTACTTTTGGTAAATTATGAGCCAAATCATACTGACAAGTGTAAATTACTGTATAATTTTTCTACAACACATTATATATTCTCTATTTATATATTAAGTTTTTATTGTTCTGTCCTTGAGGATAAGAATACGATTTAAGCTCTGTAGCCTGATTAGTTTCAAAGCAATCATTTGTAGGTAAATATAATTAGGACCCAAAAAACTTGCCCTGGAAATCCTTCTGCCAATTTTATTTATGATAATTTTGAAACAGTCTCCCACAGTATCTTTGTCAGAAAGTTAAAGTAGTACATGTTGAATGAACGAACTGCAAGGTAATTAGAAAGCAAGCTAGACCATTGGCCTCGGAGTAGTGATCAACACCTAAATGGCTAGCTGGCAGCTGGTAACAAGAGGATAAAACAGATTGCACTCTCAGAAAATTTGCAGACGACACTAAGCTGCAGGGAGTGGTAGACAAACCGGAGAGCAGCAATAGGATATAAAGTGACCTCAACAGATTGGACGATTGGGCAAAAAATGTGATCAGAGTCAATATGATCAAGTGCGGAGTCCTGAACTTTGGATAGAAGAATCCTCCTACAGACTGGGGGCTGACTGGCTAGGCAGTTGTTCTTCAGAAAAGGACCTGGGGGTTATAGTGGACAAGAAGCTGGATACGAGTCAATAGTGTGCCCTTATTGCCAAGACGGCTAACAGCATATTGGGCTGCATTAGTAGGAGCATTGCGAGCAGATTGAGGAAAGAAATGACGAGTCTGGTGGCACCTTTAAAGACTAATACATTTGTTAGTCTTTAAAAGTCCCACCAGACTCTTTGTTTTGCTGAAGTAGACTAACATGGCTACCCCTTTGGAGACTGAGGGAAGTGATTATTCCCCTCTATTTGACATTGGTGAGGCCTCATTTGAAGTATTGTGTCCATTGCAGGAAGGGTGTGGACCAGGCGTGGCCAAACTGCGGCTCGGGAGCCACATGCAGATCTTGAATGAAAAAGCGTGGCTCCTGGAAGAACGCCAGCAAATCAGTTTAGGAAAGCAGCCCCAGGCTAGGAATTCAGGAGAGGGATGGGATGGTGGGGAGAAGCGGTGGCATGGTCGGAAATTTAAAAAACTCACCACTAGCCTGCAGTCTTCTACATCAAGCAATAGCTTAGTTTTTACTTTATAGGCCTAATTTTCATGGTAACCTTAAGTAATTATTAGAATCTGACAGTAGTAGGATCAATATTTGCCCTCTTTTTATGATAAAATTAAAGTGTGCAATGAATTTTAAACTTAGTAATTTTGGAGTAGGTAAAAGTATATGGCTATAGGCCTCAGTGCAGCTCTCAAAAGTTTAATAATCAACGTGTGTGGCTCGAGTTCCATAAGTTTGGCAACCCCTGGTGTAGACAAACTGGAGAGTCCAAAGGGTGGCAACAAAAATGGTTAGGGAGCTAGAACACATGACTCATGAGGAGAGGCTGAGGGAGCTAAGCTAACTTATTCTACTAAAGAGAAGAGTGAGGGGAGATCTGATAGCAGCCTTCTACTACCTGAAGAGGGGTTCCAGAGAGGACAGAGATAGGCTGTTCTCAGTGTGGCACATCATGGAACAAGGAGCAATGATCTTAAGTTGCAAGGGCAGAGGTCTAGGTTGGATGTTAGGAAAACCTTTTTCACTAGGAGGGTGGTGAAGCACCGGAATGGGTTACCTAGGGAGGTGATGAAATCCTCATCCTTTGAGATTTTTAAGGCCTGGCTTGGCAAAGTCCTGTTTGGGATGATTTAGTTGGCCCTACTTTGAGGAGTGGTTTGGACTAGAAGATGATTTCCCGAGGCACCTTCCAACCCTAATCTTTCATGATTCTGTGAAAAGAGCTTAATCTATATTGCACTGATAGGAGTAAAATTTCTGATGAGTCTCATGGAAAAAAAAATCATTAGCTAGCAGAATTTATCTGATAATGCAAGTCTACTATCTATAAACTGTCATGAACAGAAGAACCCTTCAAAGACTTCAATATTTTGCGAGTCTTTGCACCAGATGTAGAAATAAGTGTTTATAGTACCTAGCTAAACCTTTTCCTCAACTGTTTAGGTACAGTTGCTAAAATATTCTAAGATCTGTAATAAATTATGTTAGTTCACACCCTAGACTCTAATCTGAGAGAATCTTCCACCACTTACTGTGACAGGGCAGCCTCGAGTGGCTGCCTGACATACTATAGTGGCAGACTGGAACATGAACAGCAGCATGCTGTCCTTTGTTCTCTTCCTTCAGAGGCCCCAGTAACTCAATACAAGACTTTTGCCTCAGTAATACTGTTCTTTAGAGCCAGTTTATTACAAAAACACTGCAAAACTTTCATAACAAAAGTCACCACACATAGACCATTTATCAACCCCTATTCACATGCTCCTTAAAAAAAAAAATCACATATTCTCATCCATCAACATAGCACACACTAAATTCCAGCATCTTGCAACACACCTGGGCTCCTTCTAAGTCCCTTCTTGTCCTTCTCCCAGGACAGCCATTCTGCCCCTTCTACCTGCCAATCAATCCACTCTTTCCACTGAGAATCTTCACAGACCCTTTGCAGAGAGACCATCTTCATAAGGGAGCTTTCTTCGCTGTTCCTCTGGGTCTCTTTTTCATCAGGAAGTCATCAAGTGTACAAGCTGCTTTGCAGCTCCCCTGCTTTCAGCCCTCTCTGGTTCTCAGCTCCAGATCATCATTTCAGCAGTCTGCAGACAACACCCTCTGCTGCTCCCTGGCCTTTGTCCCTCCAGCCTTGGCTTTCTGACTTGGAGAGTCAGTTGCCAAATCCCGCTTGCTATTCTCCTGCCTTCAGCCTTCCCCAGGAACCACATACATTGTATATTATTTTCAAAGTAAAATGACTGACTGTTATTAAGTTTATTAACTACAATTTGTAAAAAACATAGTAAAAGCATCCTGGTTGACTAATAATTAACTATCACAGTGTTTTAATATCAGGTGATGCAAAGAGCTGCAGGAGACACATTAATGAACCACTTTTTTTGTCGCCACAATCTGAGTATCACTGATTTATAGCTTCCCTCAGGAATCTCTTATCGTCTGGCAGATCTCATCTGCAAATCTCTAACTCCCAGGCAGTTCTCAGATGCCCATCAACCTGAATGACTCCTCCCCTGTCTTAGTCTGTTCCCATTTATATGGCCCAGGGTTGCCTTCTTTTGAGCCTATTTGGGAAGCAGATGATCACCCACAGGTATACTCATGTCTTCCTTGTTAAAGGGCAAGTGTTATGCTGTGACATCTATGTAACGTATAGTATATATAAGCACATATCAAGCTCAATATCAATAAAATATTAAAATTTCTGAAAAAATTTAAGTTTATCAAAGCTAATACAAAGACTTACACACAAATCAGAAACAAAGCTCTCAAGATCCTTCTCTAGTCTTATAAATAGCTAGCATATGTAATTAAGAAAATCAGTTGAAATTACCATCTAAATCAGGGGTCTCAAACTCAAATCATGAGGGCCACATAAGTAGAGCCCTGAAAATCTGCAGATATCCACAGGTATCCGCATCTGCGGATACAACACAGATATCCGCAGACTATTTCTTGTGGATGCAGATCAGATACAGATCCACGTATTTTTATCCACACAGAGCTAGAGCCCAGGGACATCCGCAGACCATTTCTTGCAGATGCAGGTCGGATGCAGATCTACGTATTTGTATCCATGCAGGGCTCAACACATAAGGACTGCAGCAGGGCCACATGAAGACGGGTGCATTAGCCCAAAGGCTGCATGATTGAAACCTTTATATACAATGATATTGCAAATACTGGTAACTATAGTGTCATTGTGGGCCACAGGAAATAACTTTAGGGGCCACATATGGGCCATGGGCCACATGTTTGAGACCCCTGATCTAAATTGTTAGGCATTTTAAGAGATCAATTAGTGTTGTGTAATTATTAATAAATACAAGGTTATGTAAATAAACATTAATTTATCTTTACTTTCTTCTAAAATATGTTTTAGAAGAACAAATTAGCTTACTACAAGCTGCTGTAAAAGGTTCAGAATTATTTCTGCTTATACTAGTTCATATTAAAAAAAATCACAATTTTTTGTTTAGACTTCGATAGAGTGACTGATTATAAAACTAATTCCAGTTATTTAATTTATAAAGCTTTTATTAAAAAGGACAGTATGATTTCATACACTTTTTCATGAGCTGTTTCTATTTCATCTTAATTAAGTGTTTAAGTGTGTCTAGTGTAGCTCTTAATGCTCTTTTTAATACCCCACTTGCTGGGAGAAGCTCTCCAGTAACATCTAAAGGTTTTATTACAAAAAGAAAAATACATCAAAATTATTCTGACCTTTTCATATTCACTAATCCCTCAAGCTCCTTTGATTTGTGAGCTGCCTTCTTTAAGATTTCTTCAGGAACATCTGCTAGTTTAGCAACATTTAGTCCATAACTCCTTGCAGCAACTCCTTTAGTTATTTGATAAAGAAAGGTGATAAATTCAGGATTCTCTTCATCTTCAGATCCTAGAGAGTAAGTTAACATATTAAGTTGACAGAACACTGTAGTATCACCATAGTTCATGTTTCTTCCTTAATACCAATACCGTACAATAAACATAAAGCCAAAAAAAGAAAACAGATTATCTCAAGTGCCAAAATGCCTCCTAGCTAGCTACACTGCACAGCTCCTTTCCAATAGCTTTATTCTCATTTGGGACCGGATCATGGAGAAATGTGTGCACGTGTGTGCGTGGAGTGACTACAGAACTGGGCCACATCTCTTGTAAGCCTGGCAAGGTCACTGACACTAGCTTATGCTACATTTACACTGTATATGACTGGTGGTGACACACAGGATACATGTAGCTACACACTACAATGAAAAGAAGCCTTCATCCCATTGTGGTGTCTCAACAAACAAATGAAGGCTGTGGTGGGGGTATGCAGTGGGAAAAAGCTCTAGCAGCAGGGAGTTGTTGGAGTTATTCTCCACTGCCTCCCCCAAAAGAGTCCTTTTCTTGTGGCTAAGAAAGGCTCTGGCAGCTCCCTGTTGCAGGGAAAGGCTCATAAGTGGGACACTACATTGCTAAAAATAGCAGTGTAGACAGACAGGCAACGCATTGACCTGAAAAGAGTGGTGCACAAACGTAGGGGTCAGATATTTCTTTATTCACTTAAGCAGCGCCTTAACCAGCTACACTGCTATATACTTGTGTTAGTGGATGTGTAGTGCATGCATTCTTACTTCTTATGGCAGTGTACAGCAGTGGAGATATTCCCATAGTGTACAGTTTAAATATATAAAACTAACTAGGTCTCTAGAGCCTTAACATCCTGTCTCTCCAATAATCCTGTTCAGGGTTGTCACACTCATTTTTTATGGTGGGTCAGATTTGACTTAAATGCACTTCAAGGGAGCTGTATGTACCATAAATCGAAATCCTATGGCACTCTTGTTGCATCATGGAGTGCTGTGTATGTGAAACTGAGCTCCGCAAGACCACTCTCTCTCACTCTTTCTCTGTTAGGGAGAGAGTGTGGTCTCACAGCGCGCTCTCAGATGCACCCAGCACTCCATGATGTTCTGAAACCTGACAGTCTTGTGACATTGTAGAGTGTTGAGTATGCAAGACCACACTCTTTCTATTAGGGAGAGAGCATGGTCCTGCTGAGTGCAGTGATGGGCTGTATGGAAGAGGTTCACGGGCCAGGCCACGTTTGACACACCTGCAGAACAGACATGGAAGAGTGGAGAAAGTGCCAGCACATCAAAAGGCTCTTTGGCCACCAGGGAATAAGGTGCCTGGGCTCTGTCTGAGGAAGAGCAGAGGACAAAGATGGTCGAGCTACAATTAAAGTTACAAGTTAGAGATAAGGGCCGTCTTCCCAAAGATCTGGGTGGGAGCACAAGCGTTATCATGATATTCCTCTATCCCTGTGCAGATTCCCCGTTCATACCCCGCTTATTCAGGCTTCGCATTGAGAACAGATAAATTAGCCCCTGGTCATTGCCATTCAGTCAAAGTGCCTCTTTTCTTTGGAGAGCAATGAGAAGCTCTCAATCCTGAAGCTCAGGCTGACTCAGCATTTGTGTGCTGCTTTGAACACAGTGTGATGGCTTCAAGCCAGCGGTGTTGGTCTATGCCATCCCAAAGCAAGACAAAGAAAGAGACTACCACAAAAGGAGGAAAGCCTTAAAATAGCATAAGCTGAGCCAAGTCAAAACTTTGCAAAATGTACCAAAAAGATTAACTCTGTTCAAGTTATTTAAACCTGAAAAACAAACGAAAGAGATACATGAGTAGAAACAGACACAGCTGAGTTCCTATGCCTATGGCAGTGGTGTGGGGATAGGATCACATCCTGCATGTCCTAAGGAGAGGAAACATTACGATACAGACAAGACATATGCTCAGACCATCTAACACTGCTATCTAGACAGTTAACAAAGCATGCACAACATAAAGAATTGGGGTCCATGTTCAAAGAAGAGATAATATTTAATATTAATTTCTCTCCCATCTTATTTACATAATGAGAATATCTCAAGCAACCTGATCACCAGACCATACAGTTTAAACACGGACTTCGTGATGGGATAGTTTGGTGATCACATAGGTGATTTCTCTCAGTCAAAATGTCATTGTAGGTATGACATCATAAAAAACATCAGCCAATTAGAGCACGACTTCAAACAATCAATGCTCAAAATGTTGTGGAGAAATGTGTGTGTCCCAATGATCCTGAGATGATGTCATCTGGAGTTCTGTACTCCTGGTAGGATCATCCATGGTGAACAGTTCTGAGGAGAGGTTCCAGATGAAGCCTGGTCCAAACTTCTCAAGATCCTGATGGACAAACAGATGTATTTGAGGACATGACAGTTCTCTGTGGCTGTGAAGGCAGATGAAGGCTGCAGAATGATTGAGACTTCTGGTTGTCTCAGACTTCCTTACCACCAGGCCCAGGTCCCTTAATGTCACGTTTCATAAGGTTGCTGCCTATGCACTGACTCCCCCATATTTAAAGATTTCACACATAGACCTCTGCCAAGAGCGTTAACACCTCTCACTAAAAAAGTTCTCTGGCTATGGATGAGTGGTGGTGGGGACAGTAGGTGTGATCTCTGGGAGCCCCTAATCACAAATCTTCACACAGGTAGTGGTAGTGTGTTGTCATCCTGCACTGGACTTATGAGACGTAAATGTAATTCGGCACCTGCAGCCGTGACTGAGCAGTCCTTTTCAAAATCCCCTCCGCTCATCTAGAATGGAGAAGGGGTTAAAAAAGGTGTCCTAAACATAGGCCATCTCAACCACCACCCCAATTCCCTCTCCCCAACTGGATGGCCATATCTACCAGGATCATTCTACCTACAGTCAGAATATACAAAGTAAAATAATTAAGTTTGCCATTTGAAAAGTTTGCACTCTCATGCATTCCCAGAATAGTGACTGGCCTGAAAGAAGACCTGTTTATAGTAGCTAGACAATTTGCTATAAGACTTAGCTTATAATAGGCTAGAGAACTTGCAAGGACATTGATGCTGCTCTTCTAAATGAGACCCCTCAAGCAGATGAATGTCAACTGAAAGACAAAGTAGGTGGTTATACCTTTCTTTTGGAAGCGAAAGTCATCTGAAGAGAGGTGTATTCATGGGGTTGGTTTTACCAAGAAGAGCAGCTTTTAGAATTCCCTATGGGTGGTTAAGGAATGTCTCATGACTGCACCATTAAGCTTAATAACAACCAGCATGCCACAGATTTTAGTGCATATGGGGGTTTTCACTCGACTACGACAAAGACAATCAAGAACAGTTTTGCTGTGCTCTTGATGCTGTTCTCACTGCCACAGAAGACATGCTTATCCTCATGGATGACTTCAGTGCAAGAGTTGGGAAACATCTCAATCCCTGAAAAGGCACTACTGGGAAAAGAAGAGTGGGGACAGTTAACTCTAATGGCATTCTTTTCTTCTGTAAATGTGTGGAGTATGATTTGCTTGTCAAAAATATCATATTTAGACAGAGGGATAAATATAAGACCACTTGGAAACATCCACGTTCCAAACACTGGCATATTCTTAACTTTGTTATTGTTAGAGCCTGTCATACTAATGTTCATAATACAAAAGTCTTAAGAGGTATGGATGACTGCTGGATAGATCATCATTTAGCCATATCAACTAGAACATGCAGCTTGCACCACAACACTGTAAACAACTGAAAAGAATTGAGAAGAGATTTAATATCAAGACACTTCAAAATAAAACAAGCCAGGAGACTCTTCAAAACCACCTCATTGAAAGACACTGACCTACCCGACAGTATCAATGACATCCAAACACACGGGGAGGTTGTAAAGATACACTTTATTCACTACTGAACTGGCACCTCTTGATGGTTATCTGAGGATTATGTCTAGGACCAGGCATATGTGCATAGTCTATGGACCATCACTTGCTGCTGTTGACCTGTAGCCCTTCCCACAGCCATTCGGGACAGCAGCATCCTCTTCCTGACTTGGCCCTCCAGTTAAGTCACAATCTATGTTCCCCCCTTCCAAAGGAGGTTTGGGTCCCCAGGAGTCCGACCACTTTCCTGGTGGCAAGTCCAGTCTCTTTTCAGCTTCCACCATTAAGTCCATTCCTTGGGGTCCAATAACAGAACCTCCTACTAATCCCCCATCATCTGAAGAAGTTTGGTGTGCCATCATTCAGACCGGAAGCAAGGTGCTAGGCCCAGCTGACACTCCTGTGTAGATCTTCAAAGCTGATGGAATAGCACTACTGCAAAAACTTCATCAACTTGTGGTCAGAATTTGGATTAATCAGGAAATACCATCTGACAAAGAATTCTAATATTATGACCATTTTTATGAAAGGGGAAGTCAGTGTGTGGAGGTTACCGAGGTATTGCTCTTCTCTCCACTGCTAGGAAGATCCTTGCTCACATCTTTTTGAACCATCTCTTTCTTCTTGCCGAAGATGTCCTTCCACAATCCCAGTGCATTTCAGACCATCTTGGGGCATCACTGACATAATTTGTGTTGCATGATAGATCCAGGAGAAGTGCAGAGAACACCACCAGCCATTGCTTATGGCATTTGTTGGCTTAACTAAGGCATCTGATTCCATCAGTTGGGAAGCATTATGGATGGCGCTATCTAGATTTGGTTGTCCACTGAAGTTCATTTGTGTTCTCAGGCTACTTCATGATGGAATGATTGCCACCATCCTCTGTAATAGATTAGAGATGGATCCATTCACTATCCATACTGGTGTTAAGCAAGGCTGTGTTACTGCCCCAACTCTTTTCTCCATCTCTCTTGCTATTTTTATTCATGAGCATCTTTACTGACAGAGATCTATGGATGGAAACTAAGATGCTGGTCTACAACGTAGTAGTCATCCCCACTCTATGCACAACAGCCATGGGTGGCACATCAAAGTCATTTTAAGCATCTGGAGTGGTACCAGTAGTGCTACCTTAGGAAGATTCTGTGTAACAGATAGGAAGACTGTCACATCAATGTCAGCACTCTCTCTGTGGTTAACACAACCAGTGTTGAAGTGCAGATTATGAAACACCAACTTTGCTGGGCTGGTCATTGTGTGTAGATGGCTGTTATTTGTCTTCCAAAACCCATCCTCTTTTCTCAACTTAGTTATGGAAAGAGGACCCAGGGAGATAGAGGAACCACTACAAGGACACCTCTAAAATATCTCTTAAGAAAGGAGGCATTGACCTCCTGACTTGGGAAGAGTTGGCTAGCAATACAGCGCAATGGTGTCACATCATATATCAATCCTTGGCCCATTTTGAAGAGAACCGCCTTGCTCAAGAGGCTAAGAAACAGCAGAGGAGAAAGGAAAACGTACAGCATCCTGGCCAGTAGTTGTGCTCTCTTAAGTAACCTCCTGTCATATATATGGAAAAATCTGTAGAGCAATAATTTAACTCTTCAGCCATCTTAAGTCTCAGCGATGACTTTCCCCCTGGCAGACAACATCTTCACATCAATGGATAGCTACAGTCACAGCTCAAAATGCACATAGCTTCATTTCCTGTCATTTAAATAAAATACAGCACTAAAGCCAAATTCTCCTGATATGTGACTTAATGGCTCCCACTGAAAGAAACGAGTTATGTACATATATGCCAGTGAGAGGTTTTTGAAATAATTACAATAATTTGAGCACACTTCTTAGAGCAGCTAGGTTGAGAATACCATGTAAACAATGGTTCATATTTTTAAACCTAGTGTTGAAAGTGTGCTATGTGCTGTAGATACTATCAAATAAGGAGACTATTCTGTTCTCTTTAAAGTTTAAATAAACAACAGTATACCCTAAGGCTAATTAATCTTGAAACACAAACATTTTTCAGTTTTCAAGTAAACAGATTTAAGATATAGATTGAACCCTGGTCTGCACATACTGTGGTTTTCATCTGCAGTTGAAGGGAGATACACAAGTTATTTAAATTATCTTAACTCTCTCTCTTCAACTGTCTAACACCTACTTATCGTGGCATGTTCACTATGCTGAGTTGAAGGGAAATGCTCTCCTTTTGACTCAGCACTATGCCATTTGAGGAAGTGGAGTTACTCAATTGACTTCTCAGGTCTTCACAAGCCTACTCAATCAATCCAGGAAGTTCCAGCTGACAGTAATGAATTTGCCACTATCAGTATACACCTGCCATTAGACTCTTAAAGCAGTCAATCTAGTACATTCAGACATGCATCTTCCTGATATTTTTATGCAAATCCCCAAATCTCAGTTTTTATAGAATCATAAGGTTGGAAGGGACCTCATGAGGTCATCTAGTCCAACCCCCAGCCAAAAAAGCATCACCACTCCCACTAAATTATTCCAGCCAGGGTTTTGTCCAGCTGGGCCTTGAACACCTCCAAAGATGGAGATTCCACCACCTCCCTAGGTAGCCCATTCCAATGCTTCACCACTCACCTAGTAAGAAAGTTTTTCCTAATATCTAGTCCGACCTCCCCAGCTGAAACCATTGCTCCTTGTTCTGTCCTCTGTTACTACTGAGAACAGCCAGGCTCTGTCCTCCTTGGAGCATCCCTTCAAGTAGTTGAAGGTTGCTATCAAATCCCCCCCTCAGTTTTCTCTTCTGCAGGCTACATAAGCCTAGTTCCTTCAGTCTTTCTTCATAGGGCTTGTGCTCCAGCCCCTTGATCATTTTTGTTGCCTTCTGCTGGACTCTTTCTAATTTGTCAATGCCCTTTTTGTAGTGGGGAGCCTAAAACTGGACACAGTATTCCAAATGCGGCCTCACCAGTGCCAAATAGAGGGGAATGATCACATCCCTCCATCTGCTGGCAACACTTCCTCTGATGCAGCCCAGTATGCCATTGGCCTTTTTGGCAGCAAGAGCACACTGCTGACTCATATCCAGCTTCCCATCCACCATGACCCGCAGGTCTTTTTCTACAGTGCTGCTACTTAGCTGATCGCTCCCCAGCCTATAGAAGTGCATGGGGTTTTGCACTTGTCCTTGTTGAACCTCATGAGATTTCTGTTGGCCCACTGCTCTAATTTGTCAAGGTCTTCCTGAATCCTGTCGCTGTCCTCCAGCGTGTCTACAGTTTCCCTCAGCTTGGTGTCATCTGCAAACTTACTGAGTGTGCAATCTATCCCATCATCCCGATCATTAATGAAAATGTTGAACAGAACTGGCCCCAGGACCGACCCCTGGGGCACATCACTCGTTACTGATTGCCAACTAAACATAGAACCTTTGATTCCTACATGCTGAAACCATTGATACCTTTATATCTGTAATACTAATAATCTTAAACAAATTTCAGACCATACCTTTTTGTTGTTCACTTTCTTCTTCATTTACCAGAAAGGCCATGTGGTAATTCCCAACCTGTTCTGGGTATATCTTTTCTAGATCACATACTGAGGGGTAGTGAGTCACAAACAGAGTCAGTGATTCCACCTACAGCAACAACATACATTTGTATGAATTTTTTTAGACACATACTTAGTACTGATGTTCTTTCCCAGAGTTCTTTATTCTGTGAAGCTGAACACTCACATATTAGTCCACAAAATACCCTTGCAGATATGCTTAGTGTAGCACACGGAGTTTCCTTATAATACAAATACATTTAGAAGTGAATGCCAGATTAAACTTACATCTTTAATAAAATGTTCAAGTGTAGCATAAGCAATAGCAATTCCATCATGCGTACTAGTTCCTCTCCCCAGTTCATCCAATATTACTAGTGATTGAGAGGTCGCTTTTCTTATGATCTCTGCTGTATCTGTCAGTTCCTCCATGAAAGTACTCCGACCCTTGTATATGTTATCTGCAGCACCCATCCTGCAGTAGAAGACAAGGCAGTTTGTTTAGTTTATTAAATGCAAACCACAATAACATGAGACTTGGAAAATAAACATGAAAATTCAATGTTTCTGAAAACCGTATCAGCTTCCTATGAGCTTTTTTTTTGTTGTTGTTCCAAGTACATGGACACATGACTTGAATTATTACTGAACACCTTGAAAAATATAGCAACGTCTACCTCAGACAATTCTAAACTCTTGAAAAAAAAGTTACAATACACAGATCCAGAAGCAGATACTTCTAAGGAAAGAAATATCCTGCATTGTAATGATATGCAACTAACAAACATGCCCTAAAGTGATGAGATGTATTTCCTCCAGGAGTCTAGGGAAGAACCTTTCCAGGTCAGCAGTAATCTGGCTTGTTCAAAGGCAGTCCCTGGAAAGTAAACCCATTATCCCTGTATCTGTTTCAGGAGTTCTATAAAACCAGCAGGGCTTTAAACAAGTGAGCTTGCTTGGCATGTGATCCTTGTTGTTTTCACTAAACCCTCCTGGAACAGAATAACCTACTTAATATCCCTTGAAAAGGCCCTGGGAACTTCAGAGACTATCTAGCCCACAATAAGGGCACTAGTGAAGGTAAGCTGCAACCAAGACTGATTTATCTATACTTTGAACTGTTTGTTTCTCCTTCTTGTAAATGCTTTTATTAACCTCAAACATAAGCAGCAGAGCTGGGACATGAAAAGGCTGCTGCCTTTTTTTGTTTTTTGTTTGTTCTGTTCTGCTAAGTGACTAAAATATGTTACATTCCAGGAAAGGGGGAAGACATCATTAAGGAAAGTGACCGTATGCCTCATTTATGACAGTGAAATCTGGGATTTGTAACAGATCTTAATACTCAGAATAGAAGAGGAATCAAGGCATAACTGACAATGACAGGTACTGGCATTCCCAAATGTAGGTGCAGAATCCACTTACGTATGGTCTCTGGAATTTGTGCACCCAAACAGTGTTCCACTCTGAAGAGCCTTCTGGGCAACTATAGTAGTTTGTTCTTGCAAGCAGTAATATTTAGAGAATAGTAACTGATGTAGTAATTTCTCTCAGTTAAAGATGCAATCTTGCTGATGTCCTTTAAATTGTTAGGAGAAAAAAACTGGACAAGCAAATGCTGTAGGGGAGTGAGGCACAATCTCCCATTATCCAGCATAAATTGATTACTTAGAAAACAGTATTGTAGAAAAAGATCTGCACGTCATAGTGGATCACAAGCTAAATGAGAGTCAACACTGTAACACAGTAGGAAGAAAAGCAAGCAAACATCATTCTGGGGAGTATTAGTGGAAATGTAAGCAAGACTGAAGAAGTTCTTCTGCTTTACTCACACTCATTGGGCCTTATTTGGAGCACTGTGTCCCTACCGGGGTGCCAATTTCAGGCAGAATGGGGATAGGAGAAGCAGCAGTGGGCTTAAATTGCAGCAGTTTAGGTTGGGCTTCAGGAAAATCTTCTTAGGCTGGACATTAGGAAAACCCTCTTAATGGTCAGAATAGTTAAACACTGAAATAAATTGCCTAGGGAGGCTGTGGAATCTCCATCCTAGGAGATTTTTAAGAGCAAGTTAGCCAAATACCTACCAGGGATGACACCTAGCCCTGCCTTAACTGCAGGGAACTGAACTAGAAGACCTCTTGCGGTCTCTTGCAGTCCTACAATTCAGTGATTCTATGATGTCTCCTCATTCAGCCACACAATTGTTTCAGAACTGCTCACTTGTAACCAAGCATACCAGAATGGCCCCCATTAACTGTAGTGTTTATGCCAGGATCACTACTGACTTGTCTTTGTTCATTTTCAGACTTAATTGGGGGAATATAAAAAGAATCCCCTGGATGAAGTCTGCTACTTCCTGACAATACTTCCCTCAAATCATCCAGTTATGGATTCCCAGCTTCCTGAGGTAAGCCACCACTACTGCATGACATTTTGTGAGCACAGCTATGGACGGGCTGAAAGGCAGTGCTCTATACTGGTTTTGAGAGCCTCAAGGGAAGAAAGTGCAAAACTTAGCTGCCTCCTGCGTTGGGTGAATTGCAGTAAGAAAAGAGGCACTGTGCATACTAAGAGAGACATACTAATTGTTTGGATCGAGGGACTGTATAATAGACAAAAATGACACTATCCTAAACTTGCTTTTTCTGATGACGATAGTTCTTAGGTCAAGGATAGGCCCTGGTTTTCATCTCAATTTGGGAATAAGAAAGTAATGCAAATAAAACCCCCTCCCCCAGCACTAAAGCTGGATATCCTCTTCTGCTGCTGCAAGGACGAGAAGAAATCATACCTCTTGATGTAGCACATTCCCATGAATAAGGACAGGGAAGATGGTTGACAGTGGGGAAAAGATTAGAAACAGGAGAGTATATCCAACCTCCACTATATCCAGAACTGATACATCAGTGGTGATGGTGTTCCAGAAATTGTGAAAATGGTATAATGAATTCCCAAAGGAGGGAATGTGATGGAAAGATCTGTGTTAGTATTTTCTTTCAAGAAGCAGTCAAATCCACTGCTTTCAAAGGAGGCTAGTCAGTTGACACAACAGTAAAAGCCAAGAATTTCATCCTAAGAAACTTTTGTCACTTTGTTGGTGGATATGACTGTTCGCACTGTTAAGATAGGCAATGCCATTGGTAAGATTTTGGCTTAGGCTGTGCTCTTTTTTGGAAGCAAGTATATAAACTCTCAAAAACCTGCAGGCTGACCAGGAGCCCTTATAGGATGTAGTGCCCTCGTAAGTCTGTGTACTGAACAAGTTACATCCCTTAAGCACAGGCCTTTGACTGTAACTTATCTGTCTTTATAAATTCTGAAGAAGAGGACATTTGCATTGTTACGGAGGTAGCCACTGACTTGGACGCTGTGTCTGCTGTGTCAAAAGCTACCTGCATAAATGTTATGGCCATAAACTGACCCTCAGCACTGATGGACTTGAACTCACGTAATTTTCAGTGGAATCTTTTTAGTGAATTTTGTTACAGAGTCCTAATCAATAAAATTCATGTTTTACCAACAAGACTGGGAGTCGACAATTCTCATATTCAAAGTAAAGGCAGAATAGCTTTTCTGGCATAACAAGTCCAGTTTCCTGGGCTCTTTGTCTTCAGGTGTTGACCTTTGTTCAGTGGTGTGCTGAGGATTGCTGGTACTCGAGGGGGCCCAAGTCTACATTTTTCCCCATCTACCCCAACTTCACTCCCCCACATGGCAAGGAAGTATTCCAGTGCTACCCCCAGATGCCCCAGGGAGGGGAGTTTGTATCTGCGGGGTTGGGGGAATGGCTGGAGGCTTAACTACACTGCCCCCCGCATGCACTTACCCAGTATGCATTACCTGCCTCTCTTCCTGCAGCCTGACGCTGGCAATGATGGGGCAGAATCACCTCCCCAGGATGGGAGGAGTGCTGAGGGGTATCTTAGGAGGGTCAGCCTGAGTGGTACCCCACCACTCTCCCCTCACATGCTGCTTCAACCATACAGCTTAACCCTTCAAATACTGCTGGGCTGCCTCCCCCACAACCCTCCCAAGCTGGGGAGTGGAGCTGGGTTGGCCGTTCACCATGCTTGGAGAGGGAGGCGCTAAGAAGCATCTCCCACTCCCTGACCATTGTGAAGGGTCCAGCAGCCTTGCTAGGTTCTGCACTGCCTCTGCATCCCCCTGCACTTACATGGAGCTCCACCACGGCTGGAGCAGCTTCACTCTTCTTCCCCCACCACCAGCTTTGGCTTGCTCTCTCCTTTCGTATACCACTGCCTTTGTTGCCCCATGAGTCTTCTCATTGGCTGCTGCCACTACCAGTGAACTGACTGCAGAACTAGTATAAAATTGTTTGAATTCTTGAGACAGGACTTTATAGCAGAAGTCTTCTCTTCAAGATGTTAGAGTCAATGAGACTGGGACTTGTTAGTGCAATTGGGACAGCCTAATAAATCTTCATTTACTGGAAGAGCCAAATTACCTGATACAGAGTCATGGAGAATATTAAGCAATTTATCAGGTTTGTCTTAAACTACAGTGACAGGACTCTTCAGGCAGAAGTGACTCTTTAAAGGTCTTGAAATGTTTTACAGTTCTGATTGCAATCCCTCATCTGATCAAGAGTTGATGATATCTGGTTGTACCACTAAGGACAATGAGGAAAAGGTAATTTGGGACCAAAGTACAATACTGAGGCAGTAAACAGAGCATAAGGAATGCTCCTTGGAGCCCAGAGGGTTAAGGGTGTACACATGCACATGGGGATAGTGGCTAATAGAGAGGCTACCAAGGAGCTATGTCCTTTCCTAGATTCCTGTATCTTTGATAATGAAAATCAATCCTAGAAATCCTACCCAGTGTGGGACACCCTGAATATTGTGAACCAAGGTATCTTGTTGGGCAGCCTTCCCTGCTGTTCTCAGATTCAGAGGAGGAAAAATACTATTCCTCATACAGAAGAAGGGCTGTACCAGTTGATGCCTGGATTAACTGAGATTTAGTGGGTACCAAGGATGTACAAAGTGCTAACACAGAACTGGATATATTTTAAGGTTCCCAGTGGAGTTGAGTCTGAAGATACAGAAAGGTCCTTATAGGTGCTAAGCAAACCCTTGGCATTGCACATAGCAAAGTCTGTGACATCTACTGTCAATGACAGTGTGGATAGAGACAGTTGCAGACAACAATCTTGAAAGAGTCGATACCATCAGTACTGCAGATGGCAGGAGTCTCAACGTCCCAGGGCCGCTACCAGACAATCTCTGAGGCAGCGGACTATCAGTTCTTGAGGCATAGTGTCTCGTACCTTAACACACATTACAAGTAGCCTTATTGGATTTTAAGCTATTATACTCAGTATGTTGAGAGGATGTATAAACGTTGGAAGTTAAAGGGGATGGAGAAAGAAACCTACCCTAGGTCTCAACTGTTTTATGCTAATGCATTTTTTTCTCCTCTCTCAAAAGTATTTCCCAGCAGTAAACAATGGGTATGCCTACACTTTTAGCTGTGACTGTAATACTATCATGAGGAGATATAATTTTGCTTGCTCTGATCAGCAATGTAAGTAGCAGGAGGTGCTAAATGCCCTCAGCAGATGCTCACAGACAGTAAGTAGGTACTTGGAATTACTAGCTCCTCTTGACTCTCATATAGCTTCATACAAAAGGCAGAAGACTAAGGGCAGGAACATGAATTTTGGAGATTTATATTCAATTATGTCTATTAGAGTGGTACCGAGAGTATCACCAAGGAAAACAAAAAACAAGACAAAGGAAAAAGGAAAACCTATAAAAATTCCTAACAACATTCTAAATTAATCTAACTAAAGGAATTCTGACCAAAAGAATCTATCACAGAATCACTGGACAAACACGTACCAAATGTGAAATGTATTACTGGTGTATATATGGGCAAGTACTGAAAATGAATTTTTTTTCCTGAGTGGGCTACCTTTGTCCACATCTCTTATACTTAACCTTAATCTCCAAATCTAGGATTATTTTTTATTTTTCCTTATAATTATTTGGACTTTTCTTATTCTTGATTGGCCAGCCATATGCCTTAAGTGGCTGATTTTTAACTATGAAGACTCAGTTCAAAACTCTCAGTTCTACCAATTATTCTCTCTATCTTTGTTTACACAGTTTCTATGGAGCCAGAAAATCCATCTAGCAATATGTTAATCTAATTTCCATTTACAGAGAGAGAGATTTTCAGAATGTCCTGATTTCTGCTTAATCAATGAGAGTCCTGTGGCACCTTATAAACTAACAGCTTTCTTCAGGCTTAAGGTTTTGTGGGCTCCAACCCACTTCATCAGATGCATCTGACAAAGTGGGTTGGAGCCCATGAAAGCTTAAGCCTGAAGAAAGCTGTTAGTTTCTAAGGTGCCACACGACTCTCGTTGTTTTTGCTGTACACAGACTAACATGCCTACCCCTCTGGAAATTCCTACCTATGTCAAGCTACAAAGGGGTAGTCGTGTGAGTTTAGTTCAGCAAAACAAACAAGGAGTCCTGTGGTACTTCAAGACTAGCCAATTTATTTATTGTATGCACTTTCATGGGAGAAAACCCAACTTCGCCAGACACTTTGAAGCTAGATTGTCAGGATCTACTTTACAGAAACCTGGTGTGAATGGGCCCCATCTGCTCTCTGAACTGACTTTGTTAACACTTGCTCCTCTCCACCCTGGCATGTATACATACCTCTCAACTGTAGTTTCCACTTCATGCATCTGATGAAGTGGGCTGGACCCCACGAAAGCTTATGTTCAAAGAAATGTTAGTGTATAAGGTGCCACAGGACTCTCGTTTTTGCTGTACGCAGACTAACACGGCTACCCTGCTAGGTATTTCTGATTTCTGCTTGTATTTTCAGATAAGAGGCCAAGGAAAGAGCACAATATGTAAAAGAGCTCTATGACTGCTCAGAGCTCCATTATGGAAATGGAAGTGTGCCTGTAGAAAGTCTGTGGGTTACATTGAGAGGGGAAAGCAACAAGGGGGATGTTGTGGTGGGGGTCTGCTATAGACCACCAGACCAGAAGCAGGAGGTGGATGAGGTGTTCTACAGACAACTAGCGGAAGCTTGTAGATCACAGGCCCTGGTGCTCATGGGGGACTTCAATTACCCTGACATCTGCTGGGAGGCCAATACAGCAGTGCATGGGCAATCCAGGAAGTTTTTAGAGTGTGTTGGGGACAACTTTCTAATACAAATGCTGGAGGAACCAACTAGGGGCCTTGCACCTCTCGACCTGCTGCTCACAAACAGGGAAGACTTGATCAGGGATGTAGAGGTAAATGGCAAGCTAGGCAGTAGTGACCATGACATGGTTGAGTTCAGGATGCTCATTAAAGGAAGGAAGGAAAGAAGCAAAACAAAAACCCTGGACTTCAAAAAAGCAGATTTGGGGTCCCTCAGGGAACTGATGGGCAGGATCCCTTGGGAAGCTAATCTGAAGGAGAAAGGAGTCCAAGAGAGTTGGTTATATTTTAAAGAAACCCTGCTAAGGGCACAGGAAGTTGCCATTCCAATTAGGAGAAAGAACAGCAAACGTGAGGCAGCCAGAATGGCTTAGCAGAGAACTCTGCTCTGAGCTTAAACATAAAAAGGAAGCATACAGGAAGTGGAAGCTTGGTCAGATGACCAAGGAGGCATATAAAGATAATGCTAGGGACTGCAGGGATAAAATCAGAAAGGCCAAAGGACAAATGGAGCTGCGGCTAGCGAGGGATGTAAAGGATAACAAGAAGGGGTTCTACAAGTATGTTAATACCAAGAAGAGGATCAGGGATGGTTTAGGTCCCTTGCTGAATGGGGCAGGCATCCTCGTGACAGAGGATGAAGAAAAAGCTGAAGTGCTCAATGCTTTTTTTGCTTCAGTTTTCACAGGCAGGGTCAGCTCCCAGCCCACTACCATGGGTATGGCAGACTGGAGAGAAGAAGAGAGGCCCGTGGTGACGGAAGGTCAGGTTAGGGACTGCTTAAAGAAGCTGGATGTGCACAAGTCCATGGGGCCGGACGAACTGCATCCAAGGGTGCTGAGGGAATTGGCTGATGAGATAGCAACACCACTGGCCGTTATCTTTCAAAACTCATGGAGAATGGGGGAGGTGCCAGAGGACTTGAAAAAAGCAAATGTAGTGCCTATTTTCAAGAAAGGGAAAAAGGAGGATCTGGGGAATTATAGACCAGTCAGCCTCACCTCAATCCCTGGAAAAATTATGGAGCAAATTCTTAAAGAATCCATCCTCAAACACTTAGAAGAAAATAAAGTGATCAGGAACAGTCAGCATGGATTTACCAAGAGTAAATCATGTCTGACCAATCTCATTTCCTTCTATGAGCAGATGACTGGTTTTCTGGATGCAGGAAGAACCGTTGATGTGATATACCTTGATTTTAGCAAGGCTTTTGATACAGTTTCCCACAGCATTCTCACTGGCAAATTAAGGAAGTATGGGTTGGATAGGTGGACAGAAAACTGGCTTGATCAACGGTTTCAGCGTGTAGGAATCAATGGTTCCATGTCTAGCTGGCAACCAGTCACAAGTGGTGTGCCCCAGGGGTCGGTCCTGGGGCCGGTTCTGTTCAACATTTTCATCAATGATCTGGATGATGGAATAGACTGCACTTTCAGTAAGTTTGCGGATGACACCAAGCTGGGGGGAACAGTAGACACGGTGGAGGGCAAGGACAGGATTCAGGGAGGCCTAGATAAATTGGAACAGTGGGCCAATAAAAATCTTATGAAGTTCAATAAGGACAAGTGTAAAATCTTGCATGTGGGACGGAAAAACCCCATGCACTGCTACAGGCTGGGAAACATTCAGTTAAGTAGCAGCAGCGTAGAAAAGGACCTGGGGGTCATGGTGGATGGGAAGCTAGATATGAGTCAGCAGTGTGCTCTTGCTGCCAAAAAGGCCAATGGCATACTGGGCTGCATCAGAAGTAGTATTACCAGCAGATCAAGGGATGTGATCATTCCCCTCTATTCTGCACTGGTGAGGCCACATCTAGAATACTGTGTTCAGTTTTGGGCTCCCCACTACAAAAAGGACAGGGACATGCTAGAGAGAGTTCAGAGGAGGGCAACCAAAATGATTAAAGGGCTGGAGCACAAGCCCTATGAGGAAAGACTGAAAGCATTAGGCTTATTTAGTCTGCAGAAGAGAAGATTGAGGGGGGATTTGATAGCAACCTTCAACTACTTGAAGGGATGCTCTAAGGAAGATGGAGCTCGACTGTTCTCGGTAATAACAGGGGACAGAACGAGGAGCAATGGTCTCAAGTTACAGTTAGGGAGGTCGAGGCTGGATATCAGAAAAAACTTTTTTACTAGGCGAGTGGTGAAGCATTGGAATGAGCTGCCAAGGGAGGTGGTGGAGTCTCCATCTTTGGAGGTGTTTAAGGCCTGGCTGGACAAACCATGACTGGGATGGTTTAGTGGGAGTGGTCCTGCCTCTGGCAGGGGGTTGGACTAGATGACCTATGAGGTCCCTTCCAATCCTAGGATTCTATGAAAGAGGCCATTATCTCTTTCTCACTCCTAGCAATGGCAGTCGAAAAACTAGACATTTTTGCGATCCTAAAAGACTGAAGTGTACTTCAGTCTAATCCAACAGAGAAACAAAAACCTGATAAAGTTTAAGAATTCCAAAAACCCTATGAATGTCACCAATACAGCAGTATGGAGCTAATCTTCTGCAACTGTGCATGAACATCACATTTTAGAAATTCTTTAAGCTCATTAACAGTCAATAACAACTCAAGAAAGTTTAGAAACAAGTGTTACAAAAATGTTTGCATTGGCAACCATTTACAGCACTAAATGCTGATATGTAAATAAATCAAATAAAGCATTTGTCCCTTAATTAACGCCTGCTCTCTGCTGATCACGAAACTCAGTGCCAGTCGACAGAAGATGGGCAAACTATATACAGTAGCTTGTGCATCTCCCACCCATCAGCTTCCTAACTTCTACTTACTGTGGTGTCTTCGCTTCACTGATAGAAAAATGTGCTCCCATCAATGCAGCATTACTCTTTTTTTAGGGATGGATTTATTAAATTGACTTTGAGATCAATTTAGCTGACCTCCACTTCCACTCAGTCAATCCTGAAGAATCAACCTGATGGCAGCAAATTTGCTGCTATCACTGAAGACATACCCCTAGTTTACATTATTTTTGTAAAACGAGCAAGGAGTCCTGTGGCACTTTTAAAAACAAATATATTATTGCATGAGCTTTTGAGAGAGAAGTTTTCCTCTTCATCAGATGCTATTTTTGTAGCGTCAGAAGAAATTTACAATATTGCGATATTTGTGGTTTAAATTATTAAGTCAAACTGAGGTTAGCAACAAACTTTTTTCAACTCTGAATCAAATTTGAAAAGTTTCTACATACAATCATTTTTATTTAATTTTTGAAAGTCTGTTTAGCTCTTGTGAATTGTTCATTATGCCATAATACTATGTCACTTTTGCACAGACTTAACTAATCTCTTTAATTAAAATCCAAATACCTCTAGCACACTTAGAAGCAGTAATAAATATTGGCTGGATTAGTAAACTTATACAGGTTACATGCAGGAGAAATGCTACACATATTCATTCAGGGCCTAATCCTTCAAAAACTTGCACACATTTACGACTGTGTGTAGTCCCATTGCAATTTAGGAATTTCTAATTTTTATCTGGGTGCTTGCAATGTTTTTATATTTTACAAATAGAAAGAAATAATAAATACATCCAGTTATATTTTTATATATTAACTGCACCCACTACCGTGGTAGAAAACATTAGATAGACAAAGAAAAATGTAGTTTGACTAGATGGAACAAAAGTGATACTAGAATGGAGAAGTCCAGATATCCTAAGGACTATATAGAATGGCCTTTACTTGAAGCCAGACACAGAGAAAGATCATCATGGATGAACAACAGAACACAAAGGAAATGCGTTAAAGAGCAGGATGCAATATGCCAGCATACAAGATGAACAAACAAGGAGTCATGTGGCACTTTAAGACTAACAGATTTATTTTTCGCATGAGCTTTTGTGGGAGAAAATCCCACTTTGTCAGATGCTTCCAAGATGGACACAGAGCTGATATCAGAAATCACAGAACAAAGAAACCAGTTGCTGAGCACTTCCATCTTTCTAATTACTCGATGAATGATTTGTTAATGACTGTCGTCAGACATCTGGCTGGGACATCAAGACTTCAAAGAGAAACAGCTGAACTCGAATGAACATGCAAGCTAAATCCTGTGAAAGCAGGACTTAATCGAGACTATGGGTTCTTTTCCCATTACAAAAGATAATTTGACTTCAGGTTCCCCATAGTTATAACCTAACAACTGCTCTGATTTGCTGTTACTGTATGACCTGATCCTATGTTTTACACCCCCTTGCATTTATTTTCATTCCATTCTGTAAGTTCACTATCTTCAAAGCATCAGATGAAGTGGGATTTTCTTCCACGAAAGCTCATGCGAAAAATAAATCTGCTAGTCTTAAAGTGCCACACAACTCCTTGTTTTTTTTTGCTGGACTAGACTAACATGGCTATCTGTTTGGAAATTGACATTACTATTAAGCTTCCAATTCTGTAGAATGTGTTACTGAAAATATTTCTAACATATAAACCCAGTAGCATTGTTGTATTTTGTAAATGATACTGTATAAACTTGTAATGTCATCATGAGCTCCTCTAAAGTGCTGGTGAGAGATTCATCAGTGCAGAGCAAATGGCTTTTGTCTAGAAACAAACTGCTAGATAAGACCTGAGACACAAACAAAATTAAGCAATTTTTGCACAATTAAAAGCTCTTCATCTTGCTATATTCAAGATAGAATGTAAGACTTTTTCAGTGCTTGTTAGTTTTTTGTGAAAAGTTTCAAATGGTAAAGATCTTAAATGTGCAGACTGTAACAGCAGTAAGAATATTTCAGAATATATTAGCTAACAAACACAGAGTGCTACTGATTTAACCATGTGCTCTCCTTCAGGTAACAAATACAAGAAAGCCCACTGTGAGTATGATACTCCTTAAGCCAGGTCTACATTCAGAAGGTAACTACAATGTTCTGGGGTACTTAAGTCAGCATAACCACTTGTGCAGATAGTGCTAGGTTTCAATGAAACAATTCTCGTACTGCCCTAACTACTGCCTCTCAGGGAGGTGGATTAACTAGGCCAGACATGGCCAAACTGCGGCTCGCAAGCCGCATGTGGCTCTTTAAAGAAAAATGGCGGCTCCCGGGGGAGTGCAGTAGGGAAGGGCGGCATGGCGGGAGACAGGGGCGAGAAATTTGCAGTGGTTTGGGACAGCAGAGAGGCGGCTGCAGGGTGAGAGCTGGCAGCAGAGGAGCAGCCTTGTGAGAGCTGCAGGAAAAAGCAGCATGGTCAGAGATGGGGGAGGGGCAGCCCTGTGAGAGCCCGCAGGGAATAAGCAGCCTGGGAAGAGCGGGGAGAAGAGCGGAGGGGCTGCATTGAGAGAGCCAGCAGGGAAAAGCAAGCTCTCGGAGCAAGTAACTGCCAGATTCTACAGTTTACCTGCACACAATATTAATTTCTACCCTCCTTGTCTGTGTGCATAATGATACAGTCTTTAATTACATCAGTGCATGATTTTTTTAAACACTTTTCTTTTTTGATATTGTTTTCTGGGTAAATATTTTTAAAACTGGCAACATAAATTGATCAAGAACAAGTCTACAATGAACTACATATAAGTGATGATAATTAGCCATTTAAACCTGAAAAGCACTTGTAAATTAATTCTCTTTTTTAAAAATCACCTGGCATTTCCAGATATTGTAATATAATGCAACATTATTTCTCTTGTATTTCTATTTTGAGAATTAAATAAGAATCATCAGAAATGACTGAAAATTAACACAAGTGTTACATCTAAAACCACTGACTACTGTCAAAAGGTTATTAAAAAAACCCTCTATTTAAAGAATGTTACAAGTACTTATTATGGATCATGGTTCATTTTCAGCATGCAAAATGATTTAGACTTAAGACAGACCACCACTACTGAAAACTGGCTTTAGAAAAAAAATTCCTTAAGTCCATTGAACAAGTGTGCCTGAGACATCAGTATGTCATCTGTTTGCAGAAGGAACTGCTAGCACACTTATAAGAAAATTTTAATTGTCAGTTACCAAGATAATTTACATTCACTGCAAAGTTTAATAGCAGTACTATATTTCTAGTGATTAGATAGCATCCAACATATATTAATTCTTTTTTGTTGTATAGTCAAAATGTATTTATATTTCAATGCAGTCTTCATGAATGACTCTATGGGTATCTGAGCCCATTAGACAAGAGTAATTGTTGTGAAGGGCTGAGGATGGAAAATTGTGTGGTAAACTTTCTGAAAAAAAATCTCTCACCAATAAAGATTTTACTTTGTATCATAAAAACCAAATATTGATATTTAGAATGTATACAGGGCCTGACCCCAAACCGAATAAACTCAATGGGATTTTTTCCATAGTATCTCCTGTGCATGGACTCCAAAGCACTTACTGAAACAGGCTCTGATCTTGCACTTTCTGTCCCCATAAATTCTCATTGATCTGTTGTGATTCTGAACAGTTGAAAAGGTGTCCCTGTGTGCATCTCTTCACAGGATTAAGACGAGAGCAAGGTTTTCCCTTACTATTACTCTCATTTTAAAATTAATTGTGTCTGAGTACTCAGACCTTTTGTCTTCACTGTCCATGAGTATTTTAGTGAACAAGTTTACTGGCAGAAATATTGGCAGGGAAGCAGGGGCATGGTAGGTGCCAGGATGGGGTGGGAGGCAGAAGTGCAGCATGGTTGGGGAGAGCAGAGAAGCAGCAGCGCGATAAGAGATGGCAGGGAAGTGGCAACACAGGGTGGGGGAGAGAAGTGTGACGTGGTCAGAGAAGCCATAGCATGTTTAGATTTTCTCATAGGCCCTAACACAGCGTACTCATTCTTAAAATAAAATCATGTTTTACAAGTCCTAAACATGATGTGGAATACTAAGAAATGAAAATACAAAGGAGAAAAGTATAAAACTGAACATCGATTACTTTCAATTTTTGGCATAACTTACTGCTGTGAAGCATCATGTTCCATAATGAAATTCAAAACATTGTGCAGTACTTAGACATCAGCACCTCAGAGAGCTTTTACCTGCTGCATTGACAAGTTACTGCCCAGATTTAGAAAAAACTTGCCACAAGCTGTAGTGTTCTACATCTAGCAACAGCTAAATTTTTACTGTATAGGCCTAGTTTCATAGTAATCTTAAATAATTATTAGAATCTGACATTCGTGGATCAATATTTGCCCTATTTTTACAATAAAATTAAAGTGCGCAATGAATTTTAAGCTTAGTAATTTTGGAGTAGGGAAAAATATGTGGTTATACGCCTCACTGCGGCTCTCAAAGGTTTAATAATCGATTTGTGCGGCTCTTGAGTTCCGTAAGTTTGGCCACCCCTGAACTACGCTGACAGAAGAACCCCACCTATCACTGTAGCAAGTGCTTACACTGAGGTGCTACAAAGGCACAGTTGCAGATCCAGAACTTCAAGTGTAGACGAGCCCTTAGGGCTTCATCACTGTAAAGGAGAAGGAGGCGCATTCTTAAAATGTGAGCTAGATTTACTCAGATTTTAACTCAGGTTAGCAGCTCAAATTCAACCCCAGGCTTCTCTCCAGGTTTTAACCTGAGCTATAATCTGACTTAAAAGCCAAGTAGCCATTTCTTCAGTATTATTTTAATTTGGATTCATGCGTTAAGAATACTTTAGTGGTTCTGTGGTCAAAACATACACTCCAGGTCCATCTACGCAGCAATAACACACTTGTGGCTGGCCTGCACTGGCTGACTTGGGCTCAGTCAGGAGCCCGTGCTCCTTCACTCTTTGGAGAATCCAAGCACCTGGGCTCCCAACTGAGTCTAAACATTTACACAGCAATTTTACAGCCCCCCACTGTGAACAAGCTCACATAGGCCCTGCTGTGGGTGGTTTATTACAGTATAGACACACCCTGATAGACACAAGATTTCTCACAGCTCATCTACACTTAAAACTTGCAACAGCTCACCCACAGCAGCTGCTATAAGAACACCTGTTTAGCTGCATTGTGTTCGTCGGAAAAGGCTGTCCCACCGACATAGTGCTGTCCATACAAGTGCTTATGTCAGCAAAACTTAAGTCATGCAAGGGTGTATTTTTTCACATCCCTGAATGACAAACATTTTGCTGGCATAAGTGCTAATGCAGATATGGCCAGGTACAGACTCTGGGGGGACTGGCTGGGCCTGGTTGGTCAGGAAGAGATCCCATCTAACCCTGTAAACTCATCACACCTCTCTCCCCCAGACTTCCCTCAACACCCACCAATCAGCAGGGCCTGGGTAGTGGCGCACTGGGCTGGGATTTCAGGGGCTGTAGGTCAGGAGTGAGGGGCATGGGCAGTGCAGAACTCTGTGCACACAAGGCTGGGATGGGGTGGGATGGGGTGAAGGCAGGGTCCCCCTGGGCTTGAAAGAAGCCAAAAGTCAGACCTACTTCTGTTGGGGCCTGTAGAAAATAACGAGTGTTCAAACTAAATACAATGAGGGACACATTATTGTGCATAAACATGTTCACAGGTTCCTTGAGACCACTGAAAATGAAGTGATCAATCAATACCTCTGGAGCTCCAGGACAATGGATGCTCATAGGGAGCGTGGTGTTTTCCAAATTATTGTAATGGGCCATAAAATCTGCGTCTCTGTTACACGTGTGGTTTTCACTATCCAACCAAGTTATCAATTAAGTTCTAAGGCTTGTATTTTGACTTTGTTGCACAGGTTTCTTTCGAAGATGAAGACTGAGAGGTCATCTATGGAATGATTGTATTTGTGAAAAGTGTTTGCCCATTGATGATAAGATGTATTTTTTGATAGTTTTACTGGGTGAGTTCAAGAGTACAGTGATTGTTAGCACTCACTCATACAGTTGTTGTGGCATTTGATGTACTGGATGAAGTATACTGCATGTTGTGATAGGCATATGTAGGACCCACTAATTTCTCAGTTCTTATTATGCTATGTGAACACTTAAATATTGTGGCAACCCACAACACTCCCAACTCATCACTCCTCAAAACAACGAATATATACTAAGACACTCATTTCCAGGGGATATGCAAATCAAATGCCTGACTTATTAACTTAACTGCCAGGAACGTTATGCTCACTAGCCAGAAAGAGAATGATCTGGCAATCCAGAGAAACAAAACTGGAATCTGGATACCCTGAACATTCCGCATCTTCTCCCACTGCCACCATAAACAGCCGAACATCACATGTAAACAGAATTGGTTTTACTACTTTGTCTACAAAGGTGAGATGGAAGCTAGCTTGTGTTAGAATATTTATATCTGATGGTTAACATGAATTCTTAAGAGTTTAAAATTAGGTATCCAGATGTGGGACTTTATAGCCTCAGGTTATTTTTAATATATAGTGAACAAGTTGATATGTGATTATAAAAGCCTCTCAAGAAATGAATATACAATACCACTACAAAAAAATAAAGCAATATTTTAAACAGAAGATAAAGCATCTACAATTCACCAAGCAATGCACTTATTCAATGGCAGAACACTCAGACTTCCTTGTACAGTACTGATAGTTTAGCTACTTTACTTTTCAACTAAGTAATTTCTTTGCTGATTCAAATCCATAATTTCATGACAAGAAAAATAATTTACACAAGCAGAAAGTACAGAATCACAAAAATAATCATTATCCTTATACGGGTGAATACATTACTGTATTTTGAACAACATGCAGTTAGAAGGTTTTATTTTTCCATTATTCATGAAGAATGTCCTAACTATAAACATTTGCTAGGTTATACAGATTATATGAATTCAACCTAGATTTTCAATAAAACTGACGAAAATCCCACTTATGAAAAACAAAGTTAACAGATGCTCATGTCATCAAAACTATACGACTTCACTGAATTTGCAAATTCTAACTGAAGAAATGCACTGCATGGTAACTACTCTAAATTAATGGGAGGTACAGTGGAGTATAGGAAGAGTTTCAATTTTCAGTCTTTCACTTCAGTATTTTAGGCTTGTGATATTCTCAAGAACCACTGGTTTGATGTTACTCTTTTTACCATCTGAAACCATAAGCCACCTGCCAGCCAGATTTTGAATGCAATGTGCCCTATGTAATTTTAATGCCCATTCTTCTGATCCCATCTTTCAGTAAGTTTCTCTGATATCACACAGCCAAATGGAAATGGCAAGTGGAAGCCACCACTCCAATTTATTACTCTATAGACCTGGTCAACAGAAACATATTTTAAAAATGCAATACATCAGGTAAATTATGATAAACTTATTTAATGAGCACCTGTAACCTTCAGGATGTGAACTGCATTGATTTTTCCTGAAAATTACTTCAAGTCAAAAAGTAAAAACTTGTTAAAAACTTCCTCGTCTGTCCTCAGCATCCAGTATTTAAAAAACTCAACTTAAATTGATAAGCCTGGACAGGATTGTGTTACAAAACTGTAATACCACTATCATGAGTATAGCCTCTGCATGAAAAAGAGGTTGTTAACTTTATAACAGTCCTACTATTTTACATGGGAACAAAAGAGATTACACATCTCCCACTAGTTCAGCCACCACTTAGTGGCTAGCACATCTGCTTTCCATGCAGAAGGTCCTGGGTTCAAAACCCAGGGGGTTGGACTAGATGATCTCATGAGGTCCCTTCCAACCCTATGATTCTATTCTATTCTAAAACACAAACAGGCAACAGACACTTAAAAATACTTACCTCATGTCAATTACTCAAGGAAGTATGAGACATTAAGTGAGTTTAAGTTTTTTCCATTCCAACAGAGTTAACTCAATAGCACAAACACAACCTAAAATATTTATCTATCAGTCTTCACAAATACATCATTTGTCATTAAAACAATACTGTTGGAGCTCCATTCCTTTCAAAATTCAGTACAAAATCATCCTCTGTTTCTTAAAATGCTGCATGGATTTGCATACCCCCTAAAACCCAGACCACATCTCTTGCTATACTCCTTTGAACACTAGTTGGCCATGAACACCATCATGGGTATGTGAAGACCCAAACACATGGACAAAAGGCCAAAAGGAAAAAACAAGGACCACGTAACTATAGGAATCTTTGGCTCCCATCCTCTGGAGGGAATGGAATGACAGGCCATTTTTCCTAAGCAATCATAAACCTCACTGCCCCAAACTAGGAATATCTCACCAACACTCACTCAGTAAAGTGAAAGCAAACATGGTAGAAGTGATCTACATGAAATAAGCAAAACAGAAGAGAAGTGAATACATCTCTTCTAAAAGTGTGCTGACAAGTCCTATGATCCCAGGGACTCCCCTCTTTCTTTGGCTCTAATCATGGAAATCCTAAAATGTGGAACTCCAAGTCTTAGCTTCAGAATTGCTGAACAACTGCAGTCCCATTTTCTGTGTACATATATGTAGAAAAACAGACTTTAATGTGACCCAGAAGATCTTTGCTGTTGAAATAGTTTAAACAAAGAATCTAGCAAATTCTTTCAGTAGCACTAAACATAGTCACTAGTCAAAGAAGTCAATATCCTTAGTAAAAACAACAAGAGTCCTCTGGCATCTTAAAGACTAACAAATTTCTTCAGGCATAAGCTTTCGCAGGCTGCAACCCACTTCACTGGCAGCCCACAAAAGCTTATGCCAAAGAAATTTGTTAGTTTTTAAGGTGCTACAGGGCTTTTGTTATTTTTGCTATATACAGACTAAAACAGTTACCCCTCTGGAACCATGCTTAGTGCTATCATATTTCTGTCAAAATGGACAGCCCACTTCAAAGTTTTCTGGAATGCTCAGGAATGAAAGAGTCTAATTGGCTACAAGATCTATGAGATTTTTAAATATTTCAAATATTTGTTTTCAGAAACTTGACAGGACTAAACAATAATTTACAGACACAAAAGTGAAATCATAATAGGCATTCACAAGAATGTTTCTGGGAATACTGTTTTTTATGCATAGGTTATCCAACATCATCTTTTATTTTTAAGATTTTCAGCACCATTTATAACTTGAAAATGCTTTGATTAGAACAAAATCTACTTTCCTTCATCCTAGTTCACACAAATTGTGCACAACAGTTCAATGATCTGAGATTTATTCAGTTTATTTGGATTCTGTGTTAATTTTATAAGATCTTGGAACTAAAATGTGGATGGATTGCATTTTAACAATGTTCTGGTTCATATTTTATATTTATTTTGAAATTAACACAAATTTAAAGCATGTTTTCCTCTTGCCTCAATTAAAAATTTTACTCTGTCTAACACTGCTGGGTTTGAATAGTATTTTCATGGCAGTTCCTTGGCCTGAATGCTAGAGTGTCAATTTGTGCAAAATGTGTTTATAAAAACAAGTTTTAGATGCAACGGGCATTTTATGAAGTCTGTATTAATCTGTAGTTTTGGAGCAATATTGTTCTCAACAAGATTTTCTATTTAAAAAGTGAATGACTAAATAAGCCTTATATAGTGTGTGGAAAGTAATGAAAAAGAACTAATTAATGGATAATTGTCTTGAAATTTTTAAAGCCTGTTTTGGGTATTTGAATTTTTTGTGGAGGAAATTACAATAATGAAAAAAAAAATACTCCTTAGCTCTCAAATAAAAATCTTACTCTGCTGAGTAAAATTCTGAGTGAGGTAGTGCCAAAGGAGAATGAAGCCACAATTCTGGAGTTCATTCGTCTAGGATATCATAATATTCTTATCCTAGAAGCATGCTTAAAATAATGTTAAATGGAACATTTCATTGAAAGGCAAGTTAAAGAAAAAAGATGGCTACTTACCATTAATCAGCCCTTCTTTGAGATGCGCTGCTCAGATCCATTCCGCTATAGGTGTGCATGTGCCCGCATGCATGGTCACCAGAAACTTCTTCGCCCTTAGAAGCACCAGTAGGGCTAGCACTTGCACTCTCTAGAGTCCTGCACGTGTGCTGCGGTATATCAGGAGCTGTAGCCCTGCAGCCCATCAGTCCCTTCTTTCTGCCAGCTCCAAAAAGCAGGTACAGAAGGAGGCTGTGGAATGGATGTAAGCAACCCATCTCAAAGAACTGCTAATTACTGGTAAGTAACTGCTGTTTTCTTCTTTGAGCAGCTGCTCACATCCACTACACTATAGGTGAATTACAAGCTTTACTTTGGAAAGTGGGCGGAGTTATGGCTTGCCTGTCTGCAGCATGGCTCTGTTGAAGGCTGTGTTGTCCTATGCCTGCTGTATGATGGTGTAGGAGCATATGAAGGTATGAACAGATGACCAAGCTGCTGCTCTGCAGATCTCTCAGACCAGCACCTGTGCGAGGAAGGCCACAGACAAGGCTTGCTCTCTGGTCAACTGTGCTGTTTCTGGCCCAGGCAGAGGAACGTTGGCTTGCTGGTAGCAGGTCCTGATGCAGGTGGTGATCTATGATGAAATTCTTTGGGCAGACACTGGCTGGCCTTTCATCCAGTCTCTGATGGTGACGAAGACCTGAGTTGTCCTCCAGAACATCCTGATCCACTCAACGTAGAATGTGATGGCTCTCCCGATATCTAGGGTATGCCATCTTCACTGCTCCACCATTGTGTGAGGTTCTGGAAAAAAGACAGGGAAAAACATATCTTGACTAATATGAAAAAAATACATGACATTAGGGAGAAATGGAAGATGTGTCCTCAACTGCAATTTGTCTGTGTAAAAGACAGTGAAGGAGGGCTTTGTTGCCAATAGCCTCAATTCAAAGACCCATCTGGCCAAAGTGATGGCCATCAGGAAGGAAATGTTCCATGATAATACAGGTAGCAGGCATGAAGCCATGGCCTTGAAAGGGAGCCCAGTCAGCCTGCTTAAGACTAGGTTCAAGTCTCACTGAGGCAACGGGCTGAGAACCTAAGGGTAGACTCTTTCGACCCCCTTCAGAAACCTGGACATCACTGGATGGACAAAAGAGGTTATCCCCTCAAAAGACTGGTGGAAGGCCAAGATGGCTGCCAAGTGGAGATTAAAGCAAAACTCCGGAGGTTTAGGTTCACGAGGTACTCTAAAATAGCCTGGATAGAGAAGGTCCCTCAATATGAGCCCACACTGTAAACCGCTACAACTTGGCCTGACAGGCGATCTGTGTGGAAGGTTTTCTGCTGCCCAGCAGAATTCTCAGGATCCAGGAAGAATAGTCTCACTCATCCTCAATCAGCCAAAGAGTTGCCAGGCCATCAGATGCACGGACCTCAGGTTTGGATGCAGGAGCCAGCCATGGTCCTGGATAAGGAGATCCTGTTTCCTCTAACTCCCAATGAGCGGCCATTGACATATCACACAGCATACTGAGTGAATACTGATTATGGTCACCTTGGGGCAATTAGGATGATGTTTGTTCTGTTCCTGTGTCTTCGAGACAAGGGAAAGAGGGCTGGTCCCCAACAGAAATGTCCACAGAGCCCAATATGGCCATTGGGGTGGCCAAGCCTGAAGCTGGACAGCTGGGGCCCCTGAGCTCAATTGGGCTTCAGTTCCCTCGGGCCTCATTCAGGCTTTCCTGTCAGTCCATACTAAACCACTGTCGGACATGTAGGAGGAGGGAGATCTGGTAGTGCTGTCAAGCCAACCTTTTGGTCTCTTATTTGCCTGTTTCCTCAACAACTCCCGAGGATGAGCTCCAGTGCCATTAGCAATGCTGAACCCAGGAGGACTCATCTGATGAGCCTGAATGTCTGCCTTGTCTCCTCTGTACTGAGGATCTATGGCATCACTTATCTCTGGCATGGTCCCTAGCCAGGGACCAGCATCTGCAGTCCTGCTTCTTTCCCAGAGACAGTGCTGGAGATGAAGACTTTGATAGATGATGGGATCAAACTCAGATACTGCTGGATGAAGAGTTGTCGCTTGGTGCCAGAGACAATGATGTGCAGCATGTGAGGCTGTAGTACCACAGTCGGTGCCAGCTTCTGAAGTGCCAGTGGAGGATGCTGCCATGCTGAAGAACCCAACACAGGTTTTCCCTCATGATGGTGGATGCTTGCTGGGGTCCTCTTGTCAGGAAGGCAGAGGTGTAGGTACGGCCAAAAAGGCTTGTGCCACTTTGAATGCTTCCAGTGTCAACAGGACAGGCAACACCGCTATGCGGATGCTGCCCAGGGCTGGGGATGGCTCCCTCACTGGTGAAACAGCCACTGATTCACCCCCATGCCAGGATTCAACTGGTACCACTGATGCGGCTGGTATCAGGGAGTGACCTTGATCTAGGCATAGCTTCTTCTTGGCTCCGACAGGACAGGAGCGATGTCTAGATGGCAATGGTGCCAACTGAGCATTTCGCACTGATGTGCTCTGTGCAATGCTGACCATGATGGTTACAGTGTTGGTCTTAATGCTGCTTCCATAAGGAGTGCATTCAGCCTGATGTCTTGCTCTTTTGAGTCTGAGGCTTGAACACCATGCAAACACGACATTTATCTGTGCGATGAGATTCCCCTGGACACTTAAGGCGCTTAACATGAGAATCACTTTGTTGGAAAGCCCTCCCAATTGCTGAGCATGGTTTGAAGCCAGGAAACTGTGGCATGGCCTCTGGTGGAAAAGTCCTGTCCAGGACTGCAACATTTAATATCTATTCTAACTAACACTTAACTAACTAATCTACAACACAATGCACAGTAAAAACAATGAAAACATGAAAGAATAGCATAATAAAGGCACTTGTAACAGGTCAAGAGTAAAGAGACGTTCCAGTAACCGTCATCTCAGGCAGAAAGAAGGAACTGAGTGGCTGTAGGGCCAGTAGTGCCTGATATACCGCAGCACATGCGTGGGACTCCAGGAGGTGTGGTACTAAGATCATAAAAGTTTTCAGTGACTGTGCACACGGGCACGTGGACACATATAGTGGAATGGATATGAGCAGCTGCTCAAAGAAAAAGGTGTGGTTCAAAACTGGATCAGCTGAAGGAAGCTCTTTCACTGTGGTTTCCATCTGACAGACCAGCAGAACCACTCTGGATTTGTCTACACTAGAATTAGAAACCTGCAGCTGACACATGCCATTGGACTTGATTCTTGGGTAGCAAGCTAAGGGGTGTTTAACTGTGGGACAAATGTTCAGTCTCAGGCTGGAGCCCAACCATTAGGACAGAGGTAAGCCTGAATGTCTACAATGCAATTATCACAGTTCTTCAATTCAAGCCCTATGAGTCTGAAGGAGGTCACAGGCCAGACACTGTTTTTATATGGTAGCACAGACTTACTCACTGGGAAAGCTGAATGCCGGGGTGCAGGAAGATAAAGGATCAGAATCCTTAACTACTTATACACATATTCAATTTATTACCATGACTTGTATCACAGAAATCAGGACTACTCATGATGATAAAATTAAGCATGTGCTTAAATTTTTGCAGGATCAAGAACAAAGAAAAAGTTAAAAAGCAGCAGCAGAACAACGGAGGTAATTGGATTATTCAGCATGATAGACAAACCTTTCCCCTTTAAAACTGGGCGAAGTGGTGGACAGTCAGAGAAACCTAGTTTATGACCCTGCCAGCAGGTTCGACAATTTGGGGCCTTGGGGGGCAATTACTGCACCAGTGAGGTATGGTGTAATCTTTATTGAAAACGGGTATGGATGTGAGGTGAGCTGTGGGGTGTGTGTGGTGTGTGTGTATGAAGTTTGTCACAGTGTCTCTACAATGGGGGTTTTCCAGCTAATTTAACTAACTCACAATAACTTAAAAGATCTTTCAACACCATATAGGAAAGTAGGGTACCATGCAACTTGGTGTGCCGCAGTGTCAGAGGAAAGCGAAGCCAATGGGGGAAGCAGGAGTTTCGAGGTGGGCACAGAGGAAACAGAAGGGGGCTGCAAGAATGGGAAGGAAGGGGTGGTGGAGGGATCCGGTGGCCGCACGGGAAGCGGCGGAGGCGAGAGGAATCCGTGGGAAGCGGCGAGGGTGAAAGAAAGCCGCGGGAAGCAGCGGGGGTGAGAGAGGATGCCGCAGGAAGTGGCGGGGGCGAGAGAGAAACCCTGGGAAGCGGTGGGGGTGAGAGAGGAAGCTGCGGGAAGCGGCGGAGGCGAGAAAGGAAGCTGCGGGAAGTGGCGGAGACGAGAGAGGAAGGCAAGAGAAGACAAGGGAAGTTTAAGAAAACAGTTTATTTAACCGAGGGGAATCACAGAGGGGAAAGTAAAAATGACTTGGCAAAACAACTCTAAGGGTAACAACTAAATGATACAATCTTACAATCTAGCTTAACACTTCTAAGGCTTACAAATTACACTAAACAATGTTGCAACTTACTTCTAAAACAATTACAGAAGAGAGATACAACCACCAATATAAGGCAGTGGCAAACAACTGAGGCCACGGAAACTCTTTTAAACAGTGGAAAGAGAAGCAGTAATCTAAGAAAAAAGAAGGGTGAAGGCAAGAACAAAAACAAGCCTGCTCTTAGGAGTGTGAGCTCAGTAGAGCTGAAAGAGAGCGATGGCAAAGCAGCAGCAAATGATGAGGTAACTTTATTAATGAAAGCTGAAGGGGCAGGCTCTTACCAATACCACCACCAGCAGCAGCAGTGGCATTACAGGCAGGAGAGAAAGCGATTCGTTACTCGGCCAGCAGTTCAATTGTGGTACGCGCGGGGAAGAACTCGTGAGCGGAGGTGGTCAGCGTCTGGGTGATCAGAACAGGCAGGATGTCAGGAACCGTCCTGCTGATCACCCCAAACCCTGAGCTTTTTAAACTGTTTGTTCCTGCTAATTCACTGATTACAGGGAAGGCAGGGAACTAAGGTGAGCATGACTCATGCCTTCACCATTTCAAAGATCTCGCAGTTAGGCAGTGCCCACCTATGCCAAGCCCTGTAGAAATCAATGGGGTGTCAGCAGCCATCTAATTCAGTTGAAGGGGCCATCTGCTCCCCTTAACATTCTTCACATACCTAAGTGATAGCCCGGGAGGGGCGGCCATGAAAATAACTTAATGAGCAATGGACAGTTCAAATGATGATTCAGTTAAATCATGGATGACAGCATATAAAGACCAGGGAAAGGAAGGAGCATCACCTTAAGTGACTATTTCAACCTTACTGAAAAAGAGAACAGTTAACTTCCCAAGCAATCATTTCTTCGCTTTAATGTTCTTCTCAGCCTTCCTTTCCAGACACAGACAAACACAGAGGAGGGTATTTTGTTACAAATTTCACTATACTTTGTCACAGCTGTGCACTTTCTGTGTATTACTCCTAATTCTGGTAACTAGTATTTAAAGAATTTTTAAAATGTCTGGCTCTCTGGAAATCTGACAAAAGATTTTATTTACATATTCCATCAAGTGCCTCGTATACATATACTGTGAAATTTGCAAGGTGACCCAAAATTGTATAATTAAATATCTGTTAAGCCGTACCAGCATCATTTTAATACTGATTCCTGTTTCTTCTAAATGCAGCAGTAACAGTCAAACAAACAAACGAACAAACAGTTGAACCCAATAACAATATTCTGAAACACTGTTACTTTATGACAGAGTAGAAATATAACTGCAGGTACAATTGACTGTGTTTACATTGCTCTGTGAATACCAGAAACAGCTACAGTTAAGACCGCCAAAACATTTCCATTACACTACTCTCTGGTTTTAGTCATTCATGGCTTTCAAGAAGTTTTTGGGCTGAAATTTTTCAGACCTGGCTCTGACAGAAAGGTAAGTTATTATGAAAATCGTTTGCTAAGAGGAGAGTCCATCAAAACATTAAATTTTTCATGTTACTAAACCAAGCAACCAACCAAAAATTGCATCCTTTCTTGGAAACTGTACCTTCATAACCAGCCAAGATTAAAACCATGACAGAAGTATTTCTAACAATAGTCTATCCGTGTTCAAAGGGACTCATAGCTACCCTGAGTGTGTGTGTGCACAGCTTCGTAGTGAAAAGAAGTATCTTGTAAGAAATGTAATTAATGAGGCAGAGCTCTATATTCATTGCATAGAAATGTGCACATACAGCCTTAAGCTTACGCCTTTATGTGTATGCAAAATGACCTAACTGTAGTTTTCAAGACTGAAAATGAAAAACCGACTGGCAGCACATAGCAGTCTATTGCTTGCCAATCATGTAGGGACTGTCCATTGCAACACTCAGGGCAGACATATCCCACATACCATACATAGTTTTAAAAAAAATAATGTAAGAACAAAAACATGTAGTGCTACTACAAACAAAATATTACAATTGTCCTTGGTTTAAAATTCTGTGCAAACAATGTTTTGACTTGAACCATCTAAAACTCAACTAACTACACAAATCCATGAAATCTAATTTTCTATAAAATAAAAACCTGCAACCCTTAAATATAAGATTTGGTTTTCAAGACTTCACATCAATCTTAAAAGGCAATAATCCTAAAAATTTCCTTTCCAGCATGATCTAAGAGTGATTTATTAATGTACAATATGTATAAAGATCATCTCACCAACCACTGGAAGGTAGAAACTTTGGTAATGGAATTATGCATCTTAGATGTTACACTAAAAGTGTGGAAATTTTGGTAAGCTGAAGCTATATGGCAGGTTAAAGTTGTACAAATTTTTTAAAAATAATATTTTTACGACAGAAAGGTAGACTAAATCCTTGTAACCCCCCCTCTGCAGTTTCCAGAGACATCAGCAAAGCTTAATAGTGCAATATGTGAAATCAAAGAACTTAGTTTCTGAACGCATCTTTCTTGTTACATTCATAAGTAATGTATAAACTTCAGGTTCTGTTCTATTCTATTTCAGGAGACCAGTGCAGATATTGTTTCTATAGAGTGTTAATCACTGCTGAGCAATTCAAATTCTCTAATTTTTTTCTTTGATACCTTGTATGCTAACCCAGATGACAATTTTCCCCTTAGTAGAGGGGCACTGAGGACTTTTAGAAAAGTAATTTACTATTCATAGAGGGGTTGGCATTCTCCTGAACTCTGCTGAATTTTCAAAAGTGACTTATATAATGTTTATGAATCTAGGAATAATCATACCAGATCAAATCAATTGTTCATCTAGATCACTACCCTCTAGCCAGAACCGGATGATTCAGAGGAAGGAAAAAGAAACCCTGGAATAGGAAATTATGAAAAAAAACTGGAGGAACTAAATAGGGACTGAGCTTCTCCGGACCTGCTGCTCACATGCAGGGAAGAACAGGTGGGGGAAGTAAAAGAGGGTGGTGACCTAGACAGCAGTGACCATACAATGGTAGATTTCCAGATCCTGATGAAAGGAAAAAAGGAGAAGAGCAGAATATAGACCCTGCATTTGAGAAAAGCAAACTTTAAGTTCCTCAAGGTAGTGATGGGCATGGTCCCCTGGGAGGCTAATATGAAGGGGAAAGCAGTCCAAAAGAACTGGCTGTATTTTAAAGAAATCTTATTGTAGGAGCAAAAATAAACCAATCTGGTTTGCAGAAAGAATAGCAAATATGGGAGGGAACCTAGCTTAACAGAAAAATCTTCAGTGATCCCAAACAGAAAAAGGAAGTTTACAAGAAATGGATGCTTGATCAGATGACTAGTGAGGAGTATAAAGAACTTGCTGAGTATGCAGGAGTAACATCAGAAGCTCAAAGTACAACTGGAGTTGCAGTTAGCAATGGACATGAAGGGTAACCAAAAAGGTTTCTACAAGTACATTAACAACAACTAAGTGGTCAGGGAAAGTCAGGCCCCTTACTAAATGGGGAGGCAACCTAATGACAGACAATGTGGAAAAATTGAAGACCTCAATGCTTTTTTTTTTGCCTGTCTTCACAGACAAGGTCAGCTTCCAGATTACTGCACTGGCAACAGAGAAAAGGGAGGAGGAGAGCAGCCTTTAACTGTGAAAGAATAGTTTCAGAACTATTTAGAAAAACTAGATATGCATAAGTCCATGGGGCTGAATGCAATGCAGCTCAGGGTGCTGAGCAAGTTGGCTGATGTTAATGCAGAGACATTGGCCATTACCACTGAAAATCTGTGGTGATTGGGGAGGTTCTGAACAATTGGAAAAAGACAAATATAGTGCCTATCTTCGAAAAAGGGAAAAAAAGAGGCTCCACAGAGTTACAGAAGTCATCCTCAGCTCAGCCCCTGGAAAATTCGTGGAGCAGGTTCTCAAGGAACCCATTATGAAGCACTTGGAAGACAGGAAGGTGATCAGGAAAAGTCAGTATGATTTACCAAAGCCAAGTCATGCCTGACCAACCTGTTTGCCTTCTACGATGACAGAAGGCTCTCTGGATGTGGTGAAAGGTGAGGATATGATATATATATTGACTTTAGCAAAGATTTTGATTCAGTCTACCACAGTATTCTTGACAGCAAGTTAAAGAAGTATGGGCTGGACAAATTGACTAGAAGGTGGACAGAAAGCTGGCTAGATCATAGGGCGCAACAGATAATGATCAACAGCTCGATGTCTAGCTGGCAGCCTGTAACAAGCAGGGTACCTCAGAGGTCAGTCCTGGGGCCATTTTTGTTCATCATGTTCATTAACCATCTGGAAGATGGAGTGTATTGCACCCTCAGCACTTACATAGTTGACATTAAGATGGGGTGGTGGGATAGTAGATAGTCTGGAGGGTGATGATAGGATACAGGGTGACTGTAACAATGGAGGTTTGAATCAGAAGAAATCTGATGAAGTTCAGCAAGGACAAATGCAGAGTCTTGCCTTAGGATGAAAGAATCCCATGCACTGCTACAGAACTGAACTGACTGGCTGGGCAGCAGTTCTGCAGAAAATGACCTGAAGGTTACACTGAACAAGCAGCAGGATATGAGTTAACATTGTGCCCTTATAGCCAAAAAGGCTAATGGCACATGGGGCTGTATAGCAGGAGCACTGCCAGCAGATCAAGAGAAGTGATTATTCCCCTTTATTCAGCACTGGTGAGGCCACATGTGGAGTACTGTGTCCAGTTTTGGACCCCCACTACAGGAAGGATATGCAAAAACCGGAGAGAGTCCAGCAAAGGACAAGAAAATGATTAGGGGGTTGGAACACATGGCTTAAGATTAAAGAATGAGAGAACTAGGCTTGTTTAGTCTCACAAATAGAAGAGTGAAAGGGAATTTTATAGTGGCCTTCAGCCACCTGAAGGGGGATTCCAAAGAGAATGGAAGTACACTGTGATGGTAGCAATGACAGAACAAGGAGCAACAGTCTCAAATTGCAGGGGGGGGGGGTCCTAGCTTGGCTATCTGGAAAAAAAACTTTTTCATTCGGAAGCTGGTGGAGCACTAGAATGGATTACCTAGGGACATGGTGGAATCTTCATCCATACAAGATTTTAAGACCTGACTTGAAAGAACCCTGGCAGGGATGATTTAGTTGGGGCTGCTCCTTCTTTAAGCAGGGGCTGGACTAGATAAGCCTATGAAGTCCCTTCCAAACCCAATATTCTATGATTCTATAACTCCAGAGAAAGATTCTTTTATACAACAAACCATATATAATCCAAATGTAGTGGAATTTCAACTGAAATTTAGCACAAGATTAACTACATAATGAAAGGAGGAAGTCTGGACTAGCACATAACAGTGGTTTTTAACCTTGCATACCATGATTGTCCAGTGTTCTAGCTGGGACTCAGATCTGGTAATAAGGGAAGGGCAACCTCAACGCCTGCCCTCACGTTTTCTGGTTTCAGAGTTTAAGGCCAAAAGGGCTATTAAATCATCTAGTCTTACATTTTGTATTCCTCAAGCTATTAAACTTCACACTAATACCTATATATTAAGCCCAATTACTGTAATTAGATCAAAATATTTCAATCCTCAACAAACAAGGCTGTTGGGTGCCATGCACAGAGCACAGGAGAGAGAGATGCCACCAACGCCTGAGACCCCTACAACAGTAGGGACTGATTCAGTAAAATATGCCCAGATTATTCAAACAAGTGAATCATAGTCAGAAGAAGGTGAAAACCCCCATGATTCCTACAAATCTTATCTCAGCGATTAGTATGATTGACTGAGCACACAAGAGACACTGCTCAAGCATCTAAATGACAAGACTCTCCATACCACTTCAAAGCCCTGGTAAACTCATCCAGTGTCTCATCTTCAGCTGTGACCAATCACGAATGTTTCAGAGCAATACAAAAATATCTCAGAATAATTCTGGGGAATTGTTCATTGAGGAAAAAATTCCTTCTTGATTCCTGAAGCCCTAAAAAATGAGATTTGATTTCAGTCATTGTCTTAATGCAGAGCTGCAAGTGTTATGAACACACTGCGGACAATGGAGGCTACACCTCATTCTTCACAAGGCCTATAAAGGGAGAAGATGATCAGGGGATTCATAGGTTCACATACTCCAATGGACAGATGGGAACAACTAGCATCCAGCTAGAATCCTGGCATACGTAGACCACAGAACTCCTAGAAGCATAAACAAAACACATTTCTTACAAAGACCTCTAATATTTAAAGATTCCAAGGGATGATGATTCCACCACCTCATGTAGTAAACCAGGGGTCTCAAACTCAAATCACCTCGAGGTCTGCTTGAGTACTAGTAGAGGGCCAAATGAGGACTAGTACATTAGCCCAAGGGCCACACCACTGAAATCTTTTCAGAAACAATATTGCAAATATCAGTAACAACAGTGTCGTTGTGGGCCGCAGGAAACAGCTTTAGGAGCCACGTGCTTGAGACCCCTGCAGTAAACTGTTCCAATATTTTAATTACACTATCTTCTAGGAAACACTCTTATTTCAAAGTGAATTAAACTAACGAAGTTCTAGCTGGACTTTGTTGTGCCTAGGTCTGCAATACTGAAAATCCCCCACCAGACATCTTGTCCACGTGTAGGTACCTATATAAAGTGATCAAGTCAGCACTCAACCTTCTCTTCAGTAAACCGAACTCCTTAAGCCTTGCGTTGTGAGTACTGTTTTCCAGCACCTTCTTTGTACTCTTCCCAGTATTTCCACATCATTGTTGAAATGCAGATCCCAGAACTTGACATACAGTATTCTGATAGCAGGTTTAACAATGCTGTGTACAGAGACAAGATTACTTCCCTACTTCTGGTTGATACTCCTCTTCTCAGATACCCAAGGAGTGTATTAACTCTCTTTCCACAGCACTGCACTGACCCCTCATGCAATTACCTACAGTAACATCTTTGACTCCTCTGGGTCACTGCTTTCCAACACAGAGTCTATTATCTACCAAGCACAGTTCCCAATTCCTATATCTGTCACCCTGAACGTAGCTGTAAAAAACCCCACATTTTATTGGGCTCTGACTGTTTAGCCAGTTGAGTTGATTATTCGCCTGTTTGCCTCATTTATTTATTACCCATTAATCTGCGTCTCATTCACAAACTATCAACAAGGATTTTATATAATTGTCTACACTGTTGACAAAAGCATTTAACAGGCTGAGAATGCATATCATATTCCACTCTGGGAACGAACATTCAGAGTAAGCCAAAGCTGATCTTCAAGAGACACATTCAGCTAGGAAAATACTTGTCTTCTTTGAACTTCAATCAGTGATTTAAAACTTTGCCATGTGAAAACTAATGAATTTCAGTGTGCAAGAAAAGCTGTCAATGTGGTATCCATTTATTTACATAAATAACGTAAATGTTAGTGGTCTTAGCTTTAATAAATTTAACAATTTTTAAATCCTTATCAAGCTTTTGTGTTCCAAAGGCATCCCCTTTGCAGACAAAGTTGCTCAATAAATTGAATAAAGTACCAAATGACTTAAGGTGCAATTGGCTGGAGTCTAGTTATAAAAAGCTGCTGTGTTTTCTGTCCTAGCTGTAATGTTATCAGTGCAAACACCAAAAATTCCAACTCAACTGCAAAAACACTGTTTAAAAGCTTCAAATAGCTACCCTCCCTCCCCCCATTGTAGCACATCACATCTGCAGATAGCAGAACAGGAAATCCTGAGGAAGTGGATCCTTCCCACCCACACTGGGCAATTGTGGAAATCAGAGCAAAATATGACAAATCTGTAATCTAATTCAGTTGTACTGAAACACTGGTTTCATCTAAACTCTTCTAAAATTGTTCATTAAATTTTGTGCAGCTGTCTCATGAAGCTATTGGTCACATCAGGAATACTGTGTCCAGTTTTGGGCTTGCGCTACAGAAAGGATGTGGACAAATTAGAAAGAGTCCAGCAGAGGGCAACAAAAATGATTAGAGGATAGGGCCACATGACTTATGAGGAGAGACTGAAGAAATTAGGCTTATTTAGTCTGCAGAAGAGAAGACTGCATGAGGGGGGATTTGATAGCAACCTTCAGCTACTGGAAGGGGTGCTCCAAAGGTAAGAGAGATAGGCTGTTCTCAGCAGTAACAGAGGATAGAACAAGGAGCAATTGTTTCAAGCTGCAGCTGGAGCAGTCAAGGTTGGATATTAGAAAAAATTTTCTCACTAGGAGGGTGGTGAAACACTGGAATTGCTTACCTAGGGAGGTGGTGGAATCTCCATCTTTGGGAACATTTAAGGCCCAGTTAGACAAAACCCTTGCTAGGATGATTTAGTGGGAGTGGTTCTGCTTTTTACCAGGAGGTTGGCTTAGATGACTTCATGAGGTTCCTTCCAATCCTATGATACTATTAGCTGATGCCATCACTGCACAGGGGAATTTGCCTAACTGGCAGCAGCAAGATCCCAAGATAATATTCACAACACCTAAGCCACATGATGTTTCCCCAACCATGAGAGCTTGGCATTTTTTAGTATATGCAGTGCCATCAAGTACTCATTCTCTACATTCAGCTTTTACAGTTCTGCTCTGCTGCTCATCACAGTCCACATACCTTGTCCTAGCCATTAGGCTACACTGGAGAGCATTTTTGAAAAACTTTCAAATATATTTCAACATGATTTTTTTTTTAAATAATTGTCTCAAAACAACTTTTTTCAAAAATGCTATTTCAGGAAAATGGTCCAAGGATGGCTCACTGTCCTGAAATACTGTGGCTCCCCCCCCTGGAATTAAAAGTCTACACCAAACTTTCTTTTCCAAAAAAAAAAAAAAAAGGGCAGGCAATGGAAGAGATAGGCAGGCTTTTTTCAAAAAAAGCCTTTGTTGCATCCAGCGATGGCTTTTTTCGAAAAAGCTCTCCTGAAAAAGGCTTTTTCTTCTGAAAAAGCTGTCAGGTTTAGCTCTTTTGCCAACGCTAAACCTGGTTACATTTCAGAAAAAAACTTTTTTTTGAGATTGGCTTTTTTCAAAAAAGCCGGCCTCTCTCTTCCACTATCTTTCTTTTTTCGAAAAAGAAAGGCCGGTGTAGACTTTGACTTGGGGCGGGGGGGGGGAACGCCACTGTAGCTTCAGGACAATGAGCCGGGTCCTGGATCGTCCTCCTGAAAGAGCATTTTTGAATAAAGTTATTTCGAGATTCGAAACAATTTTTTCCAAAGAAGTTTTTCCCAAAATGCTCTCCAGTGTAAACATAGCCTTAGACGGCAGCCATTCTCTACCTGTGTGCCTGGCTCCAATCTCAGTGAAAATGTTGGGGGCAGCCAACTTTATTAAGGGAGCCTCATTTCTACATGAAGATAAACTGTAGGGAATGTGGTGGCAGTACTGCAGACTTCAGCCCCACTAACAGTAATGGGATGTAGTGGCCATTCTGAATAAGGAAAATATATAAGATAGTAGCCTTCCATCATGACACAGGTATTAGAAAACCCCACAACCCTAAGTTACTAGAGTTACTAGAAGTTGTGTATCCATAAACCTCTGACTGGCAGCCAGTGTGACTGGACAGCAGGGCATGGATCATTTGATGAGTGCCCTCTTGAAGCATCTGGTACTGGCCACTGTTAGAAAACAGAATACTGGGATAGTTGGACCACTGAGTCTAACTCAGTAAGACTACTTATGTTCTTCTGAGAGTGGGCAATACAGTGAATGCCAACTCACATTCATAGTAATGAGCCAAGTATCACCTCTCCCCTTACAGACTGTGCATGCATAAAATATAGATTCAAGCCCACAACTTTACATATAATTCTGTTATGAAACAATAATCTGAATATCACATCCAGTTGTCCCTCAGCAATATGTCCCTGGATTCACCTCAGTTCAATACAGACTCACCAGTCCCTTACCTAGGGATAGAGTGTACTAATAGCTAGTCACTAATTTGCCTTCTCTCTTTGGAGGTGAATGGCCACTCCCAACAGTGCAAATAATGAAACTTGCTCCCGACAGAAAGATCACTAATATCTGCACTACCTTAGGTCCATTTGTTTCACATTCAGTTTCCTGAACTGAGGGCCTAGCATTAACATGAGTACAAGACACAAGAAGAGAAAACAGTGTATCTCAAATGAGAAACAACTCCATCCTCTCTGTACAATGTCAGTAACAGGCTATCTTTTCCATCCTAACACTCATGACTATGCTTAGAGAAAAGTGAACTCTTGATCCCAGTCCAAATGATCTAGACAAAAGGAAATTCCTGCCCAGCTACAGGCCTAGTAATCAGAACTTACTTAAATATTCTATTTTCTAAAATTATACTTTGGGGGTTGAGGGTATGTGAAATTTGATGAGTATAGATGACTTGGACAAAGCTCTCTGCACCTCTTAAGTACTGTATACTGCTCGTAAAAAGGGATGATGTGATGCACAGAGCCTTGCCCTGGCCCTCTGCAGCTAGAAGCACGTCATTTGAAGTACATGCATGTTATTTGTGACTCTTACAAAAACCAGAAAGGAATTATAAATTCTTATTTATCCACGTAACCATTACTGTGTTGCAAAAGAGAATCAAGTTGGCTTTGCTAAGATAGCCTGTCAAACCTGAACTCTAACAGACATCCTAAACTGTATTCCTAATGACAACTATTTATACAGACAAGTAGAGAATCAATAGGAAGACAGATAAGTTACTATTTAAGAATGAGAAAGGATGCAACTATACCTCACTGAGTTCAACACCCATTTTTAATCCTTCACATCTGAAGCATCAAACTAGCTCATCTATGACAGGTGGCCTTCAGCACCAACGATGGTAACTTGGAAAGGTATCCAGTGCAACCCCATTCATTTAGGTATTTGGGAGCTGCCTTTCTTATGGTGCAATCCACCATGGGCAGTGCCATATATCCCTACTGGAATGAAGGAACCTACTTATTTCCATGATTAGATATATTTATTCATAGTATGTCTAATTTAAATAAATTAAATGGAATGCATTTTAACCTGTATATAGCTAAATAGGTAGGTGACTTAGAGGGGAAAATTTTTTTTATCCCTTTACCAATTCCCAGAATCATCCATTTCCCTTGGATTATTCCTTACTTCGATAATTTCTGTTTCCAAGAAACACATTTTTAATTTAAAATATCCACTCCAGGGCCTTCAGTAACTGGAACTATTAATTGGATTGTTTACTTGAGCATACTCTTAGCTTTAAACCATTAAACCCATTACTCTCAATTTTTGTGACTTAAATCTTGATCAGATGGATAGTAACTAAAAAACTATTTGACAGCTGTTCAGTGGTTTGTAAGAAATGGATTGGAGCTCTCACTCCATACCCTAGCCAACAATGCCTACATCACAATAATCAACATTCTTAAGCAAGGATAATGAACTAAGCTTTTTGCCTCTATGGGATGATCTTCTTTGACAGCACTGAGCCTCATATGCTGGAGCAGTGTTACGATCCTCACACTGCTGTAGCTTTTATTGTACCTCTCTCTTCAGGTAAACAGAATACTTCAGCTTCCACTACGGTGAGTAAGGTCGGTCTCTCTCTCTCATTGACACACATACTCAAAAGGCGTTACTCTTGAAAATGTCTTGCAGTTTCAGCAATGTCTGAATGACCAGTGCATGAAAGCACACAAGAATCTTAGGAAAAATTCTATGAATCAAGGAGTTATTCTGAACCAAAAGTTAATCACTTTGCTACAAGAAAGACTATAGACTCAGATATTCCAACACACAAGCACTCACTTCACATGGATATGAAGGGAAGTTGGGCACGTAAATTTCCTGAGATTCCTCTGAAAATCTTATATCTAATACAACAGATTGAGTTTTAAACTATGATCATTTAAAGTATTCCCCTTTGTTCTGCGCAAGTGCAAAATTAAAAAGAAAAGCCATCATTAAAATATCTTCAAATTTTCTTTTATTCACTTCCCCATGGCAACAACAAAACAGTGTTAACCAATTCAGTAGAAATTAAAGTTACCAGAACTATACTTTAAATGTATGTTCACACCTTGGGTCATGCACAAGTTGTGTGGGCATGCAAGTAAAGACTGCTTTACATGTGCACTAGTTTTAATATACAGGAAATGGTTTCTTTTTGGTTCCTCACTTCATGGAACTACTGAGGCATAATCAGTAATGTTGGTACACTAAAGTATTTGGCATTCCTTGTGTTCTGCACTTTCTGAGACAAATGCTGCATCCTCCTCTGAGCAGGAGGACCACAGAATAGCAGTGGAAGTGACAGTTTCACAGCACAAAAGAAGGAACAGAGTTTTGGAATACTACAAGGGACATCTTCTTAGGATATTCCAAAACAGTCACCTAAAAGAATAGATCATGGGTAGAGTAGCACACAGGAATTAAGGATACGGCTCCTGTTGACTTTGTACAACAGCTTTACTCCTGAAGTATGATCTGGAAGATGAATTCTTTACCCACCCCCTTCCTGTGTAGAAACTCCCATCACATATGTGACATGCCTGGGCTGGGCACTGAGCACAGAATTTGTGTCTATATGTCTAATAATTCAGAACTGATCATGTTTCCCTTATACCTACACATAAAATGTTTGCTTTACTGTATAACTCTCCCTCTACAGATTTACAGTTTTGAACATAATGCAGTACTTAAAGTCAGTTTAGAGAAGCTAATACATAGCTGCTAAATATAACCAAACGAATAACTGTAGTAGCAACCTTTCAATTTCCATGGAAACACCACTTAGAATACAAGGCAGGAAATCTAGGAAAATGTTAATATAATAAACCTGTATCAATTCAAACACTGAAATTAAAGTCTACGAAAAGAGATTATAATAAAAAGCACTGATTTTTAAGGCTAGCTAGAGACAGCAGTGTTAGTCCTTTTCATGTATGCTAATCTTCCTAACACCATCTCACAAACAAACCCTCCCCCCAAAGTAGCTAATTTTTTTTTCCCCACAGCATCACCTAGCAGAGCAAACTAACTTAAGCCAAAACAAACAAGGAGACCTCTGGCACTTTTAAAGGCTAGCAAAAGCTCATGCAATAAATAAATCTGTTAGTCTTTAAAAGTACCAGAGAAGTCCTTATTAGTTTTGCTGAACTAGACTAACATGGCTACCCCTCAAACTAAGGTAGCCTCAAAAATAAATCTGAAACTAATATATTCCTATGGTCATAATTTTCATCCAAAACATTAAAAAAAATCCACCCAGTTATCAGAATGACAAATTATATTCCCACTTTCTAGTTAATTTACTCTCTGCAATTCAGTTAGTGATTGTGCAAACAATCAGAGGTGTCCAACCTTTTAGGATAACGGGCCACATTGCAATTCTTTTCTCACTCAGGGCCTAGTGAACAATTATTATTATTATTTTTATATTTCTAGCCCTGCACAGCCTGCACAAGAGCACTCAGTGGCCCCATGGGTCAGATAACAGACCCTGGCAGGCCAGACACTGGCCCGCGGGCTGCAGGTTGGACAAGCCTGTGAGTGTATTCTATGAGAAAACATCTTAGCACAGAGGAACAACAAAAGATCTGGAGCTGAACTAAAACAGACACAAAGGATGAGGTAGGGGGGAAAAAAGATGAACAGAAACCTCTGACCCTTTCAACCAGCCAATCCCTGTTAAGACAGACTTTCTTGTGGAAGCCCAGTATTAGGAAATCTGCTGTCCTATGTCCACAATGCTTGCAGGGAGTACCAGGTTGCAGGCTTGCAAAGCCTGTTTGCTAATGACCCCTCAAAACTTCAGGACACTGTTTGGGATGGGAAGTGTATCAGTCTCAACACTGAATCCAACCCTGCTAACATTTTGGGAAGTCAGCTGACCCAGGCAACATTTTTATTAGCTTACCACTTTGGATAATGCTACCTGTGTAGTATAACAGGCAATAAGCTCAATTTCCAAATGTAGCCAAAGCTGCCTATAGGACATATTTGGAACACAAGTTAGACCCCCATCTGCCCTACAAATTGCAGCAATATTGTACAGGATTATGAAATAACTATGTTTTTATTATTTAATATTTATATTGCAGCAATCCCATAATCAGGTTGTACCACATTGTGACAAGCACCATACCAACATACAAAAAAAGGACAGTCCTCTGCCCCAAAAAGCTAACAGTATAACTCAGGGGTTGGTTTTGTGGAACATTGATCCACCTTCCATATGAAGAGGGAGACATCCAGTTCAGATGGCCTCCTCCTCAATAGAAGAGGAACAGGCTGGCTAGGGTAGCTGGGAAGCTGCTACGTAATAACAAATGGCAAGCGCATAAAGAGGGAAAATATGAGTAGTCATTTACTACAGAATCAAGATGCTGAGAACAAAATTAATCAAGGAACCAAAGCACAAGATGACAAGAGATTATTCGTCATTTCACCTATGCCAGGAGCATGGGTAACAAACAGGAGGAATTGGAATTGCTTATTTATGAGCATAAATTCAATCTCATCAGCATCACTGAAAGTTGATGGAACGATCTGCACAATTAGAGTCTTAAAATCAATGGTTACAACCTATTTAGGCTCTAAGGGGGCAGTCATGTTAGTCTAGTTCAGCAACACAAACAAGGAGTCCTGTGGTGCTTAAAGACTAACAAATTTATTTATTGCATGAGCTTTTGTGGAGAAAATCCCACTTCATCAGCGTGTCTATAATGTGTAGGAGAAAAAAAACTGTGTGTGATCATGAAGACCTCAATTTTAGTGACATATCCTGGAGGTCTCATGCTAGCAGCAATAAAATATCCTTGGACTTTCTGAATATTAAAGATGAAAAATTCCTAACTTAGAAAGTATGGCATTCAACACAGAAACTCTGTATTAGACCTAATCTTGACAGTTAAAGAGGACCTAATCACAGAACTAAAAATTAATGGTAAATTGGGTACATGTGATTGTGACTTGAACAAAATTTATAATGTGCAAATAGGATAAAGTCCAGACCAACAATATACTTGCTTTTAAAGGACCTATTTCATAAAACTGAAAACAACTATGAGCCAGGTCAGCTGGGGCAAAGAATTTAACCAAAATAATGTGAATGATAATTGGGAATTGTTTGAGAACACTTTACTATATGTCTCCCAATTCCATAATTGACGAAGAATGCTGAATTAGTTTAAAAAACTGACCTCTCACTTAGGAGGCAAGTGAAGGCAGACATAAATAAATGAACGGAAGAAAGGGAAAGTTGACTGTAATGATTGTAAATCAGAAGTCAGGAAATGTAGAAAACTGACTAGGGAAACAAAGGAACAAAAGGAGAAATCAATGGTTAGCAGAGTTAAGAACAATAAAAAAGGACTTTTTTTTAAGTATATCAGGAATAAAAAAAGAACGTGACAATACCATTGTCCTTTACTAGGTGGAAATGGTGGAATAAACAATAATATAGAAAAGGCAGGAATATTTAATAATTACTTTTTTTTCCCCTGTATTTGAGGGAAAATGACGTAGTCATACCATCTGAAAAAATACTCTTTCCATTTGAGGAGGATTTTAAATTATAGCCACTAAAGTCTGATATTTTAAAATCAGAATGTCCAGATAACGTGCATACAAGAAAGAAAGCTGACTGAGGAGCTTACTGGACTGTTAAATCTTGAAAAAATGGGAAATTCCAGGAGACTAGAAGAAAACTAATATTATGCCAATATTTTGAAAATATAAACAGGATGAGCTGAGTAACTACAGGCCTGTCATTCTGACAGCAATCCCAGGCTAGATAATGGTACTTAATTATTAAAGAATTAAAGGACCAAAAATAAATTTCCATCAGCATTGGATATATGGAAAATAGATCCTGTTTTTTAATAAGACTACAAGCTTAGTTGATAAATGTAATAGTGTTTACGTAATATACTTAGAATTCTGTAAGGTGATTACTTTGTACTGCACAACATTTTGATTAAAAAACCAGAACTATATAAAGTTAATATGCCACACATTAAACATATTAATAGCTAGTTAACTGATAGGTCTCAGAATATAATCATTGGAAATTCATCAAGTGTGTGCGCTTCTAATGGCACCCTACAGGGATTAGTTCTTGGTCCTTTGACATTTAATAGTTTTATCAATGATCTGAAAGAAAACAAAATCATCATCGATAAAGTTTTCAGGTGACACAAAAACTGGGGGAGTGATAAATCATGAAGAGGATAGATTGTGCTTATGGAGTGATCTCAATCGTCTGATAAACTGGATGAAAGCAAACAATATACATTTTAATATGGCTAAATGAAAATATATATATATATAGGGACAAGAATAGAGACCATGTTTAAAAGATTAGGGCCCCTTCTATTGGGAAGCACTCACTCTGAGAAGAATTTAGAAGCAGTGATAGGTAATCAATTTAGCATAAGATCCCAGTCCAATCCTTTGGTTAAAAGGACTAATGTGATCTTTTGGATACATAAGCAGGTGACTCTTGCATAGGAACAAGAAGGTTATTTTACTTCTATATTATTGCTGCCGAAATGCTGTGAAAAGTTCAGGTGTTCACAATTCAAGAAGAATGTTGAGAAATTTGAGAGAGTTCAGAGAAGAGTCATAAGTATGATTAAAGGGCTAGAAAACATGCCTTGTACTGAGAGAATCAAGGAGCTCCATCTGTTTAGCTCGACAATGGGAAAGTGAAGGAGTGACCTGATCATAATCTATAAGTGTCTATAAGATGTATGCTTTCACAATATCAGTTGAATACAGATGAGGGAATGGAAGTACAAAAGCATCACAGTGACAGGTGAAAAGTAGGAAAAGGAGTTAACTTTTCTGGGCCAGTCTTTGATTAATTGTCAAATGACGATCCAGTAACCAGCCTAAACACAGGAGTTCTGCTATCTGCAGCAAGGCACTCAGATATTTCAGGAAATATTCCAAAGAGAAAGTCCAGCATATACACCTTTACACACTGAACACCATCTTAACCAAACAGGAAATCTCCAACAGAGAAATACATCACATCATAGAACAAGCCAGCCAAAACCCACAAGAGAACCTGCTTCAATAGAGAAATAAAATCCATTCTAACCACACACTCATAGTCATCTACCACCTTGTAATGGAACCCATATAGATTATCATAAAAAATATACGACCTATACTTGATAGTCTTCAAGCATCCCTCCAGCCTCATCATCAGAAGCAAGTTCCCCCACACACCAGGATATCCCAACTCAAAGCAGCACCAGATCCTGCCAGAACAACAGATGCAAAACCTGAACACACATCTCCAACACTTCCCACAACACACCTTTCAAGACCCCTGGATCCTACGCTGGTTTAACACAACACATTGCATGGCATTCCTTATGCAGTGCACTACATGCTCCAGTAATAATTATATGGGTGAGGCCAGACAATCACTACACTCTCAAATGAACTTAATAAAGGAAACGATAAAAGCCAAAAACACTTTATCACCTGCGGGTGAACATTCCCGAGTGATTGCTTTATATCAGTCCTCAAGCTCAAAGGAAAACGGCACAACACTTTCAAAAGATGAACCTGGTAGCTTAAATTTGTAAGACACTAAAAATTATGGACTCAATAGAGATATCAGATTTAAGGCTTATTACAACAATCTGTAACCCACTAACTACCCACTCCCAAGATGTCTTCTCTCCCTTAATCTTCCTTATCACCCATGACTGTATGGGTTCCTCTGTAATGTGTAGCATGGCACAACTGCTGGTGAATTCTCAGTATCTTAAAAGTCTTTAAAGCATGATTTGAGGACTTTAATAACTCAGTCATACGATAGCGGTTCATTGCAGAAGTGGGTGGGTGAGGTTTTGTGGCCTGCATTGTGCAGGTCAGACTAAATGACCATACTAGTCCCTTCTGACCATAGAGTCTTTGAGCTCATTTCACCTTGAATGGCCCCTTGAAATATGTGCTATCTGTTCCACTTTGTATTTAGCTGTGACACTCTGGGCAGGTTTACACTAGAGTTCTGGTGGAAGTGCACAGACTAAAACGCCCACCTCACTAGTGTAAATTCCCAGCTATGCCAACATAACACACCACCTCACGGAGAGGCATTGGGCATATATCAGCTTAATTAGGGCAATGCAGTGTCAATGTAGTCATTGCATCCCTTACCCTGGCTGTAGGGGTGTTACTCTTGTCAACTGTACCATGAAACTGACAAGACAGCCCCACAGAGCTGAGCAACTAGTCTCTGCTTCAGGCTGGGAGCAGGGCCCGAAGACAGCAGCAGGTCTCCATTCCCAGCTGTTTGGAGGAGGGAGGTGGTGGTCAGATTGCTGGGTAGCTGGTCTCTGTTCCCAGAGGCTGCTGTGGCTGTAAGTCAACCTGTAGTAAGTTGTCTTGTCTACAGCAGACAAGACTTCTGTGTACATTTCCCAGACCTGAACAACTCTGTATAAACTCAAAGCTTGTCTCCCTCATCAACAGAAGTTGGTCCAATAAAAGATAGTACTTCACCCACCTTCTCTCTCTGACAAAACAGTTGTACATTCAGATAACACTATGCAGAAAGCCAAAAATCATCTTTAATACCTAGGCAAAGTAGAATACTGTGAACAATGCAATAAATAGCATATCTTACAAATCTCCATTTCCCATCAGCAAAGACTTCTTCAGTTGATTAATAACACAGTTTAACCATAGGTTTCTAACTATGAGAGAACAGGTAGGAAAAGACAGCTAACAGACAGATGCTTCAATTCCAATTAACTTCTAGCAAGGAAATAAATTGTTTTCTAATTCACTAGATTGCTTGGCATGAAAGTATATCGTGAGAGATGATGCTCCTTCCAACTATGGAAACAATGATATATCAACACACATTTTTTTATACAATATAAAAATTATCAATGGTCAAATATCAGACTCAAATACCACAGTGATGGACATAGTAGGAAAATTCATATATACAAGACCTCCAGCAGAGGAATATGTTCTTTGTGAAATCTAACTTCAGATGGTTTCAGCAATATAACCTCTTTTTCAGTGTGTGAGAGAGAAAAGAAAGAAATGAGAGGAGGGAAAATAGCAACAAGATGTTTCCTAGAATCCATTACAGCTAAAAAATACAGCACTTCGGGAGTTTGTTAAAATTCTTACTACTTTATTTAGCACATTTTAAAAAAGCAAATCTGTGACATTCTGTGCAAGTTTAACTGAAATGAATAATTTTTTTTAAAAATAAAGCAACATATAGTAGCTCAAAAATAAGGCATAAAATATGGAGGCCAAAATTTTCAAATTTGTTTTTAAACCTAGATACCTCTCTACTTTGTGCAATTTTCAGATATGCTGAGCATTTCCTGAAGAGCAAGTAGCAAATGCCTACCATTTTTCTAAAGATTCATATGCATAACTTTAGGCATCAGGTTTAGACATTTTGGCCAGATGTTTATTGAGGGCTAAGAAATCAGAAAGCAGAGAATTCATTTATAAATAATAATTTTGAAAAATAAAATTGTAACATGAAGTTCTAAGTTAAAAAAAGAAAACTGTATTCAGCAACGCCAAAACAGTGCTACAGTAATCTATCCACCCCCAGAACACAAAAGAAGTTTTGATAACATTACCTGGTAAAAATACTATCCACAACACCAACTGTGCACTCCTCTGCAGGAACATATGAACCAATCTGTGCCATGATTGTGATCAGTGCAACTTGTTTTATGTAGGAGCTCTTTCCACCCATATTGGGTCCAGTAATTATCATTACCCGTTCTTTGTCCCCCTGGAAGATGCAAAACATGCTGTCAAATATACACTATGGAGATGGAATGCTTATTTAACAAACTGCGTTTTACAATGAGCTGTATATAAGGTAAATGCACAAAGTATGTTCTGAGTATTTAATATGCCTTCTACATAATAAAAGTTCTTTTCCTGAGAGGAAGAAGCTTAAAAATAAAATTATTTACTTGTAATAATTATTTGAAGAAACAACTTAATCAGAAATCCACTTTTGTTTTTTCATGTGCAGTGTGACACAAGTGAGAATTCTCCTAATTCCATAAAAATGCTGCTTCTGCTTGAAAGGGTTGTATTTTCTAGTACGATTAGAGACGTATTCTTCCATCCCACACAAAAGTACTACAGTAATGGTACACAACACTGTGTTTTACACTACTGCAGCACTGCAAGAAAATGAACAGAACAGGGCAATTATTGAATAATCCAGGCCCAGCTCCTGAGAATCAGAGGTTTTGGGGACACTCACTGCATGGTCCTGACCATCTTAAAAAGCACTGATTGACCTACTCTCCATGAACTTCTCATTCTTTTTTGAACTCAGTTATGCTTTTGACCTTTCCAACATCCTTTGGCAATGAGTTCCACAGACTGACTATATGTTGTGTGAAGTACTGCTTCTTTGTTTGTTTTAAAACTGCTGCTTATTAATTTCATTGGGTGGCCCCCGTTTCTTGTGTTATGCCAAAAAGTGAAGAAGGAATGATGATATTTTTTATCATTATCTATCCCTATCCTAACCATTCTTAACATTCTGTTAGGGTTTGTTTTGTTGCTACTGCACACTGACTTTATGTCTTCAGAGTACTATTCATAGAATCATAGAAACTGGAAAGGACCATGACAGGTCATCAAGTCCAGTTCCCTGCATTCATAGCAGGACCAAGTACCCCTATTAATAACAACTCCAAGATCTTTTTCTTCAGTGGTAACAGCTAATTTAGAATCAATCCAATTGTATGTTTAATTGGGATTATGACAAGCCTTGCTAGGTAGGCCAGTGCTTGCCTACAGGCAGTCCCACAACCTTAAACAAATACTTACCAGCAACTACATACCATACAACAGAAACACTAACCCAGGAACCCATGCCTGCAACAAACCATGTTGTCAACTCTACCCACATATCTACTCAAGTGACACCATTACAGGACCTAACCAAAATCAACCACTGCATTAGGGACTCATTCACCAGCACATCCATCAGTGTGATACATGCCATCGTCAGCTTTGGATTTCACTACCTTGAGTAATTCAGTATTTTCAGCAAACTTTGCCAGTTCACTTTTGAAAGGACCTTTTCTCTTTATCTGTGACTGCTTACTTTGCTTAAGAGCCTTTGGTGTAGAACTTTGTCAAAGGCTTTCTGAAAGTCCACTGGATCCCTGTGGTCCACATTCTGATTGACAGAGTCAAAGAATTCTAATGAATTGGTGTGGCATGATTTTCCTTTACAAAAGCCATGTTGACTCTTCTCCAACATGATGTGCTCATCTGGAATTTGTATATAAACATTTATCAAATTTGTTAGTTGTCTACCTTCATGTGATACAACTGAAGTGGACTCCTCCTTCATTTGGCAGTTTCTTTTCAGTTTCAACCTGTACTACTTCATCAAATTCTATTCTCTCTTCTTCATTAGGATCTAACATACTCCTTTTATCTTCCACTAAGGAATGCTTCCTTCTAATCCCTCTGCACGTCCATACTGTAAATTCTCCCCCAGCCCTTAATTTGGATAGACTACTGTATAACACTGTAATATTTGTTTTCTTTCATAAGGACTATCCTTACAGCATTTTTATACTCTGTTGCAAATGTACTAATATTAACTGCCAATATTTTCATAACATTGTCAATATTTTAAAATGGGTTCAGGACTAATCTTTAGACTTAACTGCTCTCCTAATACAGAGTCTAGAATTCTCACAATTTATTTATTTTTTATTCAGATAATTTAAGTAATACCATTGTTTATGTACATGAAGGAAGAATAAAGTAAATATAATATTTATCCTGATACTTATAGGACTCTCAGTATCACACTCGGCCTACTACCTAATTATTTAATAGTGGAAACATCTTTATTTCTTACTTCCTGGCCTGTAAAAGAAACAGCTTGATTATACAAATAGTCTTCAAAGTAATAAAACCAACATTTGTGTTTGAAGTCCGATCATACAGCTGATACATAGGAGGAACAGTCAATGAACATTTTTAAGAGGAGAATAAGTGAGAAGGGGAAATGCTCATGTTATGGTCTTGACAGAAAGGCTCTGGCAATAGTTTCAGACAAATAAAAAAATGTGAAGGCATTTCTCCTGATATAGTCTCCTGATGATTAAAATTGTTTCATGTGAATCTAAAAACAACATACAATACTTTAATATTAACAGTCTACAATAGTTTTTAAAAATAATTCATATGTGAATGTATGCAATACAAAGTAGAATACACTTTACGACAGCAACAGCTCCATATGGACAACTACAATAACTTAGGGGTAAAAAAAGTATGCAAAAAGAATCTGATGTTTAAATGTAGGTTGAACATACATTTTTCTACTTTTATAAAGCAGAAGTGCACTATTACAAAAAAAAAAAATATTTAGTGACAAAGATTAAAAGACTTTGCAATTGATAATAGAGATTTCAGTTTCTCAAAACATCCAGGCTCTCCCTAATCATAATATAAATTTCTCAAAAATATGTATTTAAAATAAAAATATGGAATATTTTTCTGCAGTAGTTTAATGTTAATAGAAATCTTTTGTAATAATGCATGAGCCAGCTACAAAATAATTCTGTGAAATTACTGAGTGAACAGTAATCACAACTACAACTTCTTATGGTAGGAAAAATTAGCACCACATATTTTTAAAACAAAAATAAGAGGTATAAAGAATTTAAAGTATAAAATATTATCTAAAGAAGTGAGAAGACTGAGAACTCAATTTCTGTCTTTCTTACCTTTGTTATGCAGTTAATGGGATTTTGAATATTGTCCACATTAAACTTGCAAACAATAGTAATATGGGGGGAAAAAACAAGAACACAGTACTGAAATGCAGCTACTCCCTTTATTTAGTCACTACATAGCCAGTTTAAGTTCATTTGACTGTCATTAATTTTTAAGACTATTTGCAAACAGTCATGTTAGGCTCATTAGAATAACCACTTAAATTCCAGTTTTCCCAGCCCTGATCATATTGTCTTTTGAAGTCGTCTTCTTTTTGGTTTGTTTGTGCCAGTAACTTGCACAATGCTCTAACAGTGTGCACCTGGCTGTTTGAAATCAGCACCACACTGATATCAAGCACTATGGTAAATGATGTGGACATGGAGTCATGTAATATCCATCTGAAATGAAAGCAAGCAGCCAACTGTATAATTACATTAGTTATTTAATTTCCTGGAATACAAGCAAATCCCAGAATACTTTCAAGATTAATAGTCCATCCCTCATTATAGCCCCATACTTACTGTTAGGCTGGTGCTGTTTGGAACATACTGATCTTGTTCTCCTAGCAGTATATCAATCACAGGGTGTCTGCCATTTTTTATAATTATTTTTTTCCCTTTATCTTCCACAACTGGTCTGTGCAAAGAAGAAGAAGTCAGGACTCTAACCTAGACACATCATGAGGAAATCTTACAGAAGGCATTCTAAACAGTATACAGATTACCTTATAAACAGATAAAAATGAATTTTTGAGCTTTTTTCATATAGAAATTTCCTTCAGATTGTGTGATGTGCAAATATAACTTTTTGTTAAAAATGTTTTAGTTTTTTCTGCCTTTTTTGTTGGTATGAGGAAACACCTTGTTCTGTATTATGTAATTTTATAAATATGGAAAAGGCTTTTTAAAAAATGACATGGGCCACAAGGAGAGCTCAAGTTTCATTTTCCAATCTACTCATAGGCTCTGCAATATTCCATGGCTTACTGCTTCATACAGTATTTTTCTTATTAGCCTTAATTTCCAGAATGGCCCATTTGATGAACAGGTCAATCTGTCAGCAGGTGAAGGTCTGAGTAGTAAGGAAAACAGCAAAAAAATATCACAACTGAGGTGCTCACATTTACGTTTACAAATCAGAGATCACAGTAAAACAACTGTGCTTCTAATAAAAAAATTAGCAATGGACATGTCTGAAAGCCATTTCCAAACAGGTTTAATATTCATTACAACAAATAATTTTCTACATACACAAGGAACTATAAGTGATTATTTGAAAGGTCACCATCAGCGATGAAAAGCCCTGAAACAAAACTATATTTAAAAAATGCAAAACCATAATCAAAGGTCCCCAGCCTATTTCTCTATATTCTTTTTAACCAAGTAAGTGCTTTTGTTTTTCTTTTAAATAAACAAAGGTAATATATTTTACTGGACCAATTTTTGTTGGCAAAAACAGGAGCATTTGAGGTTACACAGAGCTCTTCTTCAAGTCTTCAGAATGCAAAGGAGGCTAACAGTTGCTCTGTTGCAGAGCCACAGACATGCCACTTACACAAAGAGCTGTATGTCATCCTCAGCAGAGACCCCACCCACTAGCCCACAAAAAGCCTCATGGATATGTGGGAGGACTCAGAGGCACAGGCCATTGGAGTGAATAGCAAGTAGGTGTTGAACGAGGGAAGAGGAAAAGCAGCATACATGGGACAGGTGACCAGAGGATCCAGGAGCTGTCTTTTACTAAAGAGAAGTTGAGCCAGCCCCTGCAGCCTAGCATGAGCATGCCTGATGCACGGGAAGAAATGTCTGGTAAGTGTGCAATTTGCTTTGTTATTGCTGGGGCACATCTGTTCATTTACTCTTTTTTAATCATGCTAAAAGAGGCAATGAAATCAGAAGTAGAGTTGCTGTCTGATTCTCATTTCCCTGAACAATTAGGCAGAGGGGCCTTGCAGTACAGGTGGTTTATGAGCATAGGGACAGCCTAGAAATGCTCCACAGACATCTCATTAAGCTTTCCTAAAGATAGTCTGCAATCCTCTGCCGAAGGTTTCCAAAGAAGTCTGCCATATTTCTTCTGCAATAGTAAGACACTTTTCCACGCCACTTAGCAATTACTGGGGTGAGCACCATTGCAGCACACAGTCGAGCAGCATATGGGCCTGGTCTGCAGCCAGACGTGCTGCAATTGTTCCCTTTTAGCCTCCCTTACACTCAGGATTAAGATATCAGCTAAAATCACCACCACCTGTAGAGAACAGTGCCAGTTCAACTGCTCTACTTGCATATACTCATGTCTGTGAGCTGCTACATGTCATTGTCCCAACTCATCCCTTTCTCCCAAGGCTGGACTCACCATGGCTGCAGCTGCCCCCTTGCTCTATGAATCTCCAGGAGAAATGAGAACGTACTGCCTGTAACTTTTGTGGATTGAGGGGAGTTAATTCAATGCAGCAAGTTTCCATTTATCTTGTAAATACACTCACAATAGTATCTTTCTGCATTGTATCTTCTGCAGCTGGAAATGTGGCCTTACATGTCTTTCCATCTACACCAGCAGAGCAGCTTCTCCAAATAAGGAGGAAGAGAAAGAGGATGCAGAGTAACAGGGTCCAAGAGATCCTGCAAGCCTCTGATGCTTTGAATACCAAGCATAAGGGCATGAAGGATCACCCTTATAGACAGAACAGACAGGGACAGAGCGAAGAGGAGAGAAGCACAGGAAAAGCAGGGGGACCTGCAGCAGGAGATGCTAGCACTTCTCTTGTGGCAAACAGACATATTGGGGAGACTTGTTGACATTCAGGTTCAACATGCCCATCCTTGCCTCCTTCTGTTGTCCATAGAGAACTGCATTCCTAGATCTCCCTAAACACACCGCCCACATTCCATGTAGCATTTAGTGCTGCTGCACTACCCTACCATAGGGCTAATGATGAATTTGCACCACAACATTGATTTCAACAATAATTTCTATCTGGAATAATACCTATTATTCAACCAAGTTTGATGTAACACCATATTGTAAATACACCTCCAATCTGAACTGTTTATTTCATTTTGTATTGCCTTGCCTGCATTTTGCTGAAAACAATATTTAGATGTGTGAACTTAGAGAGAGAGAGAGAGATGGGATCGGCCTCCAACTCCAGCCTGTCCTGATGACAAACTGCTGGCACCACTTGAATGGCTGAAGAACAATGCAGACAAAGCCTACAAAAGCAAGAAGAATCCACTCTAGAAAGTAAGGGATAAAAAGCCCCATCAAGAACAAGACCAAGGTCACACCTGCCATTAACTGATGACTCGTGGTCACACAGCACCCCGAGGCAGTGTGACACAGCCAGATCCATGGACTAAGAGACATAAAGGATGGGTGAGACTGCATAGCTTTGGGCAATGTTCTGCACAGCATCCAAGGTGTTGATGCATAGCCATGTGCCTGACAGGGACCCTGCTCTTCTTCATGCCTGGCTTCCCTGGCCAAGGAACCACCATGAAATGCAAACACCAGCCACAAACTCAAGCTACAATCACTAGCAACAATCAGGACTGGTAACTATACATGACCAAGAGCAGAACATCTAGTGTGTTCATGGAGGTATTAGATATTAGCTATTAACATAATTGTGATTTTCTCATAATAAACATGGCATGATATTTTGTCCCCCCCGAATAAGATCATGCTACTTTTTCATTTTCTAAGTACAGCACTACCACTCCACCCTGAGGGACTGTACAGACAAAGCCACGCACACACTGATCTGTGAGAGACACAGCTGGTGCATGTATCTGTAAAATGAAAATGACCGTTCTTTCCACTTCGAACATCCTTTTTACTCTATTTATAAAGCCTCAGTTATAAAATTGTCACATTTGGAATAAAGACCTATTTAAGGAAATGTAATACAACTTTATTAGTTCACAACATATTCTGTCTGGGGCGGACATCATTCACAGATAACAGAAATAAGTGTATTTCCAGTTCTACATATTACTACACAAGCTGTACACATTACTGGGGATGCAAAAACCAATGCCAGGCACTGTGCAACACAAACATGTTACTATGTCTCACTGTTAAAATTGTCTTTGGAAGCCCCCCAAGCCATACAGAGGTTCAATGAGCTCTTCTCATAGCCCTGGTATCTGGCCTCTCAAAATCAGGAAAAAGCCATTCTACCTCCACCTCCATGCCAGAGAAGACGTTTCTGCCTCTGTTTCACAGATACTATGAAGCACACAAAAAGCAGCAATAGCCACTGGAATTTTTTTTTTGTGCCCCCCACCCCAGTCTAATCTTGTGAATACACAGCATCAACAGCCTTTCAAATGGCCAAAGGCACATTCACCTGTCATTCTCCACCTGCTGAGCCTGTAGTTGAAGTACTTGTTACCAGTATTGAGGTAGCCAGCATACAGCTTTATGTGCTGCAGGAGTGGATCTCCCAGGACCACTACTGACATTTCAGCATCCCAAGTGATAATCCTCTAGTCTGGAAAGTCCGTCCCTACTTGCATCTTTCTGAACAGGCTTTTGTTCTTACATATGTATGCCTCATGCACTTTCCCTGATCATCCTGCACTGAAGTCAGTAAAACTTCCCCAGTAATCCCCAGAAGTTGCAATACCATAGAAAATTAGCCCTTTCTGTTGCTGGATTCTGTGGCAAGGTGATCTGATACCAAAATAGTGACATGTATACCATCTATCTGCCCCTCTGCAGTTCAGGAACCCTTCTGCTGCAAAACCATTCATTAAATCCAATACATTGCCCAGAATCATGATCCTTCATAGCAAGATCCAATTAATAACCCTGCACACTTGCATCACAGAGATCTCCACAGTGGATTTTCCAACTCCATATTGGTTCCCAACTGATTAGTAGCAATCTGACATTGCAAGCTGCCATGCAATGACTGCCACTCACTTCTCTACTGTGAGTGGAGCTCTCGTTTTGGTGCCACTGCACTGGAGGACTCCCCGCATCCAGAAACGTGGTCTTGCGTATCCAAAAGATCTGCAGCCAATATTCATCATCCCATACTTGCATAACAGTGCAATCCCCACTGGTCACTGCTTCTTTCCTGGGCCCAGAGCTAGTACTCCACCATCTGCAGCCATTTGTGAATACCAATAACCAACCTGAATTTTTCTTTTTGTCTCACAGCAAGCTAGCCTCCAGGAAATCATCATGTTCCCCACTGCTCCTCTGGTGGCTCTGCAATTATGGCAGGATCAGGAATGCCATGTTCATAACACCCATCACAATAGTGTAAAGATGTGCAGAGTCCCTGCCTCCTACACAGCTGTTGGACATGCAGTGTTGTGGGGCTTGTGAAAACTGTTATGGGATGCAGATAAAATTATAGGATGGAGAAAACTGCATCATGGGACACTGAACCATATCTGAAGTCAACACTGTGCGACTCATTTGCACTAATGCATTGCAAACCACTCCCAAAACACTTTGCATTAAACGGCAGCAAATTGTCCAGTGGTATAGCTACCCAGAGTGCACTGCCCTCTGCATCAATGCAAGCACTGTTAGTGAGGATGTGCACTGCTGACACTAGGACTGTACTGTGGACAGGCAAAAGCAATTTAATTACTGTGGCAGCTCTATATCAACATAATTTAGGCCTGGTCCACTCTACAGAATTAGGTCAACAGAAGGCAGCTTATGACTTAATTTTATAGTTGTAGACACCCTCAGAGTGTCATAACTAAATACAAGGTGGAAAAGATGGTATAGCTAGCATGAGGAGTTAACATGTTGTAAATGACAATTTAAGGTGAAGTGGGCAGTTACACCTCTGGAGTCGTAAGACAAAGGACATTCACATACATCTAATGTCAAAAAAGTTCACAGAGAGCAGTGATGGGCTTGTCTACTATGCTAGATATTTTCAGAAATTAGTCACAAATGTCGATTCACAACTTGATAATATACTTTCAAATTACCATAAAATTTTCAAATTTTAAAGACGTGTAGATCTGCCTAACAAACTAGAATTGGCTGAGATTATATGGCATGCTGCTTTAGAAAAATTATTTTCATTTCAGCACTTTTGATCTCTACTTTCTGTACTTTCCTAGTCATTCATTTTTTTTCACTTCTCTGTTAAGCACAAAAAATAAGTAATATTATAAATCACGGTAAGAATTAGAAAATTATGATGCAGTTTTTAATAATTTGCTGTGGAATGCAATAAGAGGTTTTTTTTAATCAGCACTTCTTAACATTCAGCAAATTGACACAGAAACACAAGACACATTATACTCAAAATAGTCAAACTCAGAAATTCTGAAGTAAATACAAATAAAAGTCCAAATTCCAAACTTTCTGTTAGCAGCCCTCAAAAATTAAATTACTGACATTTTCCCTGTGAATTAATACATTAGAGAATTGCCATACTTCCTTCTGAAGCTGAACTGATAGGCCTGCTCCCTGCCAGTTTAAAAGCTCTAACCACTGTTTAATATTTGATAAATTATTTAAATTTCCTGTAGTGAATTAATCAGATTTCAGTTTGTTTTCTCATCTTGAGTATACAAGAGTAAAATATCAATTCTCTGTAGACCTTGACAAAGATAAGCAAAGATCTCAAGGTCCAAAAATGATCACCGTGTGTGCGCGCACGCATGAGTGAGTGAGCAAGTTATTGCTTCACTCATACCTCAAACATTTAAACACACTTCCAAAGGAGTCCAATTTGCTCTAGAGCAATTTTCTGAGAGCTTGTAGGTGAAACCAACTCATGATTTATCCATTTATCTATAACAGTCTAATATGTAAAAAATATTTTAATTGTTTAATATTTCCAGTTGTTACAATTTCTCCCATTACTATTTATTCCCTCAATGAGACTCTGGAATTATATTCTACTAATCAGCAGATAAGCAAACTCTAGTAAATTTATAGAATATGTTTAGAATATCTTGCAAATCAAGGCAAATCATGTAATGATTGAAAATATGTTAGCTAAGTACATTTTTGTTTTACTGTAAATTGTTTCCACTAAACTTTGTATTTACCGTACATAATCGGGTATAAGCTGATCCAGGCACAAGTGGACCCACCCAATTCTGAGCCCAAAAAAGAAGCTAAAATTGGTGACCCAGGTATAAGCCGTGGTCCCCTTTTGGTCTTGGCCCCTAACCCCCCACCCACTGCTGCTGGCTTCCTCTGGAGTTTCTGACAGCTTCCCTACCCCAAAACTTCTGCTGCTGCTTTTCCCTTGCCCCCTCGCTGTCCATTCCTCACCCCTGCTGCCCCCTGCTCTGCCCTCTCCGCACTGCTACACCCCTGCTCACTTCTCATTTACCACACTGTTGCTCCTTGCTGCGCCCTTTCCTCACTGTTGCCCCCCTGCTCCCATGTGCTCTGCCCTTTCCTCACTGCTGTCACCCCTGCTGCCCCCTCCTCACTGCTGCCCCCCTGCTCACTTCAGTTTCCTGCTGTTGCCCCCTGCTCTGCCCCTTTCTCACTGCTGCTCTCTGCTTCTCCTACTGCCCCCTCCTCACTACCACCCCCTACTCCACCATTCCCTCACTGCTACCTGCTGCCCCCTCTGCTCTGCCCTTTACTCACTGCTGCCCCCCCCCGGCTCTTCACTGCTGCCCCCCTTCTCTGCCCCTTCCCCACTGCTGTCCCCCTGCTCCTCCTGCTGCCCCCCTTCTCTGCCCTTTCCTCACTGCTGCCCCCTGGCTCTTCACTGCTGCCCCCCTCCTCTGCCCCTTCCCCACTGCTGCCCCCTGGTTCCTCACTGCTGCCCCCCTTCTCTGCCCCTTCCCCACTGCTGTCCCCCTTCTCTGCCCTTTCCTCACTGCTGCCCCCTGGCTCTTCACTG